>ML779717.1:583897-674511 GCA_009831015.1 Picea engelmannii | reverse complement strand
TATTGCAGTTGTGTATGTGAGTGAATATTGTATTTTGAGAGAGGAGACTGCGAGAAAAGAAGACGAAGTTACAATAGGAATGTTGTAGGTTGTATCCCTTCCTTTGTTGGATAATAATAAAGGAAGGATTGGAAATTTCTCTCATGGACATAGCTCATATTGGGTGAACCACATATATGTGTGTCTCTATTGTATTGTGTATCTTCTTTGTTTTATTTCCGCATATATTTTATATTATTGCTCCACAATCCATTTTTTTAACAATTGGTATCGGAGTGAAAGGTGACTCACAAGAAAATAGGGTTCCTGGTTTAAGTGGGAGCAATGGTGGAAGATGGAAAGTTTAGGGTCAAGAAATTTAACGACCAAAAATACCAGTTATGGAAGATGAAAATGAAAGACTATCTATATCAGAATGATCTTTTCCTACTGTTGGGTAGAAAATCAAAGTAGTTGGTGAGTATGAAGGATGAAGAATGGGAGGTTCTTGATAGAAAGGCACTAGGAATGATACAACTGTACCTGGTAGTGTCGATGGCCTTCAACATTTCAAAAAAAAGAAAATTGAGTCTCTGATGAAAGAATTGTCTAAACTATATGAAAAACCCTCGACCTCCAACAAGGTATTTATAATGAAGCGATTATTTAATATGAAGATGTCAGAAGGTGGGTCTAATACTGATAATTTAAATGAATTTAATACAGTTACTAATTAACTAAGTTATGCAGGAGTGAACTTTGATGATGAGGTTAGGGATCTTCTAATCTTGTGCTCATTGCCAGAAATATCAAATGACTTGGTCATGGATGTAAGTAGCTTTGTCTCTGGTTTAAACACTCTAAAATTTGATGATGTTGTTGGTGTTATCCTTAGCAAGGAAATGCGTCGGAAAATCACAGGTGCGACATCAGGAAATGCGTTGATTGTGGATAACATGGGAAGACAAAGGGAAAGAGGAAAGAGCCCAGGGAATCGTGGGAAGTCTAGGAAGGGCATATCCAAATATATAATAGCAAATATCGAGTGCTATAATTGTGGGAATAAATGATATCTTAAGAAAGACTGCATATCTCCAAAGAAACAAAGAGATGGGCAGTAGGAGAAAAATTAGGAAGAAAATGTAGAAGGTGATGTCTTACAAGATGCTTTGATTATTTATTTAGATAATATTATTGATTCTTTGGTATTATATTCATGGGATTCATTTCTTGCCACACCCCATAGGAAACATTTTCAATATTATGTTCAAGGTGATTTTGAACAGGTTTATTTGGGTGATGATGAACCATGTAAATTTTTTGGAATGGGTAAGGTAAGAATAAAGTTAAAGAATGGAAATCGATGGTTACTGAAAGAGGTAAGACATGTTCCATATTTGAGAAGAAATCTAATTTCAACATGACAGTTGGGAAGTGAAGGCTACATATCTACATTTACAGAAAAGGCATGGAAGGTCACTAAAGGATCACTGGTAATAGAAAAAGGAGAGAAGGTAGGTACATTGTATTTATGTACTTGCAATGTTGACTCTTCTATCTCTTTAGTTTCTATAGGAGTGAATGCAACACTGTGGCATCATAGGCTTGGACACATGAGTGAGAAGGGGATGCAAATACTCCAAAAAAGAAATTTGTTTCCAGGTCTTAAACAAGTTGATTTGGATTTTTGTGAGCACTATGTTTATGGAAAACAAAAGAGAGTTTAGATTTCTCAGAGTCAGGAAGGAAAAGAAGAGTGAAAAGATAGATTATGTGCATACAATTGTATGGGGACAAGCTCAGGCATCATCTCTTGATGGCTCTCATTATTATGTTACTTTTATTGAATATGCAACTACGAAAACTTGGTTTTATTACATTCAACAAAAATATGATGCTTTTGACACTTTTAAGAAATGGAAAGCTTTAGTGGGTAATGAGATAGGAAAAAGGTTGAAGTGTCTTAGATAAGATAATGGAGGTGAATACTGCAACAATGAGTTTTATAATTATTGTTCATACCATGGGATTCATAGAGAGAAGACAATTCCAAGAACTCCACAAGAAAATGCTGTGTAATAAAGGATGAACATGACAATCATGAAACATGCAAGGAGTATGAGATTGTATGCAGGGTTTCCCTTACAATTTTGGGCAGATGTTGTAGATAACCATATTTACTTAATAAATAGAGGGCCTTCAATCTCCTTGGATGGTGGTATTCAATAGGAGGCATGGACATGTAGAAAGGTAAGCTACTCATTTATTACGACTTTTAATTGTGTAGCATTTGTCCATATTGATAAAGAAAATAGAACAAATCTTGAGGAAAAATCCAAGAAGTGTATCTTTATTGGATACAATGTTAATGATTTTGGTTATCACTTATGGGATTATGAAAATCACAAAATCATTAGGATTAGATATGTGGTATTCATTGAAAAGGTCATGTACATAGATCAATTGGAGGGAAAGAAACAAGAAAAGGAAAAAACATAATACACAGTGCTTGATGAAATCAAAGAAAATGAAATTCCAAAGGTTCCAGAAAATCAAAATGTACAACAACAGGAGAAACAAGCGCCTCAAATTCCTGCAAGTGTTGTTAGAATATCTACCAGGTTAAGTAGACTCCCTAAATGATACTATCATTCATTGGATTATTTAGTGTTGACTGATTCTAGTGAACCAAAAAGTTATGAAGAGACAATGCAGGTAGACACTAAAAAGAAGTGGGAGAAATGCATGAAAGAGGAAATGTACACCTTGGTAAATAACTAGACTTGGGACTTGGTTCAGTTGCCTATAAGAAAAATATCATTGCAGAATAAATGAGCTGACAATTTGAAGGAAGAAGATGGAGGAAAAAAACGGTACAAGGTCAGACTTGTTGTAAAAGGGGTTTGCAAAGAAGAAAGGTATAGATTTTGATGAAATATTTTCTCCTGTTGTTAAAATGAATTTAATTAAGACTATTTTAAGTCTTGTGGTAGTAGAATATTTGCATCTTGAAAAGTTGATGTAAAACAAATTTTCTTCATGGGGATTTGGAGGAAGCGATTTATATGCAGTATCCATAGGGGTATTGTTAGGATATTTAGACACTTAGGAGTTAGTTAAGATCTACTTGGTATAATGCGTCGTTAGGTAAAAGTGTGTTTCTTAGTGTGTTTCCTTAGTATGCATTTGTAGTTAGGAAATCCGTTAGTCACGACATGTTCTTGACATAGAGTGATTCGATGGTTCATATTCTCCTCGATCTTTACGACTATTTATCAATGGCTTAGCACCCAATTGGTCCATCATCTCTATTTAAAGAGAATGGAGGGTCATTTTCCAATGATCGATTGTGAGAACCTCTCTTGTAAAATCTCTCTATAATCTTTTTCGTTTGCATCAATAAACTGCTCCAAGTGGCTGCGTTGGCTGGGGTCGTGGATGCTTCCCTGTAGGGGTTTTACCACGTCAAAACATCGGTGTGTTGATATTTGATCTAGCTGTGTGAGTGGTTACTGAAGGTGTTCATCCTCTTTTGGAATACCTGTGTTGTCGAACATGGTATTAGAGCCTGTTTGAAGACTCGCTCCTGTTGTAGATTGAGATTGTGAATCCGAGTTGCCTCATATCCATTTTATGTAATTTCCGTACATTTATAGTATAAGAGGACTATTCCATTGGGTTCGAAGTACTCGTTTCAGTCAGGAACACTTTTCATTTCACTCGAAAAGGTTTTCATTTTCCCAAGATATGACTATTTCAGTCAGATCCGGAGGTATAAAGCCTGAATACACATTTTTAAATTTTTGCAGAGTATTATTTTTGGTTTTATATTATTTGTTTCCGAGATGCTACTTTTTTAGATATGCGTATGCTCTTTTCTCCGCACCCTGTGTGATCTCGGAAAATCATAAACATATTGGAAAAGGTGCATCTTCTGGGTAAGATAACTCAGATCTAACCCTTGTTCTCATTGAGGAGCAAAATTTTATTATTGTGTGAAAACAGTTTTTTTTGAGCATGCTCTCCAAGGTCGTCTTCAACAACAACAAAAACAACAAAAATCCTCTTTTTAAACAATACAATATGTTTTTCTATCCCATTTGGTTAAAAGCTACCTTATTAAGTAAGAGGTCTTGAGTTCAAGTCTCTCTTTTTGTTATTTTTGTTGAAAAAGTTTATGCTCCATTGTAAAGTCTATTTCACTTCAAGTATAAAAGTGAATCACTATAAGTAGCTTTAATACTTTATTTTTTAAGTTATTTATTTTGCATCCGGATTTTCTTTTATAAAGTAACTTCATTGTAAAAGTGATCCCCACTTATTTTTATAAAAGTGGGTCACTTCATAAAGCAACTTACCTCACCACGTGGTCCTTTGGTTATCGTTTATGCCTTTTTTTAAAAAGGGCATAACTTTCACATCCAAAGTCCGTTTTTAGTGCCGGTTTTTTTTAAACCGCATAATTTTTCGAGATCTTTCCATATAGATCACCAGTTTCAGTTTTTAAATCCATATTATCTACATATCTAATATGGATTCTTCGAGTAATCTTTTTCTTAATATCACCAACTACTTCCAATGGAAATCTCATATCAGTGTCGAACACATTCACAGTTCCAGTGAGCCTCTTCTCTTTTGGCTCAAGTTTTAGAGAATCATGATACAAAGACATTTGTAGAAGCTTCAGGTCATAAAGATTGGGATATAACAATGAATGAAGAGTATCATTATTTAATGGCCAATGATACTTGGGATCTTTTACCTCTTCCAAAAGGAAGAAAACTTATCAGATGTAAATGGGTTTATAGAACTAACTATGCATCAGATGGAAGTGTTGAAAGAAACCAGGCTTGGTTAGTTGCCAAAAGATTTTCCCAAGTTGAAGGAATTGATATAATGAAACCTTTTTCCCTGTAGCCAAAATGAATTCCATCCACCTTGTTCTTTCCCTTGCTGCCTCACATAAATGGGAGGTCTATCAGATGGATGTCAAATCCGCCTTCTTGCCTGGAGATTTGCAAGAAGAAATCTACATGGAACAACCTTCTGGCTATGTCCAGAATGACTCTAGCCTTGTTTGTCACCTTAATAAATCTCTTTATGGTCTTAAGAAATCTTCCTGAGCTTGGTATGCCAAAATGGACAACTTTCTTATTGACACTGAATTCTCTAGGTGTCATTCTGATTCTAATGTCTATACCAAGAAAGTGGGAATCCATCTAATAATCCTTGTCCTTTATGTTGATGAACTTTTCCTTACTGGTAGTGACTCGGAACTTTTAAACCATGTGAAAACCAACCTTAATAAGAAATTTGAAATGACAGACTTAGGATTTTTGCACTATTTCCTTGGCCTCCAAGTTTTGCAAACCAATGAAGGAATTTTTCTTTCCTAGTCTAAGTATGCTTGTGACCTTCTTCGTCGCTTTCACATGGACGATTGTAAACCAACCCCTTCTCCCTTCCAGTATGGAGTCAAGCTAGCTTCCACTTGTACTTCTCCCAAAGTTGATGCCACCTTGTACCGTCAGTTAGTTGGTAGCCTCTTATACTTGACTCATACCCATCTTGATCTTTCCTTTGTTGTTGGTATTGTTGCTCAGTATATGAAAACACCCCATAAAATCCATTGGAAAGAAACCAAAAGGATACTTCTGTATGTCTGGGGTAAAATTAAGTTCGAGATACATTACAGTTAAGGGGGGAATCCTTTATTGGTTGGTTTCACTGATTTAGATTGGGCCGATGACCCTAATGATCAAAATTCTACTGCAGGTTATGTTTTTAGCCTTGGTTCAAGACCTGTCACTTGAGCCTATAAGAAACAACATGCTACTTCACTTTCTTCAGTAGAAGCAAAGTACCGAGTAGTGGTAAATGTAGGTTAGGAATCCTTGTGGCTTCGACAACTCCTTTCAGAGTTTGGATTTTAGCAGCAACATCGGACCAGCCTTTGGTGCGATAATCAGAGTGCCATCAATCTCACCAAAGACACAGTTTAACATTAGTGCAACAAGCACATCGAGCTACACATGCACTTCATTAGAAATCTCATTCATGATCAAGTTATTGAAGTGCTCTTTTGCCCTACATAATATCAAGTTACAAACATTTTCACAAAGTATCTTACAGAAGCAAAGTTTTCCAAACTTCGATCTATGTTAGGAGTTCAGGAAGTTGTCATAAAGGGGGGATAGGCTCTAATGCCTCCTTCCTTATCCTATGTGTCACTGTTGTAAATCATTCAATCCTATCCCAAGTTTTTCTTAAGGGGGGATGTTAGGATATTTAGACACTTAGGATTTAGTTCAGATCTACTTGGTGTAATGTGTCATTAGGTAAAAGTGTGTTCCTTAGTATGCATTAGTATGTATTTGTAGTTAGGAAATCCGATAGTTACGATATGTTCCCAACATAGAGTGATCTGATGGTTCATATTCTCCTTGATCTTCATGACCATTGATCCATGGATTAACACTTGATTGGTCCATGATCTATATTTAAAGCCCATGGAGGGTCATTTTCCGATGATCGATTGTGTGAAACTCTCTTGTAAAATTTGTCTGTAATCTTTTTCTTTTGCATTAATAATCTGCTCCAAGTGGTCGTGTTGGCTGGGGTCATGGATGTTTCCCCGTAGGGGTTTTACCACATCAAAACATCGATGTGTTGATCTTTGATATGGTTGTGTGAGTGATTATTGAAGGTGTTCGTCCTCTGTTGAAATACCTGTGTTGTCGAACAAGTATGAGGTCAAAGGGAAGGAGAATTTGATATGCAGGTTGAAGAAGATATTGTATGGCCTAAAGCAAGATCCAAGGTAGTGGTATTTGAAATTTGATAGGTTTATGATAGAACAAGTTCATAATAGATGTCATTTTGATCACTATGTTTATTTTAAGAGGATAGAAAATTGAAGCTATATTATTTTTTATTAGCATGTAGATGACATGCTTGTTGCAGGGTCTAACATGCATGATATAAATGCACTAAAAAGGAAATTAGCTAATTCATTTACATTGGAATGATGCAAACAAAATCGTTGGTATGAGAATAAAAAGAGACAGGAAAAATCACAAATTGACATTATCTCAGGGAGAGTACATAGAGAACGTGTTGGAGAGGTTTAGAATGCATAATGCAAAACCAATTAGTACACCTTTGGCCAACCATTTCAAATTAACCAAGGAAACATGTCACAAGAAACATGAGCAAATAGAATACATGTACACGATGCCATATTCATCAAAAGTTAGTAGCTTAATGTATGCAATGGGGTGCACAAGACCAAATATTGCACATGCAGTGGGAGTTGTGAGAAGGTATATAAAAAATCTATGGAAAGAACATTCAGAGGCATTAAAGTGGATTCTCAGGTATTTGAGAGGTACTACTACTCATGCATTATGTTTTGGAGGTTAAAAAAATGTTCTACAGGGATATGTTGATTTAGATATGACAGATGATAAATATAGTAGGAGAAGCACCACATGGTATGATTTTACTGTAGGTGGAATAAAAATAATTTGGATTTCGAAACTACAAAAGGTTGTTTCACTTCAACAACAGAAGCAAAGTAGGTTGCTGCTACAAAGGCTAGTAAAGATATGATTTGGTTACAAAGGTTTTTGGAGGAATTGGGAAAGAAATAGGAGAATAACTGGTTGTACTGTGACAACTAGAGTGTCGTTCATCTTGCAAAAAACTCAACATTCCATTCTAAGAGTAAACATATAAAAATCATGCACCATCTCATACGATCCATTTTGGAAGATGAACAATTGAAGTTGGAAAAGATACGTACTAGCCATAATCCTGTAGACATGTTACCAAAGGTAGTAACCAGGAAGAAACCAAGTTCCTGCTCAGTTTTAGTTGGCCTTCAAGCATGAAGGTGAAGATGAGAAACTTTCCAGGTTCAAGGTGGATCATAGTCCAGTGGGTGCAACAACACTGGAGTTGCCATGATTAGTCTCCAAGTGGGAGATTGTTGGTTGTGGAACTTGATTATATTCTTGATTCATAGGTCTCATTTAAGTCATGTTTGGACCCCATTTCCTAATGAGGGGTGGTGGAAATATTTTGGAGCCCCCCCCTGGAGGGGGAAATTCCCCCAAAGAGAATTTATTGGAAAAATTTCCTTGTAAAATATCGTAATTTCGTAGTCAATCTAAATTGTTCATCATTAGGTTGCAAATTCGATGGTAGAAGTTATGTTAGGGTTTTTTTCCCTAGAAGGCAACCATATTTTATGTATGAGGGAATTGTATTGTGACTGTGCATGTGTGTGAATATTGTATTTTGAGAGAGGGGATTGTGAGAAAAGAAGAGGAAGTTACAACGCGTATGCTATAGTTTGTATCCCTTCATTTGCTACAATTTCTCTGGTGGACATAGCTCATATTGGGTGAACCAAGCATATATGTGTATCTATTGTATTGTGTATATTCTTTGTTTTATTTCCGCATCAGTTTTTGATCCAGATTTAGGAGCGGAATGAACTAATTAACAGACTGAATACAAGAAATACAAAGATAGGAAGAACAACACAAATATCCAGTGAACAATATCTTCTATTAAATAATGAAATAGGTTGAAACTGTAAAGCTGCAGAACTGAAACTTGCTTTAATGGTGGTAGATATCTCTGAGAAGAGATGTGGCTGCTACACACATGCGTCTGAGAATAATGGATTACAATGAGGCTCCATAGGCCCTTTTCATATTACTCATGAATGCCAAAACCCTAGACATCCAAAAACCTAACCCTAGACGGTGAAACACCAAAAGTCATGTGGGCCCTATGGGTAAGTTGGTGTAATTTGGTACCTCAACTTCCTAGGGTCATAACTTTTGCATACGACCTCCGTTTTAGGTGTGTGATAGCCCATTGGAAAGGTATTTTAGATAACTATACATTTAACCATTAGACTCAAACTCTGTCTATATTTTGACTATGGAGAGTAAAAAAAACAACATTTAGGGCCTAGAAAGATCCCTGGAAGTACAACAAGATGTGCTAACATGAAAACATACAAAAAATTCTAGTTGGATTAGGCAAGAGGCCACTTGTATCCACCTGGAGAATGTGTGAGGCTTTAGACAACCCCAGAAGTGTAGAACTCACAATTATAAAACAGTATAGAAAGACGTGTTGAATAAAAAACAGACACAAGGAGCCAGTTGGAATAGGTGGGTGGCCACCAATATCCACCTGGATCAATCCCCCTCCCTTAGGAATAAATGATATCCATTGGGTTGATTTGCCCCATCAGGGGAGGAAACTTCTGCTGGATTTGGCCCCGAGTGAGCCACTTTCCTTGGTGTAGGAGTTGCCATGCCTTGACAACCCGATAAAGTTGGATTCGCTGCTGGCGAGTAC
Organism: Picea engelmannii; assembly: GCA_009831015.1. Taxonomy (NCBI): domain Eukaryota; kingdom Viridiplantae; phylum Streptophyta; class Pinopsida; order Pinales; family Pinaceae; genus Picea; species Picea engelmannii. Next base: position 665,151 of record ML779717.1, on the reverse strand, counting down.
CCTTGAGATGTGTGTCCACTATCTGATCAGTGGATTCTTGTTCCATGCAGTCAGAGTTGAGATCTATTGGTGTCAGTTGTTCGGTGATCTCAGAGGTGTCCAATAATGGTGGAAAATATGGCCAAAGGAGGTCCACATTGAATACTAGATGCAAACCAAGGAAGGGTGGAGTGTTGATCTCAAAAGAATTTCTACCCATGGCCTTAGTGATAGTGTAAGGCCCATAATGAAGTGGGTGAAGATTTTGATGGGGCTCGGTGAGATGATGCTTCTGCAAATGTAACCAGACTTTGTCATCAACTTGAAATTGGGATGGTACCCTGTGTTGATCACGGTGTTGCTTGTACTTAGCATTGGATTTCTACAAAATCTCTTGGACCTGTTGGTGGATGTGATGAATCCACTCAATGAATGCAGTGGCTTTGTCGATCACATATTGATCAGGGGAAGAGTCTATCTGTGCGGTGGAAAGAGGAAGTGCAACATCAATGAGTCCCAAGGGTTGGAATCCTAGATCCACCTGAAATGGGCTATGGCCGGTGGAACTATGGAGAGCCCTGTTGTAACTGTATTGGACATATGGGAGACTCTCGTTCCATGTACGGGTATGCTTAGAATTGTACATTCCCAGGATGTGCAAAATCATCCGATTGACGACCTCGGTTTGGCCATCAGTTTGGGGGTGGAAGACAGTGGATTTTGTGAGCTTGGTGTCCAATAGAGACCAGAGACTCAACCAAAAGGTGTTGAGGAACCTGTTGTCTTGGTCAGAGATGATGGTCTATGGTATCCAAAAGTGGACCCAAACTCGTTTGAAGAAGAGCTTGGTAGTATTTGCCGCTGTGATATTTTGTTTACAGGCTATGAGGATGGCCATCTTCGAAAACTAATCAACGACCACAAACACACAATCATTTCCATGCTTGGTGGACAAAAAACCAGACATGTAATCCATGGATATGGATTCCCATGGCTTCTTGGGAATATGAAGAGGGGTGTATAAGCTTTGCTTCTTGATGGATGGCTTGGAAATGGCACAGGAAGTGCAAGATATGATATAATTGTTGACGTCTTGTTGAATGTTTGGCCAATAAAAATGTTTCTAAAGAACGACCACAGTTTTCTCTACACCAAAATGTCTTGCCACCTGAGTGTAGTGGGATTTCCAAATCATCTTTGCATGCTCGCTTGTAGGAACACAGAGATGGACCAGGTGGAATAAGAGTCCATACTGAATGTGAAAATCAGTGACAGTGGTTCTTGTACCTAAGAGTTGATATGTGGTGGCGAAGTCCGGATCTTGTGGGTAAAGTTGGGGCCACTTTGATGTTTCATGTCCACAAGAATGGAGCATAATGGTGAGTGTAGCCATAGGAGGCCGACTGAGGCAGTCAATGGAATGATTGGAGATACATGTATTATAATTGATATTGAGATGGAACTGCTGCAAGTAGCTAGACCACTTTTGATGGTGGTTATTATGCAATTTCCGCTATGTCTGTATGGACTGAAAAGGCTTGTGATCAGTCTATATGATCGTCTCTTTCCCCAGAATGTAATGTTTCCATTGAGGAAAAGATTGTACAATGGAATACATTTCCTTGTTATAGGTGGGGTATTTTCGGACAATATCGAAGAGTGTCTCACTATGGTATGCCACTAGATGCCCATGTTGAGTGAGAACTGCATCCACATTAAAGTCAGATGCATCAGTCTCAATCTTGAATGGTTGTTGCAGATCATGCAAAGAGATTACTGGAGTTGAGCACAAATGATGTTTCAGATCATCGAATTCTCATTGTTTCTCTTTTCCCCACATAAAATTTTCCCTACAACCGCCCTTGGTCAGTTGGCTAAGGGCCCATGCAATATGGGAGAATCCCAACATGAACCATTGGTAGAAATTGGCTAGTCCCAAGAAGGTACGAAGCTCGGTCAGTGTGGTCGGTGCTGGACAGTCACAAATGACTTGGATCTTAGTTGGATCAAAATATACCCCATGCTCATCAACAATATAGCCCAAGTATTGGACCATGTTCATGCCAAAGGAGAATTTTTCCAAGTTGGCATAGAGCTTGTGCTACTGCAGAGTGCTCAAAACCTACTGACTATGTTGCATGTGCTCCTCCCACGTTCTGTTGAAGATGAGGATTTCATTCAAACATACTACCACAAAAGAGTTGGCGAAGGGTCTCAATACATCATCCATCAACCTCATGAAAGTGGCTGGTGCATTTGTTAAGCTAAAGGGTATGATTAGCCATTCATAGAGACCTTCTTTAGACTTGAAGGTTGTCTTCCAGACATCAATTGGATCAATGGGAACCTTGTGGTAGCCATACTTCAGGTCAATCTTTTTGAATAAATTTCCCCCCTTGAGTTGGTCAAGAAGGTCATCAATCCTGGAAATGGGGTAGCAGTTCCTGACTGTGATTTTGTTTAAGGCTCTATAATCAATGCAAAGTTGCCAAGTCCCATCCTTATTTTGCACCAGTACAATCAGGCTTCTGCAAGGGGAGGAGATGGGTCTGATGTGCCACTTTTGAAGAATCTCTTGGATCTAATGCTTTATTTCATCATTCTCCATTAGCGAGCACCGATATACTGGTCCATTAGGTAGAGGTGTGCCCAGGGTCAGATCAATTGGATGATTGACTTGGGAGTGTTTCGACACCCTTATAGGTGAGGCAAAGATGTATTTGTATTCTTCCACGATCTCATCGACTTGCTTCTGCTGCAAGGAGAGGCATTGTGTAGAGGCCATAGATGTGGCAACAACCTTCTTCTTACTGTGAGCATGTATCACAAAGAAGTTTAACTTTCCGGTCTTTGGAATGACCTTACTACATTTCTTAGCAGAGATTAAAGAAATAATAGTAGGTGGCTCCACCTCTGGGATCATGTACAATTGTCTACCCAAAGTAATAATAACACTGCGAGGTCTAGACTCATACACAACATGACACTTCCACAAATATGGTTGTCCTAAAATAACATCACAAACTTCAAGGGGATAAATATCACACAGTACCTCATCTTTGAAAGGCTTGATGCCATAAGGTCAGACAACACTATTGGCTGACATGAAGATCTCTTCCTTGACGAAGCCAGCCAATGGTGTAGGGTTGCAGGTGTAGTGTCATTGGTAAGTTCAGCCACTTGATGACCTCTACTGAAATTAGGTTCTTCTGAATACCACTATCGATAATGAAATGAATTAGAGCCCCCTTGACCCACATCTATGAGTGAAAGAGGCATTCCCCTTCCTTTGGTTCTTCTAGTTCGCTTGGATGGACTTTGGTGGTAGTGACCATGGCACTGGGTTCAAAATCGATAATCCGCTTCCCTCCTTCAAGATTTGACTCGGAATCAGAATCAACCTCTGACTTGGAAGCCTTCATCTCGACCACGAGGGACTGCTTGGAGTGACATTCGTCGGTGTTGTGCCAAGGACTTTTATGGTACTCACATCATTTTCCTATGTCCTTCATATTCTCGTTGCCTTTCTTGTGTTGCATCTTGGATGGATTGTCCCGAGGGAAAACATATCGAATTGGTCCCTTGCTGTGTGGGTTGGGGTTGCCTTTTCCCTGATTCAATTGTGAGGGGTTTGAAGATCCAAACTCTCACCGTTTCTGCTTAAATTTTTTCTCGATCTTGACATCGTATCTATAATCCATGCCCAATGAGGTGAAGTCTAGGAAATCCATTTCTGTTTGAATGTATCTATGCAAACAACCACGGTATTTGAGCACTAGATGACGCTCATAATATTTGATACCCAATTAGGTGCGTAGGGTATGGAACATATAGGTGAAGTCTGGTATTGTCTGGTCCCTTTCTTGATGTAGGGTGGTCCATCTAGTGTACTAGTCCTCATAGCTTCCAATAGGGTAGTATTGTTCTTTAATAGCATCCCAGAAGGAATCCCATGTAGGGTACACCACAAAAAATGCAGATTCCTCCATGACCCTTTGTTCAGAGTACGTATCCCACTAGTCTTTAACATGGGTAACAACCTTGAGGAGTGCAAAAGTGATCTTTTCCCTATCGAAAAAATTGTGGACCAAAAATATCCTTCGAGTAGATTCAACCATTTATCTACAACATCCGCATCTATCAGTCCTTCAAATAATGGAATATCAAAATTTACCTGTACCTTGAAGGGGGTTGCATGGCCGCTTGATGAAGATGCTTCTCCCGTGGGAAACCGTCGAAGGATCTGCGTGAAGTTGTCCATCATTTTGTTGCTTTGTCGCGTGAGGGATTCCTTGAGAAACATTTTAATAGGATCTCCTTCTCCATCATATTTATTTTCGTCTCCCATGGGTTGTTGTCAGACTCGATGCAACCGATCTAGTAATGGATCGATTGGTTCGAGTCCCAACTTATTGTACCCATACCTTGTCGGGGACATGCACGAAGAAAAAACAATGAAGAGAAGATCGCTCTGATACCACTGATCCATATTTAGGAGCGAAACTAATGCAAGAGCATTGCAAGCAAGCACAAGTGGAGGACAACTAGATATGCACCAGTGCACATTTTGAAGATATTTTGATTTTCAGAGGATGCCACATTAATGTAATATCTAGAGAGACATAAGTGCCCTTAAATGTTTTGGGGATTGTAACACATATCTTGAGCAGTTTCTCTCATCTGTCGGTTGGAGGAATTTAATATAATAAATGTAAAGTAGTTGTAGAGATTTTAATTCGATAAGATAACTTAGAGTTGTAGGAGGGAAAACTCAGGAAAAATCCCTCGTATGTATTGTATTGTATGATTATTTTCATTGTGAGAGTAGTAGATGTAGATAAAGAGAGCATAAGAGAGCAGAGAAGAATAGAGCTTGTATAATTTGTATAAGCAGATAGCTATTGCTATAGAAAACCATGTACAAAAGCACTTGAATTAATATAATAATGCTTTGACCCAATTTCATGGTGTTGTTGTGGTTATTGTTTGCATCTATTGAATGGTATGTTTATAGTGTTCTTATATACTCTGTTGTGCATTTGTTTCAATGCTTTATGTGTATGATTTCATGTTGAATGTATGAAGTCTATGAGAGGGAGAGGATAAGTTTCAATTTCTTCTTGTCCTGAGAATTCCTGCAAGGAGTGCAGTGAAAGTCCACAAGGAGTGCGTTGACGAGGTTCTGAGTTTTACCTCAGAAAATATCAGGAGAGATAGAGTTGTCCTCATCACAATAGAAGTGCCAATATAGCATAGAGATGTGCAAGGTGTGCGCAGTCAGGTTGAAGTCTTAGACTTTTCCAACCCAAGTGAGCGGTTGAAGAAATTTTGTCACAGGGAGGGCGCAGAGTTGGATATATCAGATAATCAGAGATTATCGTGAAATCCGCAAGGAGTGTGTGCAAGAATCCCTTGGAATCCTTGAGTTTGCAGCCAGAATCAAGATCATGAGGGATAGAGTCTTGGAAAGTTCCAAGGAAGGACGCGGGTCGAAGCCACTTCGTAGAAACTAGGCTCAGGAGGAAAGACGCCAAGTTATTTGGCTAGGAGTCTTTGATAACTTGAACGAACGGTTAAATTTCTTAAAGGGAGCAACGCAGATATCCGTGGGCCATTGGATCCAGTGGATCAGTGGGAAGGTTAAGGCTAAGTGTCTTTCAACACTCGCAATCTCGGGAGGATTAACAGCCATTAGATCTGGAGCAACGAGAGTCGTTCATTGGGTGCTCTAAGATATCGACATTTTGGAAGTTAGAAGTGTGGAGGAATTTGTTTTCGGGAATCCCCGATATGCAAAATATTGACGCCATCTAGATCGTCAGATCTTAGGAGGTTCAGGACCGTTGATCCATAGCAAAGAAGTTGCGAGTTCGGGCTTCAGGAAAAGGGAGAAGAGTCGCATCGTGAACTCACGAGTCACGAAATCACGACGTGTTCGGAAGTAAGGCCCCTGGACTTGACTGGAGGTCATATGGTTGAGGCATAAGGGAGGATCTAGTGGACCGATAGCCCATTTTGGGGTTTTGGGATGTGGAGGAGTCAGGGTGACTCGCAATAGAGTTCCCGGAATTGAGAAACGCGAAGTCACGAAATGGAAGAACCCTCTGGGTTAAGTCAGTGGTCACGTGGAAGTAGAGGTTCGCACCTAGTGCTTGTTCATACATGCATAACTTCTAGAAGGACCTGTGGTATTATATGCATTGAAGGTTCCAGTGGGAACTAAAGAGCCATTCTGGCTCAGGGGAAAAGAAAGATCCAAAGACCGGGAGGTCAAGCAGATCCCTGCTGAGGTGGGGGTGCTGCGTCAAGTGGTATCAAAGCTTAAAATCATTTTTTTTTGTAGGTGAGAGAGGATAGAAGACAAGTTGTGATTTGAGTTTGCGCGGAAAGATCAAAACAATGCTGCCAAGGAGACGTCCAGAAAGAAATTTTCCCGATCCAGCCATGGAAAGGGAAATGAGAGAACTTTGTGCTTGATTGGATGCTATGGAGACATCACAGAGGAGAACACATGATATTGGAGATATCAGTGAGGCTGAAAGAAAAAATGAAGTTGGAGCCGAAGAAGAAGTTGTAGCCGAAGATGCTGCAGAAGAACGTCTATTCAAAGATGTTGCAAGAATAGGTGCCAGAGAAAAAATGGACATCTTGATGTATGAAGGCAACTTAGATGTTGAGGAGCTTCTAGATTGGTTTAGAACTCTAGATAAATACTTCGAATATGAGGATATCGAAGAATATAAGAAGGTAAAGTACGCTGTCACTAGACTAAAAGGGCATGCAACACTGTGGTGGGATGAACTGTAGGTTGACAGGCGTTGCAAAGGAAAAAAAAGAATTAAAATCTAGGACAGGATGGTTGCCAAGATGAAAGCCAAATTCATACCCAGAGACTACCAAATAAATCTGTTTCGAAGAATGCATAATTTGAGACAGAAAGGGATGACAGCGAAGGAATACACTGAGGAATTTTATAGACTAAACATCAGAGCTAGTCATCGCGAGAGTGATGATGAAAAAGTTGCTAGATACATGAATGGCTTGAGATATGATATTCAATATGAGATGAGCATGGTGACAATAAAAAATGTGGAAAATGCTTATCAGATCGCTTCAAAGGAAGAAGTGAAATTGGCCCAAAAGAAAGGTCAAAGGGGCAGAGGTAGAAGTCAGAGCAGAGGCAAAACAATGGCCCAAGATAGAGTACAGAAGCCCAAGGATGAAGAAAAGAAGCCTCATAATCACCCAGAAAGGGGAGTAAGCTCACAAGGAGGACACTATGTCGATAAGAAAAGTTTTCCTCGAGCAAGAGGAAGAGGAATAGGCAGAGGGGGTGAAACAAAGTGTTTTTTCTGTGGAAAGATCAGACACAAGTCTTGGTAATGTCCTGATAGAACAATATATGGAGGAGGTGAAGCTCACATTGATAAGAAGAAAGGAAAAATGTTGAGGCAGAAGATGTAGAAGGTGGGAGATCCTTAATGATGAGGAAAATTCTCTTGAAGCTAGAGAAGGAGGTGGAGAATCCAGTCCAAAGGACAAGTTTATTTAGGTCTGCTTGCAAGACAAAGGATAAGGTATGAAAGGTGATAGTTGACAGTGGAAGCACAGATAATATAGTATCCATAGAAATGGTGGAAAAGATGGAATTGGAGACAGTTGCACATCCAAGCCCATACAAGGTTTCGTGGTTGAAAAAAGGACATCAGGTAACAGTCACTAAACAATGTTTAGTCGAATTTAAGATAGGGGGATACATAGATGAGATCTTATGTGATGTTATTCCCATGGATGTATGTCATATTTTGTTGGGAATACAATGGCAATATGACAGAAATGTTTTCCATGATGGAAGAAAGAACACTTACGCCTTGGAGAAGAATGGTAGAACACATATGTTGTTGCCAATTGAGGACAAGAAGGTGAAAGAAGAAACAAGCAATACTATACTTCTCATGAGTGGGAAGGAACTTTTGGATGAAGTCAATAAGGATGAAGAAATGTAGTTTGCTGTGGTGAGAAAACCTAGAGTCATCTTGACCAGTACCTCAATAGATGATCTACCTGAGGAGATTCAGGAACTGCTGGAGAATTTCAATGATATAGTGGTGGACGATTTACCTTGTTCGTTGCTGCCCATCAGAAGTATAATCCATCACATCGACCTTATACCAGGAGATATTTTTCCAAACAAAACAACGTACAGATTAACGCCGCAGGAGAATGAAGAGGTTAATAAGCAAGTCCAGGATTTGATTGAAAAAAGGGTTGGTTAGAGAAGGCTTGAGTCCATGCACTGTGCCAACAGTGTTAAGTCCCAAGAAGGATGGTGGATGGAGGATGTGTACAGACTCGAGGGATAAAAAAAAAATCACTGTCAGGTACAGATTTCCTTTACCCAGGATGGATGACTTGATGGATTGCTTGAGTGGAGCAAAGTTTTTTTCAAAAATTGATTTGAAAAGTGGATATCGTGAGATTATAATGAGCAAAGGTGATGAATGGAAGACAACATTCAAAATGAATGAAGGACCATATGAATGACTTGTCATGACATTTGGTTTCATGAATGTGCCAAGTAATTTTATGATATTAATGAACGAAGTCTTGAAATATTTCATTGGGAAGTTTGTAATCGTGTATCTCGATGATATACTGATCTTCAGTAAGACCGAGGAAGAACATTTGAGACAATTAACTCTAGTAATGAGAAGGTTGCAGCAAGAGAAGTTGATGATAAATCTGAAGAAGTCGTCTTTCATGAAGACATAATTCATTTATTTGGGGTTTGTGATCTCTTAGAATGAGTTGAAGATGGATCCTGAGAAGGTAAGAGAAATCAAAGAGTGGTCGTCGCCAAGGAATATCTTTGAATTTAGAAGCTTTCGTAGATTAGCTAGTTCTTACAGGAAGTTCATCATAAATTTTAGTGGAATTTCTGCATCAATGATGGACATAGTCAAGAAGAGACATAAATATTTTCATTGGATAGAGGAGGTGGAGAAAAGTTTCAAGTTGTTGAAGGAGAAAATAACTGGACAACTAGTTCTGGTTTTGCCAGATTTCAGTAAGATATTTCAAGTGAGATGTGACGCAAGTGGATTTACGATTGGAGCAGTCTTAAGTCAAGACAATAGACCAGTTGCATACTTCAGTGAGAAGCTGAATGATGCCAAGAGAAATTATTCCACGTATGATAAAGAGTTTTATGCAATCATACAAGCGCTGAAGAAATGGAGGCACTACCTGGTTCCGAAATAGTTTGTTTTGTATAGCGACAACCAGGCCTTATAGTTTAGAACGAGACAGGAAAAAATGAACTAGAAACATGCAAAATGGGTTGAATTTATGCAAAACTTTACTTTTGTTATAAATCACATTTTTTGAAATGCTAACAAGGTTGTTGATGCATTGAGCAGGAAATGTTTGATTCTGCAGGAGTTTTGTGTGAAGACCTTAGGTTTTGATATCCTTAAGGATATGTATAGAGATGACTCAGATTTCAAGGACAGTTATGAAGCATGTGAGAATCCTGTTTTAAGAGATAGGATCCAATGGATTGAATACTTGATTCATGATGGACTATTGTTTAAAGGAAATTAGTTGTGTATCTCGAAGAGTTCTATGAGAGAAAACCTTTTGAAGGAAAAACATAGTGGGGGATTGACTGGACATTTCATCCATCATAAAACATTTGTGCAACTGAACAATTTGTACTATTGGCCAGGGATGAGGACAGATGTCAATAAGTTTGTGAATAGGTGTAGAATTTTCCAGCATGCAAAGGGGAAAAGACATAATACAGGGTTGTATCAACCATTTCCAATACCAGAGAGGTCGTGGGACGCGGTAAGCATGGATTTTGTGTTAGGACTGTCGAGGACACAAAGGGGTTGTGATTCCATATTCGTGGTAGTCAATAGATTCTCAAAGATGGAATATTTCATTCCATGTTAGAAAACTAGTGATGCAACACACATTGCAAATTTGTTTTTCAAAGAAGTTGTTCGGATTCATGGTTTACCCAAGAGTATTGTTTCGGACAAGGATACCAAATTTGTTGGTCATTTCTGGAGGACACTATGGAAGAAGATGGGGACAAATTTATCTTTTAGCTCAGCATATCACCCTCAGACGGATGGATAGACTGAGGTAGTAAATCGAAGTTTGGGAGACTTATTGAGGAGTTTGGTAGTTGAACATCATAGTCAGTGGGATCAGATTCTGCCGCAAGTGGAATTTGCATATAACGAATCACCTAACTGAAGCACATGACAAAGCCCATTTCAGATAATGTATGTAATGCAGCCAAGGGGAGTATTTGAGTTAAGATACTTAGAGAAGAATGAGTTCAGGAGTGTTGGAGTGGAATATTTTGCAGCAGAGATGCAAGAGATCCACATGAAGATTAAAGAGCGGTTGCATAATTCCAATCAGGAATACAAGCGTAGAGAAAATCAACACATAAGAGAGATTCAATTCAAAGTGGGAGATTTAGTCTTAGCACATCTAAGAAAGGAAAGGTTCTCAAGGGGAACATATAACAAGGTGAAGATGAAAAAGATAGGGCCGTGTAAGATTTTGAGGAAATTTGAGGCAAATGCTTATGAGATATAATTTCCAGATGATGTGGGTATATCACCCATATTCAACGTAGCAGATCTGTATCCTTACAGAGAATATGAAGTGAGAGGAGAAGAGAATAAAAAGGAAGTTCAGTGGGTCAAACAGATGCCTGTAGCAGAAACTTCGCAGATGGAAAAGATCATTGATCAGAGAGTTGGCAAGAAGACCAGGAGAAAAACATATTTTGAATATTTAGTAAAGTGGAAGGGACACCCAATTGAGGATGCCATTTGGGAAAGTGAAGAAAATATCTAGAAACATGGTCAGATGGTCTAGGATATCATGGACATGATTCCATGAATTTTTCAGCCAGAGGAGTATGATGCAGGAGCATCGCAAGCAAGCACAAGTGGAGGACAATTGGATACGCACCGTCGCACATTTTAAAGATATTTTGAATTTCAAAGGATGCCACATTAATGTAATATATGGAGAGACACAAGTGCCCTTAAATGTTTTTGGGATTGTAACACAGAGCTTGAGCAGTTTCTCTCATCTGTCGGTTGGAGGCATTTAATGTAATATATGTAAAGTAGTTGTAGAGCTTTTAATTCGATAAGATAGCTTAGAGTTGTAGGAGGGAAAAATCAAGAAATCTCCCTCGTATGTATTGTATTGTATGGTTATTTTCATTGTAAGAGTAGTAGTTGTAGAGAAAGAGAGCATAGGACAACATAGAAGAACAAAACCTGTACAAGTTGTATAAGCAGATATCTATTTCTATAGAAAAACATGTACAAAAGCACCTGAATTAATATAAGAATGCTTTGACTCAATTTCATGGTGTTGTTGTGGTTACTGTTTGCATCTATTGAATGGTATATTTACAGTTTTCTTATATACTTTGTTATGAATTTGTTTCAATGCTTTATGTGTATGATTTCATGTTTAATGTATGAAATCTATGAGAGGGAGAGGATAAGTTTCAATTTATTCTCATCCTGAGAATTCCTGCAAGGAGTGCAGTGAAAGTCCACAAGGAGTCCATTGACGAGGTTCTAAGTTTTACCTCAGAAAATCTCGGGAGAGATAGAGTTGTCCTTATCCCAACATAAGTGCCAATATATCACAGAGCTGTGCAAGGTGTGCACAGGCAGGTTGAAGTCTTAGAATTTTCCAACCCAAGTGAGAGGTTGAAGAACTTTTGTCGTAGGGAGGGCACATAGTTGGATATATCAGATAATAAGAGATTATCGTGAAAGGTGCAAGGAGTGGATGCAATAATCCCTTGGAATCCTTGAGTTTGCAGCTAGAATCAAGCTCAGGAGGGATAAAGTCTTGAAAATTTCAAAGGAAGGACAAGGGTTGAAGCCACCTCGCAGAAACCAGGCTCAGGAGGAAAGACACCAAGTTATTTTTCTAGGAGTCTTTGAGAATTTGAACGGATGGTTAAATTTCTCAGAGGGAGAAGCGCAGATATCCTTGGACCGTTGGATCCAATGGATCAGCGGGAAAGTTAAGGTAGAGTGTATTTCAACACTCGCAAGATCGGGAGGATTAGTAACCTTTAGATCTGGAGGAACGAGATCCATTGATTGGGCACTCTGAGATATCGACATTTCGGAAGTCAAAAGTGTGGAGGAAGTTGTTTTTGGGAATCCGCGATATGCAAAATTCCGACGTGATCTGAACCGTCATATCTTAGGAGGTTCAGGACCGTTGATCCGTAGCAAAGAAGTCGCGAGTTCATACTTCAAGAAAAGGGAGAAGAGTCACATTGCGAACTCACGAGTCATGAAATCACGACGCCCTTGGAAGTAAGGCCCCAGGACTTGACTGGGGCTCATATGGTTGAGGCATAAGGGAGGCACTAGTGGACTGATAGCCCATTTCAGGGTTTCGGGAAGCCAAGGAGTCGGGGTGACTAGCAATAGAGTTCCCAAAATCACGAAACGCGAAGTCGCAAACTGGAAGAGCCCTTTGGGTTAATTCAGTGGTGACACCAGTGGTCACATGGAAGTAGAGGTTCGCGCCTAGTGCTTATTCTCATGGGTGTAATTTCTAGAAGTACATGTGGTATTATATGCATTGAAGGTTCCAGTGGGAACTAAAGAGCCATTCCGGCTCAGGGGAAAAGAAAGATCCAAAGACAAGGAGGTCAAGCAGATCCCTACTGAGCTGGGGGTGTTGCATCAGGAATGAACTGATTAATAGACTGAATAGAATAAACACAGAGATAGGAAGAATAAAAAAAATATCCATTGAACAATATCTTCTATTAAATAATGAAATAGGCTGAAACTCTAAAACTACAGAACTAAAACTTGCTCGAATGGTGGTATCTATCTCTGAGAAGGGATGTGGCTGCTACACACATGCGTCTAAGAAGAATGGATTACAATGAGGCTCCATAGGCCCATTTCATATTACTCATGAATTCCAAAACCCTAGACATCCAAAAACCTAACCCTAGAAGGTGAAACACCAAAATTCATGTGGACCCTATGGGTAAGTTGGTGTAATTTGGTACCTCAACTTCCTAGGGTTGTGAATTTTGCATACGACCTCTGTTTTAGGTGCATGATAGCCCATTGGAAAGGTCTTTCATAGAACTACACATTTTGCCATCAAAATCTAACTTTGTCTATAGTCTGACTATGGCTAGTAAAAAAAACAATGTTTAGGGCCCCAAAACATCCTTGGAAGTACAACAAGATGTGTTGACATGAAAACATACAAAATAAGCCAATTGGATTAGGCGATAGGCCACTCGTATCCACCTGGAGAATGTGTGAGGCTTCAGAAAGCCCCAGAAATGTATAACTCACAATCATAAAGCAATACAAAAAGATGTGTTGAATAAAAACCAGACACGAGGAGCCAATTGGAATAGGTGGGTGGCCACCAATATCCACCTAGATTAGTTTTATATTATTGCTCTGTGATCCTTTTTTTTTAACACTAAGTTTGGATACTCCATTTCCTTTGAGCAATTATATTCAATCTCGATTTGACATTTCCTCATGTAGATATACCTCCTCAATCAATGTACTAAAACACCAAGGATAACTCACATAATTCAATTAGAATGAAATATACTTAGCATGTTAATCATATGCAAATTATATTTATTGAAATCTTCCTTATCAAACATATTAAAATGAATTAGAGTTACTCAAATTAAAATTCAACTCTCTTGGAGAAAATAACTTCAAATCTGATCAAATAGTATCATAACACTTATCTTTTCATGGGTTCCTAATTGTTTTTTTCTTCTCATGGGATTTATTCCATTGACTATATTTGGAATTGTTTTCAATATCACTATCCCACTCAACAAAGTCACAAACAACGTTAGTTTCATAGTGACACTTTCTATTTATAACGTCTACAACATTTCTAGGAAAAAAATTAGCATGATAAGTTTAACCCAAAATCTAATGGTATGATGTCATTAAAATTGGTTTTACTCTTCTACCTTTGAATAAGATCCATTAACCAAGATCATTTCTATGCAATAACTAAGAAATATCAAGATAACTAAGAAATATTTCACAAATCAATATCCTATTTCAAGTGGAGGAAATATCAAAATTAACATCCTAAATTACTCTTTCACAACAAATGGCTTAACCAACATGTCTACATTATCATTTCAATGATGTAGCAACGATTGATACAAATTCAAATGAGACTTAAGATCAATCTATTTTATGAAATTTTACCATCATTCAAATGGAAAGTTTCAAATGCATAATTACAAGTATGTTTCTCTATTTCATATGGTACTACTAAGAATAAGAGAAATATGTTGTAAGAGCATGAATTTTACCAACCAAGTGTCTCAATGTTGAGTTTTTGAATATAGAGCAACTCTCTAGCACCCACAATACCTTTCTCACACAACACAGAGAGAATCTTCCTTCACTGCTCAATAGTCCCTTAAAATCACCCTCCCTCCAGTTCTCTTCAATGTGTGCATAGAAATATCCAGGTTGTTTTCCATTAAACTCCAACATGGTTTTCTTGGTTCTTAGCTTTTCTTAGAGTTTTAATGGATTCCTTTCATGCTTTTTCCATCACATAATGTGGCAGCCTTCTTTTTCAAAGAAAAAACTCTCATTTTCTCTTCTCTTTCTTCTTCAAGAGTAAACTTTCTCCTCCCATTCAAATTCCTCCCTTTTCATGAATTAAAAAGATGGTTTAATAGAGTCCTAAACCAACTTCGATTTGGTTTCAAGAATGTACATGACAAGATTCCAAGAATGTAGGGAACAAGTTTCCAATACTGTAGAAAGTGATGACTCGGGTTCAGGAAATGGTTTCATCCACTCCTATGATCTCCAAATTTGGAATATAGGCTAGGATCAATAGTGTAAAGGTTAACATGATAAGAATTCCCTTAGAACCACTCACCTTTTCCCTCTTGTGGTATCATAGCCCATGTATGTGCTCACACTCAATAAATTTGTGTTCTTCCATTAGTTGCAAAATAAAAAATGTTTATTAGTATTCAACATTACCATGATATGTCTACCTGATTGTAATGTGCAAGGCTGAGAGAAAGTTCACGGAAGGTCCGAGAAAATGAATGCTAGAAGAGATTCCACTCTGGATAAAGATGTTGTTCATGGAGAAAGGGCTGATGTGCATGGATCCTGATAGAATGGATGAATAAAATCCCCTAGCGTTGGGGGGGTTGCAAGGATGGGGGAAAGTGAGAAAGGAAATGGATCCATTGAGGAGGATCCATAAATTGTTGAGATGAGGTGAGGTATGGGATGGAACTAGAAGAGCAGAGGAGAAAAATAATTGAGAGATATGAAAGAAGAGTTTAACTAAGAAGGAAAGTAGAGCAGAGAAGTGGACAAGTGTTAGTTAGGGGCACACGATGAAGGGTTGGGCCTACGTTTAAGAGAATATAAACCACACTAGGAGGTAGTGCAAAAGAGTATGATGTGTTAGAGAGGATCACAAATGAGGATAGGCCCACGAAGATGTGTGGCATTGAGGATAGGGTTTCTAGTGGGGATCCCAGTAGTAGTAGCAGTAAACGAAGCAACAAATATCACACAGTTGGAGACCATGCTCAGGGAAAAAGATTTGACGTGGTAGATGAAGTACAAGGCCATTGTGTCATCAAAACATATGAGGTCCCTGGAAAAGATTAAGAAAGACATTCTTAGGGAATTCTAGAAACCTAAGTCAGAGTCTCAATGTATCATGGAGATAAAGGAGATTAAATAGAAGGAAGGTGAGACTGTGTTGGATTATGCCCAACGTATTAAGATTTTATTGGATAGGTTAATGTTCAAAATCCAGGACGTGCAATACAAGAGTGGTTTATTGCGAGGTTGCTTCCCCATATCCAAGTCCTTCTCACTCAACACAATTTGATGACTCAAGAGGAGTTCGTAGAAATTGCAATGCGCCTAGAATCTACACTAGGAAGGGAAGAGATGCCATCAGGATTGGTGCAAGTGTAGTGGAAGCTAGCCAACATGACGATGTCGTTGCAAGATATGATGAAGATGAAGGTTGTGCGCAAGCACGTTTGGTGTACCACATGCCACGCTGAGGGGAATCACAAGGATGAGTGACCTATGCTTCCAAATTATGTGGTGATGGGTGTGCCAAGTCCATTTCTATCTAAACAAACATAATGGTGTGAGATATGTAGACAATGGAGCCATGTGCCACCCCACTACCCAACTTTGCAGAATGATCAAACAATGAACCATAATTTGTTCTGTGAGTTCTGTAAATCCATGGGACATGATCCCAATAACTATCTATCAATCTAGTTGATGTAAGAAAATACCCATGATACATTCTGGGTATAGGAAGAGAAGAAGGGTGGTGATCGTGGCAGTGTTGAAAGAGGAAAATACCAAGGAAGTCCTAGAGGTGGTTATGGGTTTGGTCATGACAGAGGATATGGTGGAGGGGGAGGTAAACCCCCCACTTGTTTTAATTGTGGAGAAATTGGTCATCTGTCAAGGATTTGTACCAAATTGCACACGCTTTTATATACTACTACAGTCCTGAGCATGTCACCGAAGAATCTCCCAACTAGTTAAAAAAGTGGGAAGAGAAGAAGACCAATTGAAACATGGTACATGTGGATCCACACAAGAATAAGAAGAAGAATGAGGAGGTTGATGTCCAATTAGTAACCCAAGGAAGAGTGAATATAGTAATAGACTTTGAGAGTGGTGAAGGCTCAGGTCAAAAGTCGGAGGGAAAAATAAGGAAGGCAACATAGGCCCCACCAAAGTTTGATGTTTCCTAGAAAAAAAAGTTCCTACATGATGCACAAAGAGCATTATAAGAAGAAAGAATGTGTGAGGATATGCATTGTGAAACACATAGATCACTCGAGGAGAATCAGATCCATGAAGATGTGCAATAGGTGAAACAAAGGTCATTGGAAGAGGCCAGGATCTGGGAAGAAGTGTTGAGGGAAACATAAATATGACTAGAATAAGATCATGCCCATAAAGAGTTGCAGTGCGTGATGCAAAGGTCCTTGAAGGAAGCTTGCGTGTGCGAATAAATATAACGCATGATGCAATGGTTAGTAAAGAATCTTACAGAGAGAACAAGATGAAACACACTGAGCAAAAAGTGCATGAAGAAAAATGCTTGGAGGAATTGTAGCATGAAGTGCGCGCAGAAGCCTTGAATGACTTGGGTCTCAAAAAATAACTTAAGGACCAAGTCAGTTCTTTCTTGCGTTTCTATGTGCAATTTCTCAATGACCCAGAGGCTGCAAATAAGTTGACAAAAATGCTGGTTACTTGCATGAGGGAACGAGAAGTAGAGGTAACCATATCGACCCCTCTTCCAGAAAGAGATGTATGTCAGGTCAACAAGAAAAAGTGCATTTGTCGAGAGTTCAAGATGACAACGAAGCTTGTTGGTTATGACATGGATGGAGTCATGTTGGATTTGGGTTTCAAAATGAACATTTTATCCAAAAAGTCTTGGGGGGTGATGGGAAAACTAAAATTGGTCTAGTTTCCCATCCAGTTGCGGTTGGAGAATTGATACAAGATATACCCCATAGGCCGACTTGTAATGTACCTAACCACCCACAGGCTGGCCAAACTACTTAAAAACACACTTCGAAACCGATTTTGAATTCTGATAAATTTTTAATTAATAAAGAATCATGAAAGGCACACATGAAATAATTAATATTCGCGCTACAACATGAATCAAATTAATAATATGCCATGCACAATAATAACAAAAAATCATACATATTATAAATATGAATTTTAGAGATAATAATAAATACACAACAAAATATACATTATACAAAAAACACAGAGAAAACTTATCTTTAATTAAACTATCACCAACTCACTGCAGACCAAGGACGTTCCTCCCAACCATAGACATTGTTGTACCAATTCTCAATAGCAGGTCACCCCTGAGCTGGAGCTATGAATCCATAAGGATAGGTCCTATGCCAAATCTAAAACACACAGTAGTTGGGTAATTATCTCTCAGGTTTTCCCAACCACACACCAATCCTAATTTCCATCTCTCTTTCCCATTCAACCTACACAACCCAAATAAATGAACCCCTTTCTCTTCCATGCATTCCCTCAGGCTGTTCCATTTCTCTCCGGGGATCCAGTGGTACTGGTAAGGAAATCTCCATGTTGGAAACTCCAAGGATTCTCAGTTGTGAATAGTTCATTCAAAACTTCCATCAATCTCATGCCCATAGGCATCCATTCCAACCTGGAATGATCAATAATTACTCAGAGCCATCTCACAATGGCTCTCCTCCTCTAGCCATTCGTTTCCATGCTCGAACCAAGAGAACATGAATTAGAAAGAGTGAATGAGGAAGAATCCCAAGGAAAGAGTCTAAGAGTAAATGGAGAGGAACCAAGAACAACCCCCAAAATATCCCACATGCAAGGTTTATATAATTACAAGAACCAAGAAGCTCATGTAAACACTTTTATCAATTAAATCCAATATGGGTAAATACAATATAATAAAAAGACTTAGCCCCTTAATCCCCCTCTCTTGTGGAATCACAACCCCCTATCTCTTTCCATTTTTGTCCTATAGCTAGCGGTGCATTTGATTAATATATATAGAAGTATTAAATTTTGTAGGCACTCCGACCCTTTTTCAACTTTATTGACTCACCAACCTAATTCATAATTACATAATAAATTCTAGTTCATAAGGGTTAAAACTGGGGTGTTACATCCCCCTCCCCTTATTTTGGCACTATCATCAATGCACAACACCATTCCAATTTTATTATCATTACAAATCTAGTCTCTTTGGCCTTTACTCTGCACATGAATCCCAACCAAATATTATATACATAGGCATTCTGGACTAAAATTAAACATGTATACATAGGAATTCTGACCAAAAACATGTATAATCATCTTCAAAATTTATATTTCTGGCAACAGTTCCATCCAACAATATCCCCTTCCCTATCATCCTGCACGACCCAAAGAAATGAACCACTTTCTCTTCCATGCAGTCCCTCGGGCTGTTCCACTTCTCTCCATGGATCCAATGCACTCTACCAAGAAATTTCAGAGTTGTGGCTCCAAGAACTCCAGCTGCAACAAGTCCATTGGACTTTCTTCATTCATCATTGAGCTTGATTTCCTTCTAGTACTCTTTTTCCTAAGTTTCTAGCTTCCATAGACAACATCTCATATGTATTATACACATACATTCATCATGAGATATCATTATAACAATTTTCAGTCATAAATGTCAAATATTGTTTATACAGGAAAACAAACGTGTCCAAGCATGAGCTTCCTGCTCATAATTTGTTTGGCTCTTGTAGTTGTGGGCATCAATATTTATTATGGATTACAACAATTTCATACCCAATACCATTATTCCTACAATTTTCTCAACCTTCAATCAATCACACTAATTGTTAGCATATCATACCAATTTTTAATTTCTCAAATCTGTTTATATGAAGAAAATAAAATTCCCCAGGCGTGAGGATTTTTCTCATAATGCTTGGATCTTGTAGCAACAATAATTTTTCTTATGTATGGGCTTACATAACTTCCACATCCAATACCATTCTCCCTACAATTTCCTCAACAATTCATTTAGACACACAAACTATTAGCATAACATAACAATTTGTAACTGTTAATTTATGAAATCTATTTTATACAGGAAAATGAAATTTCTAGGCATGAATTTTCTATTCATAATATTGCTCTTGCAACACCAGACATTGGTATTATTTATGGGTTTACATCCTTGCCACATCCAAGACCATTCTCCCTGCAATTTACTCAATTTATACCCAACCAAACAAATTGTTAGCATATCCTAACAAATATACATTTTCATGGCAGTAATTACAAGGTTTCACAAAGTGATCCCATAATTGATTACAACACCAATTCAATCACTTCCATTAATCCAAATAGTAACTATAATGAAACCATAATCCTATACACATGTATTATCATCTGATATTTTCTTTCTTCTAGCCATCAATATTTTTATTACTCGGTTCCCTCAACAAAGGTTTTCTATAATTCACCATTATATAACTACTCTAACCTGCAACTTTCTTGTTGCATTATCTAACAACTCTAGAAGTGTTCTCAAATTCATGCGTTAGCCATACTCACATCATTTCAATTGTTATCATAATCATTTCTATGACATATATATACATGAATTCACCAAAATGCATTCAATAATTCCTTTAATACCACTTGTAACATTTTCAACAACTCCAAAAAGTGATCTCATAATTGTAACAAACAACAATTCAATAACCTTGAACTAGTATTCATATTAATATAATGTAGCTATCATTCATTATGCATTTGAAACACCACATACTTTTCATAATGCAACAATTAATTACTAATAAAATAACAATCGATGTGCCAATACCCATGGCCACATCTACACAATGCATCCCTTCATTGAATACATAATACCACATAACTATGTCATGCATTCCACCATGATGGGTTGGAAGGTCTGGCCAATGTGTCGACACAACATTCAAAATCTTCCCAATACTTCCCGACTATTTGGATACCCTTGTATTCAACCCATACACAACACGAGGAAACATAATTCCTAAGTACTCTTTAGTGCTGGAAAAGAGGTTGCAATCCAAACATCAACTATACAGGGAAACCATTGAGCACTCACATAGTGCTATATCCCTTCCATATCCAACAATATCATGGTCTCACACATGACTAGCCATGTGGGTGTTCATTGTTGTAGAAAGAGTATGTCTCTTGACTGGACCTGGTTATGATCCCATAACCAATCATAACAAAATATGCAACTAACATTTTATCTAAATGCATTATAGCATCATCAACATTTACATGCTCTATGCCTTCGACCATTACATATCAATTTAACTCTTTGAAATTTAACTGAGGGAATTCTTACCTCAATTCCCTTCAATATTTATGCATAGGAAGAAACTAAATGCATACATGCATGGTTGTTATCAACCTGCTTGATGCTATCTGATCAGCTTATATTTGTAGAATCTTGCAGGCTTCCTCTTCCATCCTTTCAATTACCATTCCTACCACCCTCATGGGTCTTCGCATGGATGAAATTCATATGTAGCATATACATCCACCTCTTTAGCCATGATATGCCATTTTTACTGAATACATAATCCATCATTAGTCATATTCAATTTCCATAACATCATTATTGCATGTATATAACAACAGACTATTCTAGGTCCACAAGAATTCCATATGCATATCCAAGCATGCATATATGCACAAATGCACATCCATATGCACCAAACAATCACTGTTAGCATGCTTACTAATCCATCTACATTCTAAACTATTTGTATGCATTATGCACTCTAGTGCATTTCTATTTCAATTCACTTATTTATTTGTTTATTTATTTTGTAGCTAGTTTTCCTTGAATTTCTTCATATCCTTGTTTCCTTGTGTGCTCCCATTCTGCTCATATGCACTATTGTTCCATCGAATGAACACTTTCTAGCCAATTTCCACCTGGCCAATATGCAATCCAATCGATGTGTTCTATTTGCAACAACTTTTCTTAGGTATTCATATCCAATATTTACCTTTATAAAACATTCCAACACCTTGGAATGAGGTTTCTCGCAACATTCCATTACTCTACTACCACAACATCCTTGAATCAACTTACCTATACTCATTCCACATCCCTACTATTACTTCTAGTTGTCCATTGGATTTTCAATTTTGTAGAAATAATTCTCTTTACTTCATTTAACAATTTCCTATGAAGACATAGTTTTCCCACTCAAGCCATTCCCAATGGAAGTCTATTTTCATTCAGTGAAACTTTTCAAGTGAAAGAGCATTCATTATTCTATCTTGAATTTCTCTACATTGGTATCATGATACCACTATGAAATCTGATATCAGAAGTGACTTTCTTTCTCTGATTAATTTTGGACAAGGCAAAAAATTTATAGATGGAAAATCCTTCTCAAGCACTCATGTTGTTGGCACATAGAGATGATTCACACATCACCTCTTAAGCTTCTTGTTCTCTTTCATATCAAGCTTTGTAGCTATCTACACCTCTCTACCTTCAATGCTATGTAGACTTTCTTTTCCTTTCTATTCCCATTAATGAAATTATTCACTTTCTAGCTTCATGTCTTATGTGAGGAATCTTTCTTTTGTACTTGCAATTCATTCAGATTCTGTAGTTGTTGACTAATACTTTTGTTCCACTCTTCTTGAGTTCTTTATCCATTTTTCATTACTTTCCCTGTAACTCTTTATTGCCTCAACCGACTTCTACAAACTCTGTCATGATTCCATGAATCTAATATATAATCCTAGTCTTGAATTGATATGATTGTACCTCTAATTCTGCTAAATGTGCAAGCCCTCATTTTGTTAGAATTATGCATATTATAGAAATTTGTCAATTAATGTTACATGCATTTTTTCTGCTCAACTCATGAAGAATTATATCACAATTCTCAAAATTCTAACAATTCTAGGTCATTCTTATCTGAATCAATTTTCCAATGACTATACGATTTCCCCAATCTGATTTATGAGCTGAAAGTTATGGCTTCTTGAAAAATCCACTTTCACCCCATTTGTGCATTTTCTCCACTGGTGAAATTGTATTGAAATGCCAACTTCAGTCAATTGTAAAAGAAAATATGTCATGAACTAGAGAAACTTTTATATGAGGCATAGATAATAAAAATCACAAGGAATTCATAAAAACTCTCCAATTTACAACCTGATGTTCCTGTAAAAAACTGAAGCAATATGGAAATGACCATTTTGCCCCTTTTCACCTCTTTTTCTAGACTTGAATTTTTGGAAAAATTGGCTATCTCTCAATCCGTGCACTTCTGGAATATTTTCACTAAACCAAAGTTATTTTTTAGATGAGTAAATAAAAATTTTCAGTTTCATGATTTGGGGTCACTTTTCCTCCGAAAATCTACAAAATCCCAAAAAAGGCCCGAAATAGTGGATTTTGGCCTATTTCAACATCCCCATTCCAATCCCCTTATGATTTTTTCAGTTCATTCGTGGGTTATTTCCGTGTCTACTTTATGGACACTCTCAATTAATTTCAAATTAATCTAGACCTCTACCAATGACCTGGACCCATATCTTTAGAAACCATTATTTCATAATTTTTGACAAGTCCAAGAAGAAATGGACAATGACCCTCTCTGACACTTTTGTAGATATCATCTCTGCAGAAAAAACCCATAAGTTTCATCCAAATATGACTAAATCGGCTCCAGTTATGTCCAAAATAATAAAATGGCTCTAGACTTGTTTTTGTTTTTGAAACTATGTAACAATTTTGCCTATGTGGCAATCTACACCATTGATCTCAATTTGAAAGAGATATGGACTGTCTATCAGAGGTGCCCATTTGGAGTGCTAAAGAATTGGGCTCAAATGGGACTCTGAAAAGAGGGTATCAAAGAATATTTCCTTATCGATATTGTTAGAGCCTATCATTTGAATTTCAGAAGATTGGGGAAGTTTCACTACTCCGAAAAGAGGGTATCAAATAATATTCCCTTCTCAATACCATCAGAACTTTTCATTCGGAGTTCAGAAGATTAGGGAAGTCTCAATGCTACAAAAAGAGGGTATTGAAGAATATTCCCTTATCGATACCATTAGAACTTTTCATTCAGACTTCATAAGATAAGGGAAGTTTCACTACTCCAAAAAGAGGGTATCAAAGAATATTCCCTTCTTGATAATGTTGGAACTTTTCATTTGGAGTTGAAAATATTAGGGAAGTTTCACTGCTATGAGAAGATGGTATCGAAGAATACTCCCTTCTTGATACCGTCATAACTTTTCTGAACGAGATCTTCCAAAAACACTTTTTCGAAAGAACATCTCCATAAGATCCGATGACTGAGAATGGCCCCGACTAATTTGACGACTCTTGTTATTTTGGGATCATTTCATTGGATTCCTCCCTTCGGAATCAACCTCCTGCTCAACTCCAAGTCTTTTCCGACACTTCCTTCCTGAAGGCCTTTCGAGAATGATTTACTCTGATCCTTTGTGATTCAATCTCGACCATTTTTTCTCCAGGTCAAATTAATCTGGGTCATCGATCCATGAAACTTCACAGCTACTATGAACACACAAAAAATTGAACTCCAAGGACAAATTCAACTCTGTAATTGCAGATCAACTCCATAAATCACTTCTTTGACTACTTTGAATAATGAAACTCAAAATCTACTCATAATTTGGGGGTTTCACTTCTGTTCTTCTCCCACCCCCCCCTCCCCCCCCCCAAGTGGATGAGAATGCATGGAGCTCAGCTATTGAAAACATCTATAATATCACGGGGTGTAGGGAACCCCACTGCGGATGGAGAATTATGTTTGAGAAGTGTCAAGTCTTATGACACATATTATGAATATTCCATGGATAGGTGGAAAAACAATATCTATGAAGTATCCACTTGTATATGTGCGAGGATAACAAAAGCAGTGCATCGGATCATATTGAGGCTTTGCGATGCACTACAATTCGATGGGATAGGGATGGTAGAAACATTTCTCATATAGATGGAGAAAACCATTCCCGTGGAGTAGAGGCTTCAAGCCATGGATGTAGTGGTTCGAGGGACACTTGCATGGTGTTGGGAGACACATCACCCAAATATTTAGAGTTGGGCACATGTAGCACAATCAATAAAGGTTCAATTCCATCCCATCTCTAATTCCGAACTAGCTTATTGGTACAAGGGTACTGAGGATCCTCAAGAACACAATTCCTTTTGTAAATGATCCTAGAATTCTAAGAATATCCATCGATTCATCCACACTATGAATATGGTCTCTAGAAGTTGGTACATTCAGGAGGAGCTCATGAGAAAAATGATCGAGTGGACCCATGTGAGCTCCCAATATTTTCTAACATTCAACTTCACTGCATAAAATCTGGTTCAAAGAGAGGCTCTCCTCCGAATCAAATATTTTATTTTTCATCGAAAATTAAAGGAAGCCACACCCAGGGTGGTTTTCTCATATCATCAGCCGATGGAACAACTAATAGAGATAGTACATTGTTGGAAGATTGAGGTTGATAATATTGATGATGATGACCCTCACGACATCTAAATCAAATAATCTAAAGGATAACACATGTTAAAAGGTAAGGTGGCAGTGATGGCACCCCTAGATTATAATGGCTTGATTAAAGCCAAGAAATATAATATTGGCACTGAGGAAGCACCCAAGATGGTCGACATTTGAGATTATTGGGATAAGAAGACAATCACTCAAGTTGTTGACCTCCTCAAAGAATATGGGGACTTGTTTCCATGGAGTTTTTCTAAAATGAAAGGCATTGCAGGATCGTTAGGGGCCATGAATATTCAGCTTAAACTAGATGCCAAACTGTTCAAGCACAAACCCTACCAGTTAAATCCCAAATATAAGGAAAAGGTGCGTAAAGAATTGGATCATATGTTGGATGTTGGGATCATTGTCTCTGTGGATGAGTCCGAATGGATTAGTCCCATGGTCGTGGAACCCAAGAAAACTGGTGATATTCAAATCTGTGTATATTTGAGGAGTCCCAATGCAGCCTACATCCACAACCATTTCTTGACACCCTTCACAAATGAGGTGCTGGAAAATTTTGGTATCCGTGAAGCCTACTCTTTTGCAGATGGATTTTTTAGGGTATCATCAGGTTTGGATCACAGAGGAAGATCAAGCTAAAACCACCTTTGTGGAAGAATGGGGGCCTTTGCATACACTGTTATGCCCTTTGGTTTAAAGAATGCCCCTGCAATATTCTCTCGGATAGTGGTCGCAATCTTCAAGGAGTCCATCCATAAGTTTCTTGAAGTATATTTAGATGATTAGACCGTAATAAGTCTATTGAAGGAACTCATGCAAGCCCTTTGGTTGATGCTGGATCGATTCCACCAGCTACAAATATCCTTGAATTTGAAGAAATGCATCTTCTATACACCATTTGACACATTGTTGGGCCACGTCATGTGCAAGTATGGTTTGATGGTAGACCAAGCTAAGATCACCACCATCTTGGGTATGGTCTCCCCCACATCGATTTGAGAGATGTGTGCTACCTTGGTTCACACAGGATGTTACCGACGGTTCATTCATAATTATGGAAAGATTGGAACCCCATTAGAAAATCTATTTTGCAAAGACACTAAGTATATTTGGACACCAGAATGCTAGACAACCAAAGATACTCTCAAAGAGAACCTTGTCACTACACTAATTTAATCTTCCCTGATTGGTCTAAACTCTTTCATATCCATGTTGATGCTTCGTCCATTGTGCTGGCCGTGGTTCTTACGCAACAAGGGGAAGAAAATATTGACCATATAGTATACGTTTCCAGTCACATGCTATCTGATGTCAAAAATAATTATATGACCATTGAGCATGAGGGCCTTGCCATGTTATATACCTTACAAAAAATTCACCACTACATGCTGGGGTTTGATTTTAAATTCCTCATTGACCACTCCACGCTCAAGTATTTGGTCAACAAGCCGGTGTTGGGTGGACGAATATGTCGTTGGTTGTTTCTCTTTCAGGAGTTTTACTTTGAAGTTATGGTGAAGCTGAGGAAGTATAATGTTGGATCAGATCATCTGTCACAGATCGAGACTAGTGAAGCTGATAAGATCCTCGACGATGAACTCTGCGATGAAAAAATATTTTGTGTCGAAGCCATGCTTGATAAATTGGCCAAAATCGTGGAATTTCTCATGACTAGCCAGGATCCCACAATATATACTCTGGCTCAACGTCATCCACTAGTGACCTGTAGTGTATATTATCAGTTGATTGACGAACAATTGTATAATTTGGGCACATATGGCATCTTGTGTCAGTGTGCGATATAACATGAACAACACTCCATCTTATATGAAGGACATAAGGTATTGTTGGAAGCCACAATTTCGATAAGGCTACAACACACAAGGTTCTGCATGTAGGGTGTTGTCCCTCACTCTTTTCATATGCCAATGACTGCTGCAAACACTATGATGTATGCCAACGGATTAGAAATCCATGCAGGAGAGATGGGATTCCTTTATTTCCTGTGACATTACTAGAGTCGTTCGACAAATGGGTAATATGGTTTGTGGGTCCCATAAATACCCCCATGCATCACACAGGGGCATGCTACATTATTACAATGATTGAATACCTTACTAGATAGGCCAAATCCACGCCAGTCTAAGATTTTACAATAAAAATGATGACATGATTCATTTTTGAGAATGTCATCACCAGATTTGGTTGTCCAAGGGTGTTGATGAGCGACCATGGGTCACATTTTCTGAATGAGACCATTCAACACCTCACTCAGGATTTCATGATACATCACCAAAACAACACTCCCTATAACCCTCAAGCTAATGGTACGGTTGAAGATTTTAATACAATTCTAGAACATGCTTTAACCAAAGTTTGCAATGTGTAGTGTGATGACTGGTATCAACAAATCCAAAAAATATTATGGGATTATCAAACAATGTGTAAAAGGATGAAAAATCACATGCCATTCATATTGGTTTATGGAAAATAAGTAGTCATGCCACTCAAATTTGTGTTCCTAGCCTCCAGGTCACCCTTGCAACCCAGATGACATACGACCAATCCCTTCAACATAGGTTAGATGAGCTCATGGAACTAGAGGATAACCAAATGATGGTAGGATTCATCCAGGTGGTGCAAAAGGAAAGACATAAGACATTTCATGATCACAACATCCGCTAAAAAACTCTCTAGCCTGCATCTTTAGTGTTATTATATGACAACAAATATTTACAACACCCTGGAAAGCTACACATGAGCTAGTTGGGTCCTTTCCAACTAGTCTACATCAGTGAAGCAGGTGCTTCCAAGTTGGAAACCTTGCAAGGAAAACCGACTCATTAATAGCATCAATTTGAAGGTGCACTATGACTCGTAGGGGTCAACCGACATATATCTCCCTCTCCCACATTTGAATACTAGTAGAGTAGGTTTAATATAGGATGTACAACATATAACATATCTTATAGTCAACATAATAAACATTTTTGACATCCCAGACTCCACATCAATCACATAGGTGGAATCGATAGATTGACAATTTTTGGAGATTTCCCAGATTTCTAATTTAGGCTACTATTTTTTCATAAGTACAATTTCCTGTCCCTACCTGCCAGATTCATGTGGGCCTCGGAGGAGTTTCTTGGCAATTCAGTTCATTGAAATGGAAATCAATCCTATTTGGGAAGTTCACACATGCTACATGTGCATAGTCAGTTATTCCATTACAATCCCTGATAAGCATCACTAGTATGGTGGATCCAACAATTGATCTCCCCATGTTTCATGCTTTGCCGCCACTTTCTACTTATTATTCATGCAAACCCTTCCCGTCAGATCTCTCTTTCACCTCAACTTACCATTTACTCCATTCTCCACTCTATATATACCAACCCCCTTATTCTCTCGATGGAGTAATTATCCATGCCCCACTTTTTCCCACCCTCGCCTATGACTTCCTCCATCATTCTAGTGGCAATTCCTACCATCTACCCCAACTCCTCAAATTTTCCCCGTTCTCTTTCCAATTTTATAGTCGTGGCGTGGCTTAGCAGAATATCAATAATATGTCCTTCTCAATTCAGTCAGGTAGCCCAAAAACCCATAGTTTCATTTTTACACGAATTTCCATTTCGTCATAAATTGCTAGGATGGGGGCCCTCCCTATTATTTTTTAGTAGGATTCCACACCACCCTACATCGCTCCCTAAATGATGTTTCAAATATGCAACCATTCACCAAATCTCTAAGTTTTTTGATAGGGAGAGACTCTACTCTCTTATTTGTTAAGATCCCTACTCCCATATATTTTCATGGATCCCCCTCCGATAGCAGCAAGCTCGAGGAAAAACAATACATACAACTCAGTTACTGGGCTCACTACTCCCACCTATCAACATGGATCCTCACATATTTGGCAAAAAAAATCCCACAACCTTTGGCTTGGTCTATCCTAGCAAGACAACAATACAATCAACATTTGATGCTCTCTCTTGATGGAGCCTCACCTCTTTTTAGGGGTGATCATCTAAAGGTATGCATTAAAAAAATCCCTCATTCACCTCCATAGACACCAACAAAGGTAACAGGTAGGGAGTCTAGCCGCATGCACTCGAATTCCATATTTCACCATGGAGCATGATTGACTCATTCTAGGACTTGGGTCAGGTTGCAACTACAACCCGAACATTTGATTTCCTCTTACTCAAAAATGAATGCAACCACAACTTGGTTTGATGCTTTGGGCCATCGATGAGGATGGTTTTCTCTTACTCAATTTCTAGCGGTAATTCCATGAAGTTGTTGGCTTGAGGATGAGCCAAGTAATAGTGGTGGGGGCCTATTGGCACCCAATGTTTTGGATTCATTTCACACACATGCACAAACGAAGTTGTGTGCACTCATTCCAAGTTTTGTGTGTGCTCATTCTAATTTTGCATGCACTTAATATAAATGCATAGAGAAGGGAAAGGATTGTGTGATAGAATGAATTTTGATATTTCGATCCAAGTCTAAGATATAAATTATGCATATCGTTCTGAGCTTTGTCAGGAGCACCTGAAATCAAGAAGTTGCACACTAGAATGAAGAAAGGAATCATCTATAAATCTTCTCAAATGATTACGAACAAAAACAAAAGGGATAGTGGAACTGACAAAATATGAGCTGGTGAGGCAGTGAAGATTGCCTCGATTCCAAAAGAATACATGGACTGTAGACAAGTTCCTTAAGTGTGTGAGGTAATTTGTCAGTAGAACGAGTGGAGCAAAGCAGAAAGAGACAAAGCTCCCAAGTAGAGAAGGCTATAAAAGGAAGCAATGACATAATAGATAGATTTATATGGTTAGATGAGAGCCATTGAGTTATTTGTATTGAGCTCACTCTGAGCCTTTTTTAACGTTGTAATTCTTTTGAATATAAATCTAAGTCTATCATATGTTGTGTTTTTGGGAAATTATATTAGAAGGGATGTGTAACTATGTTGTTGTCAAATATAGTTTGTTTAATGTATGTTTGTGTTGAATGGAATGAAAGGAATAATAAAGCTACGACAGTTCTGATCTATTATGTGTCTATCATGTGTTATCTCGATATGTGTGTGTATTGTTTTACTTATTAATCACAATAATCCGTTGGATATGGACTATGTGAATGGAATCCCAAATGGATCTTGGTTTGTTTATTCCTTCATCCCTGATACAAGACCTTATGGTCTCTATGACCCTCTTTGTCAGAATACTAAGAGGGGGGCTGGGGGGGGGGGGTTGAATCAATATTATTCAATATTTTACCACTTTTAATTAGAACATGTAATAATTAACTTTATCAACAATATATCAAGAGAAATATCAATCAACAAAGCATAACAAATAACCATAGATACACTGTACACCAGAATTTACGTGGAAACGCAAATGGGAGAAAACCACATAACACTTTCTTATATGTCAAATATTACATTCATAGGAAGCATTGACTTCCAAATTCTCCAGCACCAACTGGAAGGAGGCACCAACCCTATGATTTATAGGCGCTAACTTGAAGGAAGTTGCACCTCCCTGAATTCTCCAACTACAACTAAAAGGAGTCTATGACTGCTTGATTTATAGGCTCCAACCTGAAGGAAGCTCCAAATCCCTATGTTCTCTAGCTCCAATCAAAATGAGGCTACGACCCCCTTATTTATAGGCTCCAACTTGAAGGAAAATATGACTCCTTGAATTCTCTGGCACCAACCTGAAGGAGGCTACAACCCCCTTTCCTTGCCCTGTCCTGCTGCCCTGAAATATAAGTGTAGACTCAACTATCATTACTGCTAATACTGTCACTTCCACTATCATTGATACACAAACTTGTCACTGCCTCTGTCACTGATATACCATGATCAACCAACTATAACCAGATCCACTCAAATTAACACCAAAAACATCACCTTATCATGTACATCAATCACATACTAGAACATGTACCATAACATGTACCTCAACCATATACCATATCACTCATGATATGTCTCAATCATGCCATACACCATATACCAAATATATAATCCAATGTATCCAAGATATTCCTCAAGCATATACCATAAAGTAAACCATATACCAAGTATCCAAGATGTGTCAATGTCTCAAAAATATGCCTCAAGTATGCACCATAACAACCAAGATGATATACCAAGTATATGCCTCAAATATATTCCAATAACACAAAGATGTGCCTCTAACAATGAACCATAATATCCATACATAATGTACCAAGGATAGGTCTCAAGCATGTTCAATATCACCAACATGAACCTCATCCAAATGCAACCATGTACCAAAACTTACTCCAAGACATTCCTTAAGCATGTGCCATACCATCCAAGATACAAGCTTCAGACTAACACATAAAAGACAACTTTACTCATGAAGAAGACCTGAAGAATATAATCTCAAATCAACAAACCAACTTGGTGCATATCATCTTCACTCATTGGCATTGATGACAACACTCATTCTCCCCCTGTGACCAATGCTCCCCTTGTCTGCATGATTTTTTTCTTTCTCCCCCTTTGACATCAATGGAAAGGGGTAACGCCCCCTGATAACATACCTTCTTCTGACACTATGCTTCTAAAATTTATCTTCTACTTTTGTTCTTTCTCTTTTCTGGTGCAATTTGTCCATTGGTGCTTCCTGATGAAGCAAACTACCAACACCTAGAAAATAATTCATCTTAATATTCCTTTAGCGTCTCTTGATAGATGATTTCTCTTTTCTTGTCTTCTAGCAAAAGACATGTAGATCATTGTGGAGCATAAACTATTCCAAGTTTTTGTCGAAGATATTCAAATGTATCTCTTGGGATAGGTTCATGGATGATTTTAGGGGCTAAATTTCGCTCATAGGCTAATTTTCCATGGTTTTTCCAAAAATGAGATTCACTATTTTAAAAATGATTCTCCCAAATTCTATAGGATAAAATTATTTTACCTTAAAAATCACCAAAATTTTATAAAAACTATATAAAATCCTTAGAAATTTGAATATTTTTACAAAAATACTGCCAAACATTTATAGTTGGAATATGAAGGATTAGTAAGATTCACCAAGGTTTCTACATTTTAAAATAAATTTCCATCCTTGAAATCATCCCTAGATAGGTTTAGTTAAGATGTATGCAATTTGTTCCCTTGTCCCAATATACTCTAACTTGATATTCTTTTCTAAAACTTGTTCCCGCAGAAAGTGAAACTTGATCGGAATATGTTTGGTCTTGGAATGCATCACTGGATTCTTGGAGATACTGATAGCACTGGTATTGTCACAAAATATTGAAATGGGCTCATCATACCTTACTTGTATATCTTGCAGATTTTGCTTCATCCAGAGAACCTGAGTAAAACATGCTGTTGTTGTAATGTATTTTTCTTCTGCTATAGATAATGATAATGAGGATTGATTTTTAGTTAATGAGGATACCAGACAATCACCCAAATAGAAGGCTATTGCACTAGTACTTTTTCAATCATCAATGATTACTTCCCAATCTGAATATGTGTAGGTGACCATAGTCATATCATTCCATTTTGGATACCACAATCCAAACTTTGTTGTTCCTTTAATATGTATGAAGATCCTCTTTACTGCTAGAACATGAGTTTAATTTGGTGATGCTTGAAATATTGGAACTTGTACAACTACTTTCATTACATATGGTCTTGAAGCTATCACATAGAGTAGGTTTCCAATCATTGATCTATAGAGTCTCTGATCTACTTCCTTAGATTCATCATCTTTTCTCAACTTGTAACCAATCATCATCAGAGTGCTTACTGGTTTGCAATCTTCCACTTCAAACTTCTTCAAAATTTCTTTGATGTACTTGGTTTGGGAAATGAAAATGCTTTCATCCTGTTGAGATATCAGAAGTCCCAAAAAGAATGTCAATTCACCAAGTAGTGACATTTCAAACTCATTTTGCATGTATTGGGAAAACTTCTTACTCATCCTGTCATCATCACTTCCAAAGATAATGTCATCCACATATACTTAAATGATAAGTATGTTGTTTCTATCAACCTTTATATATAGATTACTATCTGAATTAAACTTTTTGAACCATTGTTCCTGCAAATACTTGTCGAATCTTGAATATGAGGCTCTAGGGGCTTGTTTGAGTCCATACAAAGCTTTCTTCAATATGTAAACATAATCTTCCCTTTATGATAGTAGGAATTATTCCGACTGTTCAATGTAGACTTATTCTAATTCACCATTTAGAAATGCTAATTTTACATCCATCTGATATACTTTGATTCTCTTGGAACATGCATAGGCCAAGATCAGTTTGATTGCTTCCATTATGGAAATAGGGGAAAAACTTTCTTCAAAATCTACTCCTTCAACTTGTGCATATCCTTTGCATACTAATATTTCCTTGTTTCTGGTTACTTGTCCATCTTCGTTTAGTTTTTTTTTGAACACCCATTTTTTGCCAATCACATTTTTGTTCTTTATTCTTGGCACTCGTTCCCATTTTTCATTATTCTCTATTTGATGCAGTTCTTCTTCCATGGACTTGACCCAATGTTCATCATTACTGGCTTCGTCAAATATGATGAGTTCAATCATGGATAGTAGTGCAAGGTATCTCTGCTCTAGTGTATAAAACCCTTTACTTCCTCTGGTTTCTATTCCTGCATTTTTATCTCAAATAATCTATTCTGGTGGATGATTCTTTTGAACCTGGTGGTTAGGTGTCCTGGAGGGCATCAAAAATTTGTGTTGGTCATGTTTTTCATGTTCTACTTCTGTCTATTATTCTTCTTGTTGTTCTTATTCTAGCACTTCTTCTTTGGGATCTTCTTCTACTTCCTTCTCTTTAGTATTTATTCTTTCTTCTTTGATCTTTTGCACATATTCTTCATCAATCTTTACATTTATGATTTCCACTATCTTGTTGAGTCTCAGATTGTAACACTTGTATGCCTTGTTTTTTCTTGATTATTGAATCAATATTCCTTTATCAACTCAAGAGTCAAATTTTCCAACTTTGTCATCTTCTCTTTTTATGTATCACTTGCTTCCAAATACTCTAAAATGTTTGAAATTTGTTGGTCTTCCCTTCCATAACTCATATGGTGTTTTTTCACTGTTGTTTCTGAGCATTCCTTTGTTCAAGATATCAATGTATGTGTGCACTTCTTGTATCCAAAATATATTACTCAAACTAGAATAATTCCACATAGTTTTGGCCATCTCTATTATAGTTCCTTCCTTTCACTGACTCCATTTTGATGAGGTATCCTAGCTGTCAAGAATTGTATTTTTATTCCATTCTATTCATAAAATTCCACAAATTCTTTTGATATGAATTCTCCTCCATTTTATAATATTAATCACTTAATTCTCAAATCCATTTCGTTTTCAACCATCTCCTTGAATATTCTAAAATTTCCAAATGCCTTTGATTTCTTCTTGAGAAAACTAACTACAGTCATTCTTGTATAGTTATCAATAAGTAATATGAAGTACTATTTTCCATTTAGTCCTTTTGTTCTCATTGGTCCACATATATCAGTTTGCACAATTTCCAATGGATTTGTTGCAGAGTATTCCTTTGATCTAAATTATTTTCTTGCATGTTTTCCATGTAGACAATGCTTGCACATAGTACTGGACAGTTTTGAGATTTCGGGCATTTATCTTACTCCTTTTTTGCTAATTTTGACTAGATTGTTAATGTTTACGTGTCCCATTCTTCGGTGCCAAATCTAACTTTTATTTTCCTTTCCTAAGCAACATATTTCTTTTCCAATATCATTTAATATGTATATGTTGTTTGGAGTCCTTACTGTTGTCGCCACCAATTTTATTGATCCTTCTTTTCTTATCTCACACTTCTCTGAGTCAAATACAATTCTATGTCCTTGATCACACATTTGACTCACACTTAGTAGATTATGTTTCATGTTTTCAACAAGTAGGACATTTTCTACCTTGGCATCCTTAATTCCAAGCTTGACTGTGCCTTTCCCTATAATTTTGGCTGAGTTGTCATTACCAAATGAAACTGATCCATCTCTTTCTTTCTTCAGAGTTATAAATATATTCTTGTCACCTATCATATGTTTTGAAAAACCATAGTCAACGTACCAATCACTTCTTCTTCTTTGGACTTGTAGTGCAAGGGAACATTCTTCAACATTTAGTTTATCCTTCTTTCTTATCCAAATTCTTGATTGGTCCCCTTTTGATGAATGTT
This sequence comes from Picea engelmannii, assembly GCA_009831015.1. NCBI lineage: Eukaryota > Viridiplantae > Streptophyta > Pinopsida > Pinales > Pinaceae > Picea > Picea engelmannii. The sequence goes on along the minus strand of ML779717.1, from coordinate 629,720 downwards.
GAATTCCTTCTTTGGTTCCTTTGGAGGAACTGCCAATCTGCAATATTTAGCCATGCGTCCAAAATTATTGCATTTATAACATTCTACTTCATCGTTTAATGAGCCAAAATTGTTATAGTTTCTATTGTATGCTTCATGAGGCTTTCTGATATGATTAATTCTAGGGTGACCTTCATAGTTGCTTCTATTCTTAGCATAAGCTTTGCATTTTATAGCTTTGTGCCAAAAATTGTTACAAGAATAACATGAACCAAGAAAGATAGTTTGATACCTAGGAGATATTTTGAATGGTGTTGTTCCTTTGCAATTTTCTTCTTAATTTATTTCCATGGTTGGATTTTGATTATGAAACCTAGGTATTCTATATGGTGCCATCCTTCTGTAATAATATTCCCGATCATTCTCATGTGAGGGCTTGCATTCTTCCTTCTTGGTGAATCCTTTGGTGACTTCTACATAAGTCCTTTGCTCTGCTTCCTCTTTTGCAGTCATAGAGCTTGAACCATTCTCTATATGTGTTTAGTTGTATCCCAATCCAAACTTGTCATGATACAACCTTTGAGCGCTGATGATTTCATCCAATATTTTGTTGTTTTTCTACTACATATCTCTTTTTTGAATTTCCTTCCTTAGTGAAATTATTTCAGTTTCTAAGCTCTCTTCTTCCTTTTATTTTTCTTCCAACCTGCTTCTGAGTATCTCTTCGATCCTTCAGGATTCTTCAAGTTGGACTTTCAGGTTCATAATCCTCTGCTGATCCTTTTCATAGTTAGGATTTTGAGAATCCTCTTTTAGCATAAGTAATTCTCCCTTGAGTGTTTTGTTTTTCTTACTCTCTATTTTTAGTTCTTCTAAATCACTGATTAGTTCTTCTCTGAGATCAAATTCACCTTCTTGTTCATAATCCTCTTCATCATTTTCATAAGACAAAAATAGTACATTTTCCGAGTCATTGTCACTATCATCGTCCTCATTGGATGATGAGTTGTCCTCCTTTGAGTAGAAACTTTTCTTGAAGAATTTCTTCTTGTTTCTTCTCTTGTCTACCTTTTGATATTTCTTTTCTTTCTTAGGAAATTATTCTTAATCATTCTCTTTGTTCTTAGCATATGAAAATTTATTAGAAAAATGACCAATTTTACCACAATTAAAACATTTAAAAGCAATCTTACCTTTGTACTTTCTAGTTCCTTTCTTTAACTTCCTTACGAAGTTGGCCATCTCTTCATCTTCATTAGAATCATCACTGCAACTACAATCGAAATTTGTCTTTTTATTATTCTTCTTGGTCTTCTTGGATGCTTTGAACACTACTTCATTCCTAGGTGGATTATCCTGCTCTGTCCTCATTTCATAGGCTATGAGTATCCCATGTAGCTCGTCCATCCTCAATGTGGAAAGATCTGCTCTTTCTTTTATGGATGATATTTTCAGATCAAATCTCAATGTAAGAGACCTCAATACCTTTTGAACAACTACTGATTCTTTAATTTATTCTCCCAATCCTTTAATGGAATTTACTATTTCATCAACTTGTAGAAAGTATGATGCTATATCTTCATCTTCCTTCATCTTCAGTTGTTCAAATTTACCTCTATAGGTTTGAAGCTTGGCACCCTTTACTTTAGCATCTCCTTCATAATGTTTTTGAATTTTTCCCCAAAGATCCTTTGCAATGTCACAATGCATCACCTTCACAAATAGTAAATCAACAAGACTACCTGGAATAATTCCTTTAACCTTTGAATTTTTTTCACTGAGTTTCTTTCCATATCCGTCTGTTGGAGGAGTGGAAGGTGCCATGTATCCGTCTACTACTGATTGCCAGCTATCAAATCCCTGTGCATGTAAATAGGCTTGCCTTCTTTTATTAAAGAAAGCATAATTATGACCATCAAACATTGGTGCTCCAATATTAGCGTACTCCATGATCTTCCTTCCATTGGTTAGACTATTTTCTTGAAGTACTTGCTTTGATTCCAATTGTTGGAATACTGAGAGGGGGGGTGAATCAATATTATGCAATATTTTACCACTTTTAATCAGAACATGTAATCATAAGCTTTATAAACAATATATCATGAGAAGTATCAATCAACAGAGCATAAAAAATAACCACAAATACACAGTACACCGAAATTTATGTGGAAACCCAAATGGGAGAAAATCATGAAATTATTTCTTATATGTCAAATATTACATTCATAGGAAACACCAACTTCCAAATTATCCAACACCAATTGGAAGGAGGCACCAACCCCTTGATTTACAGGCACCAACCTAAAGGAAGCTACAATTCCTTGAATTATCCAACTACAACTGAAAGGAGACTATGATCCCCTGATTTACAGGCTCCAACCTTAAGGAAGATCCAACTCCCTATGTTCTCCAACTCAAACCGGAAGGAGGATATGACCCCCTTATTTACAGGCTCCAACCTGAAGGTCTCTATCATTGTCTCTGTCACTATCTCTATCACTGATATACCATCATCAACCAACTATAACTAGATACACTCACATTGATACCAAAACCATCACCATACCATGTACATCAATCATGTACCAGAACCTGTACCATAACATGTACCTCAACCATATACCATATCACTCATGATATGTCTTAATCATGCCATACACTATATACCAAAGATATAATCCAATGTATCCAAGATATTCTTCAAGCATATACCAAGTATCCAAGATGTTCCAATGTCTCAATAATATGCCTCAAGTATGCACCATAACAACCAAGATTATATACGAATTATATGCCTCAAATGTATGCCAATATCACAAAGACATGCCTCTAAAAATGAACCATAATAGCTATACATAATGTACTAAAGATATTTCTCAAGAATGTATCAAGATCACCAAAACATGAACCTCATCCATATGCAACCATGTACCAAAAATGCCTCCAAGACATTCCTTAAGCATGTTCCATACCATCCAAGATACAAGTTTCAAACTAACACATAAAAAATATACCTTTACTCATGAAGAATACCTGAATCATATAATATTAGATCAACAAATCAACCTAGTGAATATCACCTTCAAGAAACAAGAGATATCATATTTTTCATGTCCTTTTCATAGATCCATGACTTGCACACTATCAACCCACGAATGTCTGCGCCTTGCTCCATTGCGACCCACAAATGTTCGCACCTTGCTCCACTACGACCCACATATATCCTTAGAAATATAAAAGAATCAAAACGTTTCCTTTGTTTCCCTTCACTAACTCATACTTCACTTCCTCAGATATGCTATGGAAAATATTTACCAAAAGATCACTTAAAATATAGAAAAACATTGAACTTGTGTGTATAAGAATGAGAGGCTTTTTGAAGTGTATTTATACTTTTCCATGTGACTTCTTTCCTTAAATTTAGGGATGACCTGTACTTTCTTATTATAACCATTTTACCCTATAATTAATGACTTGTAACTTCTTTTTGCAACCATTTAGGGGATTCTTGACCATTCTTCAGGGATTTCATATTCATGAGGGAATAATTCCTCAACTGCGAGAAACCACATGGAATACCACCTACCGTTGGAAATGACATCACAAGGATGATCCATCTATGAGGGTTTATATAGTCCTGAAGTGTTCTTCAACCTTATTTTCCTCAATCAACTTTGGGCCTTATGAACATACCTCTGGGTTTCTTGTAGACTTGTTCAAAGCATCTTCCTATGAGGGCCATGCTTAAAGCTACTCCATAAGGGGAACACTTTGGATACTTCTTCAATTATACCCAATACTTATAGAGGCTTCTATACTTCCTCTCAAGTTGACATCAATGAAAATCAAGTTTCCAACACTCTCTGCCACTTGGTTGAGACCTTCCTCAGTCTTGGCTGAGGATTGATATGGCGATGCTCTAGGGTTTTTGTTGGTCAAATATGGATGAACCTTGGGTATAAAATCCCCAATGTTAATAAGGGCATGCAAAATCATGGATCAAAATGCCAAAATGATTATTTAAGGCCTCCACATGTAGATGGAAGTAGGGGCATTTCCTAGGAATGCAGGAAGTGCCATTGTACAAGGTTGCAATGATAGATGTTACCTACTTGATGATTAGACATAGTGGTGAATCGTTCCATACTTCATTTACATGAGTTGGGAGATTTAGGGTGAACAAAAAATATTTGCAATCCCAATAGGTTGAGTGTCCCTTAGTTAGTGCATCAATACCTTTATATGCACTTACCATGTGCATACACTTAGCACACTTTCTAGTCCGCTTTCCTAACGCAGTAGGTGCAAATGTTGGGTGTACATTTTGGATGGAGATAATTGGTGGAAAAGACACCAAAGAATGAAAATTTGATGCATGACACTTCAGTCCACTTGGACTTGCAGTGGCTTACAAAAAACTTAAGAAGAAGAAAAAATCAAGTCAAGTCTGCTATAGAAGGAGGATGCCTCAAAAGTGCTAAGACATTAAATAAGTCATTCATACACAAGAGTGAAAAGTGTTCTATGGTTTTACTAAGTTTAGGTTTGACATTGTAGAATGTATTTGGCTTTGGATAAGTGAATAAAATAAGAATACATGACCTACAAGAGGTAGGCTTGTAGTTGCTTCAAGGGTTGGATTGATAGTTCCTGCAGGTAGTTGTGTTATGTGTAATTGTAGTTTGTAAAAGAGTTGTAGGCAGTTGGCCTGGCTCCTCTATTGTACATTGTAACATTATTATTATAAATAAAGTTAAGGCATCCACCTTGGGTGCTACCTATACTTGTGTATTGTGGTTTCTTTATTGAGATGAATGTTATCATGTTCCTTGCTTTACTTTTTGTTGGATAAGTATTGAACTATTGAATAAGTATAAGTATTCTTAAAAAAAATTAAGGCCATGGTTGGACATGCACCTACTATTGGATGAACTTCATGTTGATTAATTGGGTCGGTTGTCATTGATGTCAACCCTTGAAGAAAGTCCAGTAGTGAATTTCGGTAGCACAAAGGTTTGGGTAATGGACCCAAATTTTTTTTATGGATAATGATATGAGTTTTTATATATTTTCAGGTAAGACTATTCTAGATGGATAGTACATGTCATGCCATTTTCGGTGGTAGGTGGAACATCACATAACTCCTCACGGTTAGAGAGTTATGGCCATGTGAATTTGGAGAACCCTCATGAGTCCTCTAGAAGACCCAAAAGGTCAAAGTAATCAAAGTGTTTTCAAAGAAGAAATTATTTAAATAATAAAGTGAAGTGATGAGTGTACTATAAGTCATAGAGGATGCAAAAGAAATTATTTAAATAATAAAGTTAATGGAGAACTTACTAATTATGGAAAGTAGTTGAGTTAAGTGGACAAGTGGTTATAAGTGGGTTAACCCTAAAATAAGGAAAGTGGGTTAATATGGTTAGAAGATAACCCCTTGAGGATGCTACATGAAAGTATAAATAAGAGGCAAGGCTCTCTCATTTAAATACACTTGAACCTATTGAATATTATTGGATATCTATTTTGTGAAAGGTTATTTGGGCATGTATTATTGATAGAGAAAAGTGCGGTAGAAAAAGTGCGACAAAAAAATCGAGGCAGAAAAAGTGTGACAGAAAAATCGTGACAGAAAAAGTGCGGTAGAAAAATTGCGGCAGAAAAAGTACGACAGAAAAATCACGGCAAAAAAAGTGCAGTAGAAAAAGTGAGGCAGAAATACAACAAAGGGTTTAAAAGGTGAGAAATACTTTATGTTATTAGTTCATGATTATACAATAATGACTTCAGTTTTCTTTCTCAAGAATAAGTCAGAAGCTTTTGAAAAATTCAAGGTCTACAAGGAAATGGTTGAAAATGAAATGGATTAAAAAATCAAATGTTTGAGATCTAATAATGGAGGAGAGTTCACTTCAAAGGAATTTATGGACTATTGCAACATACATGGAATAAAAAGACAATTCTTCGTTGCTAGGATACCTCAACAGAATGGAGTTGTTGAAAGAAAGAACATGACAGTACATGAAATGGCTTGAAGAATGTTAATGGATTCCAAATTGACAGATATCTTTTAGACACATGCAGTGCATACAACAGTTCACATTCAAAACATAGTAATGCTCAGAAACAACACTGACAAAACTACCTATGAGCTATGTAATGGAAGATCAACAAATGTGAAGCACTTCAGAGTATTTGGAAGCAAATGCTACATCAAAAGAGAAGATGACAGAATGAGAAAGTTTGACTCTCGTGTGCAAAAAGGAGTACTTGTTGGTTACTCAAGTACAAGGAAAACATACATGTGTTACAATCTGAGGTTGAACAAAGTTATGGAAAGCATCAATGTAACAATTGATGAAACATGTGGACAAGAATTAAAGAAAGGAGAAAATTAATCAATGGAACAACTTTACGAAGAAGAAGCAGAAGATGAAGAAGAAGTAGAAGGGGAAGATGAAGATGATCATACAAAAGTAGAAGAGCAAGTTCAACAAGTGCCTTCAAATACACCTAGTGAACGAGTACAGAAGAATCATCCTTCAGATCAGAGTATCGAAAAAAAAGATGCAGTAGTTGAGACTAGAAGAAGAATCTATTCACCAGAACAAACACACCTATCACTCTCATCTACGATTGAACCAAACAGTTTTGAAGAGGCCAACAAGGATGAATTTTGGAATAAGGCCACGGATGAAGAATTGGATCAAATAGAGAAGAATGACACTTGGGAATTGGTTCCAAAACCAAAGAATAAGAATGTGATTGGCACAAAGTGGGTATTCATAAATAAATTGAATGAAGATGGACATGTTACAAGGAACAAAGATAGATTGGTATGTAAAGGATACACATAGGATGAAGGAATCGACTTTGAAGAGACATTTTCCCTAGTTACCAGAATGGAAGCAATCCAATTGCTTTTAGCTTATTCTTGCTCCAAGAATATTAAAGTATATCAGATGGACATAAAATCAACTTTTCTAAATGGGATACTTGAAGAAGAAGTCTACATTGAACAACCAAAAGGATTTCAGTTGTCAGAGAACGCAGATTATGCGTGTAAATTGAAGAAGGCTTTGCATGGTCTAAAACAGGCTCCTAGAGCATGGTACTCTAGACTGGATAAATATATACAACATGCAGGGTTTAGAAAAGGAAGTGCAGGAAACAACCTCTACATCAAGGTAAATCAAGATAGTATTTTATTAATTGAAGTTTATGTTGATGATATTATTTTTGGAAGCAATGATGACAGGTTAAGCCAAAAATTTGCAAAGGATATGCAGAATGAATTTGAAATGTCATTACTTGGAGAACTATCCTTCTTTCTGGGTATTTAGATACATCAAAGCAACCAAGGAATTTTTATTTCTCAAACTAAGTATATCAACGAAATGTTAAAGAGGTTCGGAATGGAAGATTGCAAACCAACTATCACTCCTATGCAAACCAATTGCAAGTTGATCAAAGATGATGATTCAAAGTCTACAGACTAGAGGAAATACAGGTCAATGACTGGTAGCTTACTATATGTGACAACATCTAGACCAGATGTAATACAGACAACTAGACAGGTGGCACAATTTCAAGCAACACCAAAGGAATCACATGTATTAGCAATGAAGAATATTTTCAAATATCTCAAAGGAACATAAGAGTTTGGATTATGGTATCCAAAAGGAAAGGATCTATCACTTACTGCCTACAAAGATGCAGATTGGACAGGTTGCATTGATGACAGACGAAGAACTAATGAAGCAACGTTCTACTTGGGTGAGTGTTTAGTATCATGGCTAAGTAAGAAATAATCATTAGTATACTTATCTACAAACAAAGCATAGTATATTGCAGTAGCAACATGTTGTACACAAGTTCTATGGATGAAACAAACTATGAAGGATATACAGGTTGATTATGATGAGCCCATTCCAATCTATTGTGATAATACAAGCGCCATCAATATCTCAAAGAATATGATGATGCACTCCAAGAATAAGCACATTCCAATCAAGTATAAATTTCTACAAGAACAAGTTGCATAGAAGAACATCAGAGCTGAATATGTGGGCACAAAAGAACAAGTGGAAGACATCTTTACAAAACCGCTTCCATGAGAAGTCTTTGAGTATCTTCTCCAGAGACTCGGAGTAATTTCTACTCCAAAATGAATGCTTTTGAATGCTTATCTTATATGTCTTATATTTACACGAGGAAGCACCATAAAGAGGAAAGTTCAAGTCAGGAGATCAGTTTCAAGAAGAGTTCAGTCAAGGGGAGTGTTCCCAAGGACAGTTCAGTTAGAGGGAGAAACCCCAGATGGAACGATACCTTTTCCATTGATGACAAAGGGGGAGAGATTTATCATATGCAGAGCACAAAGGCATGGTTCTAGGGGGAGCAATGGTCACAAGGGGAGCATGAGTGATATGACTTCAGTATTGCATCAGAGTGTTGCCATAATTTCCAAATGGGGATATTGTTGATTAATTGGGTTGGTTGTTATTGATGTCAACCCTTGAAGAAAGTCCAATATCGAATTCAGGTAGCACAAAGTTTTGGGTAATGGACCCAAGTTTGTTTGATGGATAATGGTATGATTTTTGATATATTTGTAGGTAATATTATTCTAGATAGATAGTACATGTCATGCTATTTCTGGTGGTATGTGGAATGTCACATAACTCCTCACAGTTAGAGAGTTATGGCCATGTGAATTTGGAGAATCCTCATGAGTCATCTAGAAGCCCCAAAAGGTCAAAGTAGTCAAATTGTTTGCAAAGAAGAAATTATTTAAATAATAAAGTGAAGTGATGAGTGTACTATAAGTCAAAGAGGATGCACAAGAAATTATTTAAATAATAAAGTTAATGGAAAACTTACTAATTATGGAAAGTGGTTAAGTTAAGTGGATAAGTGGGTTAACCCTAAAATAAGGAAAGTGGGTTAAGATGGTTAAAATATAAACCCTTGAGGATGCTACATGAAAGTGTAAATAAGAGGCAAGACTCTCTCATTTAAATACAATTGAACCTATTGAATATATATTTTGTGAAAGGTTATTTGGGTAGGTATTATTGATAGAGAAAAGTGTGGCAAGAAAAGTGCAACAGAAAAAGTGCGGTAGAAAAAGTGCGAAAGAAAAATAGCGGCAGAAAAATCGCGACAGAAAAAGTGCGGCAGAAAAATCGTGGCAGAAAAAGTGCGACATAAAAATCATGACAGAAAAATCACGGCAGAAAAAGTGCGGTAGACAAATCGCAACATAAAAAGTGCGGCAGAAAAATCACGGTAGAAAAGTGCGGTCGAAAAATCACGGCAACAACATGGTTGGGGTCTATTTATGAGAGATATGACACATCTTGTTTGAGGAATGTTTTGTGAGTTAGGGTTTATCTCTTGAGATGGTATTGGATGTTCAGTATTGCTGCATATATCAGATTTGTTGAGGATACAGTTGGTATTTTCCATATGGGTATTGGTCTTTTGGTTGTGATGTGTTGTTGAAGTTGTTGGTTTAGCTTGAGGCTACATAACAGTGAGTTTGTGGCACATGGTTTGATGTAAGGGTTTATGGTAATTGGTTTATGGATAGAGTGAAGAATTGTTAGATAAATTTTGATGGTTATATTGGTGTACGTCTTTGGTATATGGTTGAGGTACATGTTGGGTACATGATTGAGAAAAGTAGTTGATGAGTTGGCACATACATGAGGTGTATATTTTATGATGTTGGTACATATTGACGAGTCATAGTTCATGTGCGGTTGATGCATATTACATGTTGGTTCAGGTTATTGGTAGAGGTTGTGTGGTGCAAGTTGATTGGTACATGTTGTTACAGGTTATTGGTATAGATTGATAATGACAGGTTGAAAGTGGCAGTGGTTGATTAAGTGACAGTGACAGGTTGTCTACATTTGACATTTATATTTCAAGGCGGTTGGAAGGGGCAATGATAGGTGGTTGTAGCCACCTTCCGGTTGTAGCCGAAGAACATAGGGGGTTATAGTCTCTTTCTAGTTGTAGCCAGAGAATTGGGGAGTTGGAGCTTCCCTCAAGTTGTATCCTGAGAAACTAGGGGGTTGGATCCTCCTTCCAGTTGCAGTTGGAAAACAAAGGAAGTTGGTGCTTCTAATGAATGTAACTCTTAAAGACATATAAGAAAAAGAATTTTGTGGTTTTCTCCCACTTTGGGTTTCCACGTAAAACATTGGTGTACCGTGTATGTGTATGATTACTCATTTGGTCATTGTTTATTTACTCTGCAACTATTGGATGATAATTCTACATTGATATAACACTTGCATTTTGTGGTTGAAAAGGATTTAATTTTTCTATTATTGATTCACCCCCCGTCTCAGTAATCCAACGCTTCGTTGTGTTGGAATTAATTTTACATCTAAGACATTGTAAGTTAAGGACAAGTTATGAGAAATACTTAAGTGAAGAGGTGTAGTTTAGTTGTAGTAAGCATAGGTTGGCTAAGCCACTATGGTTGAGGTAAGGCATTATCCTATGGCCAAAGATGATGAAAGTACATATTTCAGGAAAGACTCTTAGGTCTATGACACCATCCTTCAATACTAACAAATCCAATTAACAAATTAATTAATATTTTAATGATGTATTAAATTATTTAATCTTCTATATCTCAACATGTGATTGATCAAACTACCTATTCCTAAATATGTGTATTTTTGTTACATTCCACGATGGCACAATTTATTTCAAAAGAAGAAAACAAAATCAAGTGCGCTAAAATTAATTGCATTACAATTCTTTCCCTCTTCATGAGGCAACACCCTTAGAGATTGAATCTTTTTTAGAGATATAATACTCCTACAATAGTCTCATGAGCCATAGTAAATTTTCCAGATGCTAAGTCACATATAAGCTTCCTTTATTTTGAATGCACTCCACTAAATTTCTATGAAATATAGTCCAATGATATGCTCACTCAATATCAAATCCAATGGTAGTGTAAAAGGGGTTACAATAGCTTCCGAGTGTTGTTACACCTCTATATATATGTATGCATGCATTGTATCTAGCCTTATCCTTAGAAGGCGATCAACAACTCATCAAATGATAACAAGAAACATAGACATAATTGAGGGATTTTTTCACTTAAAAACCAAGTATGATTTCCTTATGAATTCAACTAGTACTATGGTCTCCTTATTACTACGATTCCATTGAAATACTAATATACCCAAAGGTACACACAATTTTCATGAGTAGTTTTGTTCTTTGTGGCATGGGGAGGCATGATATTAAATTTAATTACAACTATAATAAGGTAAATTTAAATATTATAATAATACAAAATAAACTTTGTACCATAGGTTCTATGCTTAGAAAATTAATCATGAGAAATTTTCATAATTTTAAGTAAAAAATTGTTTACATATACATAAATAAATGAAAATAAAAAGAGACACTAAACTTGCTTCACTATACTTCTTGTTATATTTCATTATCATCACATTCCCTTCATTACATAAATTCTAAAATCACCTTTTTGGTAAACTTGACACTTAATACCTTATGTTATTTTAATGGATTTTAACTTCATTGAATATAATGTTAAGAGACTGAAATTCCAAAACTATTAAAAGGAAAATTAGGTTTTAATTTCATCAATTATAATTTGTAACTATTATCACATTTTGCATGTACTGCTCCCCAACTAGTCTAATAATGAAAAAACTCTAGGTTCTTCACACTCTGCTCCTTCACCATAGTTTAGCTTCTAGAATTTTACTCAACCCTTTTAGCCAACGACCAGGGTGAGAGAAACCCATTTAGATCCATGCCCCCACCCCCATCGGTTGAAACTTTGACCATTCAAGCCATGGAAACTTGCTTTTGGTGTCATGTTCAAAATTCCCATCCTTAATATCTCTTCACCAAGAAGGCCATTGTAACATATATAAAATTCTTTCTTGTAATTTTTCTTTATGTCATCTTTGGTCATGTGGAATTGCCTTGCCTTAGCCATATGGGCTTGGATAACCTACACTTACTACAACCAATTTATGCCTTTTCACTTAAGGTATACCCATAACCTGACCTTAAGCTAGAATATGTTAGATGTACAACTAAGTCCAACACAACCAAGTTCATCCGACAATATTCACATGTCTAACTATAACCTTAAAACATTCCATCAATACTTAAACTTAAGCAATATTTCAATACTTATCCAACACAAAGAAAAGTAAGGAACATTACATTCATTCAAGTAAAGCAAACACAAGTATAGGCAACACTAAAGGAGAATGCCTTAACTTTATTTATATGAAAAATGTTGCAATGTACAATAGAGGAGCCATGCTAATTCCCTGTAATGCTTTTACATACTACAATTACACAAGTCACAATTGCCTACAAGAATTGTAAATTCAACCTCTAAAATGATTGTAGGACTACCTCCTGTGGGTCTTGTCATCTTCTAATTCTCACTTAGCTAGAACAAATCCTACTATGCCAACCTTAAACTTAGCACAACCATAGAACACTTTGCACTCTCATGTCAATGACTTCTTGAATGCCTTAGCACAAATTTCGAGGCATCCTCCTTTTATAGTAGATTTAACTTTCCTTTTCCTTCTTCTTAGGCATCATGCTCCAAATCCAAGTGGACCCAAGTGTCATCTCTCAACTTTGCATCGTTTAGTGACTGGTGCAACGAGTGTTTCCAAGTTCGCCCAAGTGTGCCTAGTGCATCCCAAGTGTGTTTGAAGGTACTCATCCACAAATGGATTCTTATCCCCTTGGGTCTACACATCAGGTTTGTGCACCCATGGTATCCCAACTCTTATAAAGGGAACATGGAATGGTTCACCACTCCTTCCATTGATTAGGTAGGAAACATATGGCATTGTAACCTTTTGTGGAAACCCTCTGTGCCTACCTAGGTAATGCACCTACTACAATCCATAGGAAGAGTCCTTACATCCTCCTCCACTAAAATTGTTCCATACCAACAATCTCCAACCAACATTTGTCTAAGTGCCCTAAGATTCTACTTCTTAAAATCTCAAATATTGTCTTCATACTACCACATTGCCTTCTTCCTTTCCCAATGATTCTCCTCTTCAGGTCTATATTTCCAATTGAAAAAGTACTCATGCCTTAGATTTTTATTGAGGTGGTTAGTATTTTGTGCAGGTATCGTGTCCACTTCTAGCTCTAGTTTGGATACAATCCATATGGGGTATATATATGATGCAACTCCGCCAGGATTGGATTAATCAAACCTATAAGTATTCAATTGATTTATATGTAAAACTAAATGGTGAACACTTGTGGTATGGTAGCTACAATTTGTAAGTGACATTTCCAATCTTCTCAAGTACATTGAATGATCCTTCAAAATATCACAAAAAAGCACTAGACATGCCACTTGATGGCTTGAACTATCGTCTACCCAAATTAAGTAAGACCAAGTCACCAACTTGAAACTCTACCCCCTCTTGTCATGCTCTTCCCAAACCTTTCATCCTTTCTAATGTATTCATCAACTAAACATGATCCATATCCAACCTATCTTGCCATCCCTTCATGAGCCTCAGGGAAATGGATTGTTCCCATAGTAGTCTTCTAAAATTGTATGGGGTCCCAAAGGCTGTTGTTCATTTTCCAAATCAAATGGATTGTATCCCATTGTGTAAATATTCTACATGTAATCGAACAAGGTTGCATTCAACAACTTTGACCAGTTCGATTGGTATACAATGAACAAAATGCATTAGGTGATCCTCCAAAAGACCAATCATATGTTCTATTTTCTCATCAGTCTATGGATGATAACTTGAAATCATCAAAAAATTGGTTATAACAAGCTTGAAAGACTATATCCAAAACCACTCCATGAACCTTGTATCTCTATCTAACACAATGCTCAATGAGAAACCCCAATACTTCACAACATTCATAAAGAACAATTTTGCAACCACTTTTGCTTCATAAGGCACCTTTATTGGAAGGAAAGTTGTGTACTTGGAGAATCGATCAAATACAACCAAAATCACATCATACCCTTGTGAAATTGGAAGTTGGGTGATAAAGTCCATAGAGATACTTGTCCAAGGTCTCTCTTGCACTGAAAAAGGTTGGAGTGAATAGGTGTGTATTATGGTGTCTTCCTTATCTTGTTGGCACATAATATAGGTTTGGATGTATTCTTCCACATCTCACCTCATAGGTTTCTAGTAGTAACCTCATTCCAACAATGTCATTGTCCTTAGATTTCATGGGTGGACTACCTAAAACGAATCATGACACTCCCTAAAGACTTCCTTCTGAAGGATATATGACTTAGGCACATAGATATGATCACCAAATTACAAAAATCCAATGTCCATCCATAACTTCCTTATTTTACCTTCCTTCACCTTCTTCATGATGTTAAATTCATGGGATCCTTGTGCAATCCCTTTTTGATATTCTTTGGAAAGTATGTGAAAACTTGTTCTTGACTACCTATAGGAACCAACAACTTGTCCTCCTCTAAGGCTGTAAGCTATGCCTTCCTACTCAAGGTTTGTGCTACTACATTCAACTTTCCTGGTAAATACTCAATGATCATGTCAAAATATGCCAATAAGTCTTGCCATGATGCCTTCTTAGGTGACAACTTTGGTTGGGTGACAAAGTAATTTATTTCCACATTGTCCATCTTCACAATGAACGATTTTCCTAAAAGTAGTTCCTCTAATATTATAGGAAATGTACAACTACAATCATCTATTTTTCATGGATGTGGTACCTTCATTAATGATCCTATAGATTTATGCTCTCGTATGCCACTATATGATCTTCCTGCGACAAAAATCCTCCATTGGAAAAATATGAAGTGTCTATTTTCACTTCAAATGATTGTTGAAAGGATATCATATTCAACATAGGTGCTAATGCAAGTTTGCACTTCAATTTGTAGAATGTTTCCTAGAACTTATCCATAGAATTCCATAGTCTGTTCTTCTTTGAAAAATCATTGGGTGGTGCCAAAATATTAGAGTAACCTTCAAAATATTTGTGGTATTAATTAGACAAACCAAGAAAACTCCTTACTTCATGAATTGTTCTTAGTTCCTCCCAATCCTTAATCACCCTTATCTTTGTAGGATTCATGTGGATGCATCCTTGTCCAATCCAATGGCCCAATAATGGAATTTTGATCTACCCAAAGACACACTTGGACTTCTTCAAGTACAATTGATTATGTCTTAGTATCTCAAAGAATTCTTCTAAATGACTATTATGGTCTTCCATGTTCTCATTGAACACCACAATGTCATCTAGGCAGACAACAACTAAATTTTCCAAGAACAATCTCAACACATTTCTCATCAAGGTGAAAAAGGTAGAGGGATAATTGCATAAACTAAAAATCATAACAAGGAGCTCAAAACTGCCATGTGTTATCACACATGATGTCTTAATCTCATCTCCTTCTACAATCCTTGCTTGGTAGTATACCTACCTCAAGTCTAGCTTTGAGAAAACCTTTGCCTTAGCCAACTTTTCAAAGAAATATGTTGCGAAAGGTAAGGGGTACCAATTTTTAATGGTCTTCTTTTTTAATGCATGATAGTCCAAGCACATCCTCATTGTTGAGGAATCAGATTCCTCAATTCTAGTGCATCCTTCTTCTTTTGGAATAGGACCGGTGCACCATATGGGAACATAGAAGGCTTGATGAAGCCAATGTTGATGATCTTAGTCAAATATTAGATCAAATCTTTCAAATCAGTTATATAAAGTTTATAGGGAGATCTATTTTGAGACTACAACTTAGGTTCAAGATCAATAAGATGGTCAATGGTGCACTTAAGTGAGAGAAATTTATGCAAATAATCAGGCATTCAATTTGCAAACTCATCCAACATAATAGAAAGCTTTGGTAGAATAAGCATTCACACTCCATCCTTATCCACTTCTCCAATAAATGATACAAAAATTTGAGACTTTGGGCACCTAGCTACCCTCTTCATGCTAGTGTAGATACAATCCACATCTTTATGTTTGAATTCCTTCTTATTGTGCACACAACAAAAGTATTTTTTCCACCAAGTATCGCCAACCTATCAACAAATGACATGAGAAATGACTACATTATCCTTAGGAATTGGTTCCCAAGAATGAATTCAAATTCACCCATCTACAATAATATAACGTTTGCATGGCCCTTTCACTTGTCCAATTGTATGTGAACTTATTGTCTCATTCACACTTGCAGGTGTATTTCTTAACGTCAGAGGATTGAAGACCCAAGGTTCGTCTAGAGTTGAAAAAAAAAACCCTAAGGCATCGACATCTTAGTCCTCAGCTAAACACTGAAGAATGTCTCACTCGAGACACCATGAGGATTAGAGATACCATGTGGTCTTGCGTCGATGATTATGAAGAACTAATTTCACAAAATTCCATCCATATTGGCATTCAAACAATCCATTGAAAACTACTTAACAACTAACATTATGCAACAACAACACACACATTCAATTGACACATGAGTAACACATCATAAGACCAGAATCATTGTAACTTTATTATCTTCATTCCACCATCAAAAACATACATTAAGAAAATCATAAATTGACAACAACAAAGCCTTGCTATCTCATACATTTTCCCAATGTTACATTACATAGCACCATGTTATTTCTTCAATGAGTCATGACACTTCTTCACAAGATCCCATCTAATCAATTTTCACCACGGGAGGATTGGACTTGGCCCTTTTGGATCTGGTGGCACCCACTGACTACCCACTACTTCTATACTCATGTGGGACTCATCTTTTTTCTCAATGGGGTTGAGTGGGATTGAATGGATGGACATTCTGTCCACTGCAATATATGGTGTAGCCATGCCCATCCTTCACATACGTGACTCCCTTACTCGTCCCATAGAAAAACGAGGAATTGAGGGAACATATTTTTTTCTTGGTAGTCGCATTGAGCCTTCGAGTATCGACTGCGCGCCCCACACTGCTACTTGGGTACCCAAGACTTTTCACAAGAACACATATATTGAGGGATATCCACCCCTAGCTTGAACCTTTCTCTTAGTGGGATGTCCACAACTACCCATTCTCTAAAATATTCTCGATGTGAAGCCCACCATTGCAAGGGTACTCCTATTAACACTGTATCAAGGGAACAAAACCGATGGTGTTCAATAATGTGTTGCATCCATGCAATAAGCACATCCACTGGATTTGACTTTTCGAACTAGTAGGATCCAAACTCTGCTTCACGCACCTTGATGGTAATACATGCACGCATCCTAGTTGAAACTTCATAAAACTTGTTCTGCCACCTTTTTATGGCCTCTTGTGAATTAGTATCATACGACTTCATGCTCCTCCAGCTCGATTCCCCATCCACCATGGGATTGACATAATATTCCCTGTGCCTTGTGATATTGTAGATATTCTCAATAACAGAGCTACGCACATCCTCATCTATTGACTCATTGTACCTATCCCCTTCATTAGTATCTAAAGGTGTGATCATGTGCAGGGTCTCAGTATCAAATGACATTTGTCACTTCTTTAAATTCAACACTACATGTTTTCGAAGGCCCAATCAATTCCAAGTAGGGTAGGCCAGGGATCAAAATCATCCATAATATCTATCACTTCAAAGTCATATTTCTTATTAACCCCTTCTATGTTCACTTCAACTTGCTCCAATTGGCCTATATGATATATCTTGTATTGATTTTCTAACTGCAATTGAATGGGTGAGGAAACCAAGATTTGTTTACCCATAAATTTCCATGACTTCTTCGGTGGGATGTTCACATCTAAACCTAGATCCAACTTGACCCCATCCATTTGATAAGTACCTAGTTCATTTATCATCTTGAACTCTCTTCCCGTGCACTTCTTCTTTATCGCCTGATACAAATCCCTTTCTGGTAGGGGGATGATATAACTCTCTTCCTCCCTTCTTCCCCCATGTAGGTTGCTAACATCCGTGTTAAATTTCGTGCAACATACATATCACTTAACAATCTCAAACAACAACATAAGAAGTTACTTAATTGATCTTTAGTATTTGTTTCACGACCCAAGTCATGCAGTTCTTCTTCGCACACCATGTGCTTCAAATCCTCATGCACATGCTCCTTGATTTCTCTTTGTTTAGCGCATCACAAATTCTCTTGTCTACACACTTCATTTAACAACCTTTGCACTGCATGTTGTATTTCTTCACACACATGAGCTTCCTACAATGACCTTTGTGTGGCATGCTACAATTCTTCATGAGTGTGAGCGTCTTCCCACAAACTATATATCGTTCATTGAAATTACTCACAGATTCGGGCCTAGTCAATCGACCTCTGTCTTGCACATTTCAACTCTTCTTGTGCTCTTTCTTATTCTATGGCCTTTTGTGCATTATGTAGAAACTGCTTCTGTTGGATGGCATCAAACTTATGAGGGGGATGGCCCATCTTTCTTATCTTCCCCTCTAACCTTTGACCCAATATTTCACCATGCTTGAAGTCCATTCTCATCTTTTCTCCACCTTGGGTTATCACTCGTACATATACTTCATCATCCTTTTTCTGATTCCTACGCAGCTCTACATGAACCATGTTGCAAAGTTCCTTCTTCTCTTCCCACTTCTTTAGTAAGTTGGGAAAATCCTCTGTAACATGCTAAGGGTTGTATTAGTACCCACAAAGATCACGTGGATTGGTACAAAATATTGACACGTGGTCTATTTCTCCACAGTTAAAACAAGTGGGGGGTATACCTCCCCTACCTCCATATCCTCATCCATGGCCACACCCATAACTACCTTTGGGACCTCCCTGATAGCCACCTCTCTTAGCACCACCACAATCACCACCCTTATGTTCCTCTTGAACTTGAAATACATCGTGGGTATGGTCTTGCATCAACTGGAGTGACTAGCGGTTGTTCAAATTGTTTCCAATGCATCTTCTAATATTTATCCAATGTTGGGAAACAAGGTGGCATATAGCCCCACTTCCTACAAATTTTGCACCACTCTGCCTGAGGTCCAACCGAAAATGGACTTGGTGCACCCATTTCCATATAGTTTCCTAGTGTAGGACATTCATCTGTACAATTCCCCTTTGACCTTCACATTGTGCACCATGCATGCTCATGCACAACTTTTTTCTTTCCCATGTCTTGCAATTGCATCATCGGGTTGGCTAGATGACATTTTACCTGCACCAAACCTACTGATGTTTATCTGCCTCTATGCACATCACAATATTCATTGTTTTTGCGTGAGTAGTCACCCTCTATTGGGTAAGAAAGACATGGATATGGGGGAAAAAAATTGCGATGAACCATTCTCTATGCTGCACATCATAGATCTGGAACGTCAACCTATCCATTAAAATATTGAACCATTGGTCATAATCCCACTGTATTTCTCCTGGTTTCTACTTACTCTCTGTAATACATTGAGACTCTGACTTAGGATTCTAGAATTACTTAAGAATATCTCTTTTGATCTTTTTCAGGGACCTCGTATGTCCCACTAGTGCACTGGCCTTGTACTTCATATACCACATCAGGGATATGTCCATAAATGTGGTCTCTAGCTACACAATCTTGTATGCATTGTTTGTGATCCTCTTCACAGACCATATTTCCTCATAAGTGAACCAATGCTACTTTGCATCATCTCTACCCATTACATGGAACACATGTAACCTCAAGGTACTATCCTAATTTTCCATCTCAATCTCGAGCTATTTCCTTCGAAATGACTGTTGGGTATCTGGGATCTTGGTATTGATACTCTTCCTGGCGAAGTATCACTGACATCATTTTATTCTTCACTTGTCACTTCCCTTCTCTCTTCTCCTACTCTTACTTCTACTCCAATCGCCTCATTGTACACTCTTCTTTCTTCTTGGCTACAAATGCACAAGGGGGGTGGTTCAAACGGGGAGTAACTCTATCTTATTCTAACATTTATTGTGAGGTAACCCAAAGATTTTCCTACCTATAGTCATGCAAGACCATCCATTATTTCTAACTCTTCTCCCCAACAACTAGTGTATTTTCCATGTTCCTCTCCTACTTCTGCACCTCTTCTCTATGCCTCATCTTCCTATGAAATTACATCACTCTGCAAAATCCAAAGGGTTCAGAATTCATCTTATAGAAACCTACTACCATTACTATCGATATCTCCATTGGATACCCTACTCTCAATGTCGTGCCTCTTCTTCGGCCTATCCTCATTTTTTCTCCTCTCTGGCACAAAAACCTCTTCCACACTTCATCCTGGTATGGTATCCTTCCTCTTCATTTTTGGCCTAACCCCTCATCACACACCCCTTTCTAACTTCCTTCGAATTCTTTGTTCCACTCTCCTTCTCGACTCAACTCTTCTTGTGTACCTTTCGACTCTCTCTGCCCTTTTCTCTTTTGGGTCCATCATATTCCTCACCTCATGTTAAAAAATTATGGATCCTCCTCAATGTATCCATCTCCTCTCTCACCCCCCCCCATATTTTCACCCCCGCTAGCATTAGGGGAGTCTACTCAACCATCCTGTTGGGATCCATGTGCATTTTACCCTTCTCCATGAATAACATTTTTATCCAGAGTGAGATTTCTTCTAATAACCTTCTTGTAGGACCTTCCATGAACTTACTTTCAACCTCACTAAAAGAATCAATGTATTGAATAAAAAGTTCAATTATATATCCTTCCTTCGCCCGAGCAAACCAAAAATAGATGGTTAAAGTCCACTTGTTATCTAATGCCTTCAGTGTATCGATCATGACTTGATCCCAGACCAATGGTTCTTGTAGTCTCAAAGAAGTATTAGTAGTAGTCTACCTCTTCAAACACTCATACAATAGACGGGGAAATTCAACAAACAAAAGTTCATGCATATCAGAGTAGATATAGTTGTAGTTCCATCGCTTCACATTAGTATTCATACCTTGAGTTTCTTGCCGAGCCAACTCATATTCCTTTGTAGTTAACCAATATTTAATTTCTTCCCGAGATGGATACCACCTCATTCTTCTCTTTCATCACTCAATACAAAACATTCAGGTCCATGTAATAAAACCATTTGTTGACTCATTTGCACTTACGTACGTATTTATTAACGTTGAGGGGTTGAAGACCTAGGGTTTGTCTAGAGTTGAACAACAAAATCCCCAAGGCATCACCATATCAATCCTCAACCAAATACCGAAAAAGGTGTCACCTAATACACCATGAGGATCACATAGACCATCTGGTCTTGTGTCCATGATGATGAAGGACTAATTGCACAAAATTCCATCCGAGATGGAATTCAGACAATCCATTGAAAACTACTTAACAACTAACAATATTCAACAACAACCCACATATTCAATTGACACATGAGTAACACATCATAATACCAGAATCACTGCAACTTCATTATCTTCATCACACCATCACAAACATACATTAAGAAAATCATAATTTGACAACAACAAAACCTTTCTCTCTTACACATTTACCTAATGTTACATTACACAGTGTCGCGTGCTTTATTTTAGACTCTGCAAATGTGAGAGAATCATACTTACAACTAGAGATAATACAGAATATAGGATCAAAGCAAGATCAATGGAAACAATACCCACAACTATCAAAACAACAACCAACTGAATAACGAGCTAACTCTTTTTTTGTAGTTGTTTCTCCTTTTATTTTCTTCTTGGCTCTAGCATTCTGTCACTTTCATTTCTACCCCACTCTCTCCTCTAGCTGCTAGTACCATACGCTTCTATCACCCACATGAATTCCACGTAGCCTCTTTGGAATTGTGGAAATCTCAACTACCTTGCCAACTCATCTTCTTTCTACTCCATGTTCCCTCGTGCTACTTGTAGTAATCATTTGGGGAGATTTCCTGAAGATTATTTTCTTGATTCTGGCATGTATGCAATTTCTTCTTTATTTCTAGCATGCATTTGGAAAAACTCGAACTAGCGAACAATAAAAAAACTTGATTTGGCACGTGCACCTCCTGTCACCCCTCGCACAACTTCTTGAGCACACACACAATTGGAATAGGCGTGCATAACTTCATTTGTGCATGTGCACACTATTTACCAAAACATTTGTGTGCCAACAGAGATATGTATGCAATTTGAGTTGCTACTGTGGCCTTCGAATTGACTACTTGGACTGAAGTAGTGCATGGTAAAAATCTAAGTCTGATTTCACTTTCCAGCTCCTTCAATAAGTTGTGTGAGGCACTAGAATCCACCAATGCCTTTACTATTCTTTCATTAATAATTAGATCCACATAAAAAATCTTATTGATATTTTTCCCTTGGGTCAAGGAACTTATTTGTTGCAAAGGCTCCTCCAAGAAGGGCTTCTCCCTTCCATTCTCCATAGAATCCTAATGTACATAAGTTTTAAAGGAAATGAAATACAACAAGAAGAAAAAATATCTTTACCTCTACATGAAGTGGCCTTCCATTAGGTACCATACAGTTTCATCTTAAAAAAATAATGGGGAAACACATAGGTCCAACTATAATTGAATCTAAGACACTCTGAATTGTGTCCTCTATAATTGTTACATGCATTTTAACCTGGTTGAAATGCACTCTAAGGCATGGTGGGTGTTGTCCCTTGGTCATGTATTAAGGAGGAAAGTGAATATTAAGGAAGAATAAATACAAAGTATGAAGTGTGTGGAAGGCACACAAATCGAGGAAGGGTCGAAGTGGTTAAAGAAGCATAAAAGAAGGAATGATGTAAAGGAAAGAAAGTTGTTGAAAGAGAAGATCAAGGAAGACAAAGAAACAAAGAAGATAGATCATGGACAATTCAACAAGTGGAAGAAGACACTAATGGGTGCTTTGGAGCACCTCGCGGAGAAGAAGGAAGAATAGGTTTGCGAAGTCCTTAAAATGTGGGTTATGTGGACCCAAGGTTTTGACACCTAGGGTTTTGGCACCTAGGCTTCGGTCCATGGTTTTCTAAGAGTCATGGAATGTATAAATAGAGGTCTAGAAGAGTTGAGAGGATATAGAAGTGATAGTGGTGTTGAGATGTAAAAGTGTTATGTTTTGGGGTATTCTTGTATTTTGGGTCTTCAACTAGGTGCAAAGATCCACTCTAGAGCTGGGTGCGCAGGGATAGGAAATAAAGAGGAAGAGAGAGAAGCATATAAAACTAAGTGCATAGATAAAAATGTATATATTCATCTATTCTATCAATAAACACAATTATGTGGACGTATCCCTAGGGAGAGGGTGAACCGCGTAAAATATTGTTGTTCCATGCAGTTGATGCTTTGTTATTTACTATTGTTATTGCACTGTTATTTTTCCTAAGTTCAACTTACTTCACAAAATTAGGCATAATACTGTTAAGAATCTCTGGGCTATTTTTTCACTGTTGTTTTGGAATCATCTTGCATTTCCTCTGGTTGTAGACATTTGCATCCTGCAACCCCCCTATTTCTACTTCAGGTGAGACTTCATATGCTTTGCAAGTGTTGCCATAAGGGCCAGTAGTTAGGGTTTGTTGTTGTGTTGTTAGAGTTGAACCTTGGGTCTGCCCCTGTGCCAAAAAATGGTTCCGTTGTCGGGACCAATATATTCTTAAGGGAATGTCAAGGTGGTTTCCATCGAAGACATAAATTCAGAAGTGGATCGAAGAACAAGAAAGGGACTTCACCGTAGCTCAGAACAAGAACCCTAGAATTAGTACAGAAGACTGGTTGGGAAGGTATGTATTTACTGATGTGCATGAGATTTTCTTTGCAGGAGTTCATTAGGAGTTGTATGAGTGGTTAACCATACTAGCAGACACTCAGTTTGAAATCAGATCTATACCACCTATGGTTTGGACATCGACGTTGATTAAGAAAGTCAGGAAAGTCGATAACGTTGTGTCTAGGGCAGTGGATCTTTGGTTTGAAAACACTATTGGAGGGTACATTAATGAATTTTCTATTGACAGAGTGGAATCATATAGTCAAGCAGAGAGGTATTTCTTCAAGGGACCTAGAGGAAAGTTTCTACACTTTTTGAAGTTGAAGATTAAGATGCTATTGCATGAGAAGAATCTATTGAAGATACAGTAATCAGTTGGATTTTAAAGCTAATGTTCAATAATTCAGACAGTGACAGTGACACATGGACAGTGGGAGAACTTTTAGAAAGATTCCTCTTGCGAACCTGTTTAAGCAGAGTTACGGGCCATTAGCACAAGACGAAGGATTCCACAGTGGAGAAGAAGTAGAGAAATAAGACAAAGAGTATTCAGATTTCACAAGGGCAGAGGAAGTAGAGACTGAAGAACCGATAACTTCAGGTACTGCACCTACTATCAAAGTAAGTATTACTACTCCTCCTGTTGTTTTAGAAGCACCAAGTAACCAGAGTAACCAAAGTAACTAGAGTAATCAGAGCACTCAGAGTACTGTCAAAAGAAGTTTAGTACAGACTCAGTCGAGAAACCAAGGAAAATCAATGGCAGATGAAATGAGGTTGCCTATTTTCAGAGGAGATGGGTCTGAGGATCCTGACCAACACTGGTTCTGATGCGAAGCTGTATGGAGCATTAAGCAAGTCACCAACGAAGCTATTAAGAGAGCTTAGTTTAGTACTACCTTGAGGGACCGTGCATTGAGCTGGTATATGAAGTTTGTTAAAGCATATGTACAGCCTAAAGAGCTGAATGACATTAATATTGTGTTGAGTGTAGAGTTCAAGAAGCCTAAGTTGGAGTCATAATGCATTACAGAGTTGAAGAAGATCAAGCAGAAGGTGGCTGAACCTGTTTGGGAATTTGATCAGAGGTTTAAGACCTTGACATGCCATTTAAGTTTTCATATTCTAGACAAACAACATAAGGAATGGTTCATTGTTTCCCTCCTGCCACACATTAGAGTTCCTCTGACGCAATAGAAGTTCGCTTCGCAGGCTGAAGCATTAGATATTGCCATGAAACTAAAAGAAACCCCTATAGGAGAATCCAGTCTAGGTATGAGTCAGATTTTGAATCAATTAACTAGTTTATCTTTATAGGTTGAAGACATGAAGAAAGACAGATGAAAAGAGAAAAGAGAAGACATCTAGTGTATTAGATGTAAAGAAAAGGGCCATGACAAAGAGAATTGTCCTTTAATTAACGAATACTTGGCCTCTGGAGCTCCTAACCCTTTGAAGTAGGATACTTTACCATGGTGAGAGGCATGTAGAACTAGACATCACCTTGGTGAATGTTATTATATGCAAAAATATGTCCAGACACCCACCGATCTTTATTGTACATTCTTTAAATCTGTGGGGCATGATGAGAGGGACTGTAGGGCTTATTACCTCATGCATGAAAGGTCAAGGGATGTATATATAATTCAAGGAGAGTTATAGCCAGAGGGGAATGTTGCGTAGTTCAACTCCCTAGGAAGACGAAGCTTCACCCCTCGCGGTGGGTTCAGAGGAAGAGGACGAGGATGAGGCATGGGTCGAGGTTTCCCCACCTAGACAAGGAAAATAGGTAAGAAAACTTGTGGACTTCTTGTATACTTGTATTGGTTTGATTAAAGATAAAAGAGATATGTAGGAACTGCAACACCTGATAAAAAAATATGAAATTGGAAGAGTGGATCCTCTGTTGACTAGAGTTGTGAATCAAGTATATAGAAAAAGAAGGACAAACAAGGAATTGCACCTTAGTGCTCAAATTGGAGACTATGACATGGACTTTGTGGTCCTTGACCTGGGATAAGAAGTAAACGTTATGACGAAGCAGACTTGGGCATTGATGGGAAAACCTGAATTTATTTAATCTCCTATTAGGCTTAGGATGGCTAATCAGCAGGCGATGATCCCCTTTGGAAGACTAGAGCATGTCCATGTGGACATCGACGAAGTGAGGACATTTGCAGACTTCGAAGTGATTGAGATTGTTAATGATAGCTATCCCTATCCTGTGTTGTTGGGTATTGATTGAGATTTTGACAATTTGACTGTTATTGACCTGAAAAAGAGAAGAATGGCATTTGAAGGTGATGGCCTTAGGGTCATTGCACCTCTTGATCCTGATGAAGGTCGCAAATACAGAGAACCTATAAGAGAAGAAGATCATTCCTATGAGCTAGAGAACATATATAAACTGATAGCAGGACAACAAGATTATATTAATCCTACAACAGATGGAAATCTAAGTTGGTGAAGTGAAAGTGCATGCTTTTCAGATTCAAAAGAAGCATTGGAAAATTGGCAGAACAGAATGCATGAAGTCTCTACGTGGAAGTGTGCCAGATTGACTAAGGCATTTCACTGGATTGGCACATAAGTAAGTAATATTCCTACATTTGATGTCTTGAATCATTTAGATACATTTCTATTTGAATTTGAAGGAATTGTACCAGTACAATAGAGGTTTTTTGCACTAGATGAAGCCTTGAAAGCAACACCAACTAGATGGTGGTGAACACACAAGAAGAACATCGTGGAGTGGGTAAAATGTCACACCTTGTTGAAAATGCTCTTTTTAGACCAATTTGGAGGTTGTGAATTTCAATACACAAGTCAAAGTTGTCCTAAGGACCATGTGTGAAGTTGTGAGGAATCCTAGAGAAACATTCCTAAAGAACAATGGGTACATAAGTTCATTAACACCTTAGATACTACGCCTATCAACTGGTATCTTCAAGCATAAATGTGCCTAGTCCCTACAGAGTGGTATGGTATGACCCAAAAATTTATAGCTATGTTCCTATTTGAAATTTAGTACCCACAGTAGATCAGGATTTACAAATTGTAAGACAAAAGGTCTTTGAGGAGGCACCTAACCCCCCTCTTGAACAAGAAGAAGATGAATGGACTGGGCCTCTTCGACATTTACAGGGTTGTTATAATATTAATGAAGATGAGGATGATGACCCTAGGAATGTGAACATTTTAGAAATTGAAGGACAAAGAGATATAGAAGGGTCAGGGATTGAATTCCCTGTTTTTGGGAAACCTATTAAAATTAAGAAGGTTAATATTGGAACCGATAAAGCACCTATCTTGGTAAATGTTGGAGACTATTGGGATGATGCTACTATTAGTAAGATTACAGAACTATTGCATGGGTATCAAGACTTGTTTCCAACCAAGTTCACGGACATGAAGGGAATTAAGGGGCCCATGGGAGAAATGAAGATTCCTTTGAAAGAAGATGCAAGACCTGTCAAGCAGAGGCCTTACAGACTGAATCCCAAGTACAAGCAGAAAGTTAAGAATGAATTAGATAGAATGTTGGAAGCAGGAATTATATAACCAGTCAAAGAATCTGAATGGATCATCCCTATGGTGGTCCAAGATAAGAAGAAAGGAGAAATCAGAATCTGTGTAGATCTAAGGAAATTGAATGATGCATGTTTACATGATCCATTTCCTACACCTTTTACTGATGAAGTTCTAGACAATGCAGGAGGACAAGAAGTTTATTCATTCATAGATGGATTTTTAGGCTATCATGAGATCATAATTCCTAAAGAGGACATGCATAAGACTACATTTGCAACATAATGGGGTTCTTTTCAGTACATTGTGATGCCTTTTGGTTTGAAGGATGCACCAACCATCTTTTCTAGGGTGGTGATCGAATCATTTAAGGAATTTTTACATAAGTTTTTACAGGCATACTTTGATGAATGGACCGTTTTTAGTCTACTGAAATATCATATTGAATGTTTGAGATTAATGTTAGATAAGTGCAGGCAATGTCAGATTTCCCTGAAATTGAAGAAGTGTATTTTCTTTTCACCTTTTGGAGTGTTGTTAGGACACATTGTGTGTAAGAAAGGGTTGTTGGTATATCCTTCCAAGATTGCTATCATTGTTGATCTACCTCCTTCTACTTCGGTTAGACAGCTGCGCACTACATTGGGACACAATGGATACTACATAAATTTTATTAAGGGCTACACACAGATAACAACAGATATAGAGAAGATATTAAAGAAGGATAGTAAGTTTCAATGGACAGAGGAATTCCAATAGAGCTTCGACACATTAAAGCAGAAAATGGTCACTGCGCCTATTTTATTTTTTCCATATTGGAGTAAGGAATTCCATG
Organism: Picea engelmannii; assembly: GCA_009831015.1. NCBI lineage: Eukaryota > Viridiplantae > Streptophyta > Pinopsida > Pinales > Pinaceae > Picea > Picea engelmannii. Next base: position 601,636 of record ML779717.1, on the reverse strand, counting down.
TTCATGTCGATGCTTCATCCATTGCATTAGGAGCAATTTTAGCACAATGAGGTGCATGAGATATTGACCACCCTATAGCCTTTGCTATCAGGAATATTTATACATCTAAAATGAATTATACTACCACTAAAAGAGAAGGATTAGCTATGGTATATGCACCACGGAATTTTAGACACTACTTGTTGGGAGGACATTTTAAGATGTTTACTGATCATTCTTCATTAAAGTACTTAGTCAACAAGCCAATGTCGGGGGGAAGAATATGCAGATGGATATTATTATTCCAAGAGTATGACTTTGAAGTTGTGGTCAAGCCAGGAAGGATGAATAAGGGACCTGATGATCTAGGTGGATATCGGTGGCCACCCACCTTTTCCAACTAGCTCAAAATAGTTTTCTGGCAATTTTGGCAATTTACTATTTTTAGCAGTTTTAACTTCCGGTGCCATTTTGAGGGCGTAAATGAAGGTTTTTCGGGATTGAGATTATTAATGATGGACAAATGCATGATTGAGCCCCCAAAATAAATATCCTCAATGATACCTTTCCAACGGTCTATCATACGCCTAAAATAGAGATTGTATGCAAAAGTTACGACCCCGGGAAGTTGATGTACTAACTTACCCAAATGGGGCCCACATGACTTTTGGCGCTTCATCTCCTAGGGTTAGGTTTTTGATGTCTAGGGTTTTTGGAATTCATTATTATTGTAAAAATGCCCTTAGAGCCTCATTATAACGATCATCTTCTTACGATTGTGAGTAGCATTCACATCTCTTCTCAGACATAAGCTGCCACCATTCTAGCGAGACTTTCACTCTGTATTTTTATAGTCTCTGTACATTTATTTCATTAATAGAAATCATGTATTACTATATATTTGTGTTTATGGTTTCATCTATGATACATTTCTATTACATTATTAAATATATGTGATATCTCTATGCATTTCTTTATTATATCTCCGCTCTCATTTCGTGCTGAAAATAAATCCAGATCACCTAACCACTTATCCAGGTTAGAACATGGAGAGGAACATACCGATTTGGATGATACACTACCAGATGCACAGTTGTTTTCCATGAGGAAATTTGATGATCACTTCACCGAGATAGTCTAGTTCCTGTCCACAAGAATGGCACCTTGTGAGTATACAATTATTCAGAAGAAACAATTGGTATTCCACGATGCAGATTTTCAACTTATAGCTGGATAGTTATATAAGATGGGACCATATGAGATCTTAAGAAGATGTATTATGGAGTCAAAAATACCATTGATTCTTTCATAAGCACATGAAAGCATCACATAAGGACACTATGCAGGGAAAGAAAAAATGCAAAAGGTTCTCAGAGCTGGCCTCTAGTGGCCCACTTTACATAAGGATGCTAAGGAATACTACAGAGCCTGCGATGTATGTCAAAGAGTAGGAGAGCCTTCTAGAAGGGATGAGATTCCTTTAGCACCTCAACTAACTTTACAGGCATTTGAGAAATGGGCTATTGATTTTGTGGGACCTATCAACCCACTAGGAAAACGCACAAGAGCTCGATATATCATCACTGCTACAGAGTATTTGACCAGATGGGCAGAAGCAAGAGAAGTTAAAGACTGTAGTGCAACTACAACTGCACAGTTCATATTTGAGGATATCATAACCATATTTGGATGCTTGAAGATCCTTATGAGTGATCAAGGCACACACTTCATTAAAAAAACTATTGAAGCCTTGACTCAAGAGTTTGAAGTTCACCATCAGAAGAGCACACCATATCACCCAAAGGCGAATGACACAATCGAAGCTTTTAATAAGATTTTGGAGATAGTGTTGACTAAGATTTGTAGTGTTAACATATATGATTGGGATTTGAGAATTCTAGTAGTGTTATGGGATTATCAAACTACTTGCAAAAAGTTAACAATGCAGACTCCCTTCAAGTTAGTTTATGGCCTGGAAGCAATGGTACCTATGGAATATTTGGTTCCTAGTTTAAGAATTGCAACATTTACAGGTATGGATGAAACTGACGTTGTTCAAGACAGGCTCACACAGTTGATATAACTAGAGGAAGAGAGGTTCATTGCAGGATTTTATCAGCAGGTACACAAATAATGAGAAAGGGCTTACCATGATAGACATATCAAGAAAAAAGCATTCAAACAAGGAGATTTGGTACTTTTATATGACAACAAGTTCATGAAGCATCCATGAAAGTTCATGACACATTGTCTTGGGCCATTCGAGGTTGTCTATGTTACAGAAGGTGGAGATGCACAGTTGAATACTTTTAATGGATAATGGAAGGATGGTTTAGTAAATGGGAGTCGGTTGAAGTTGTATTGTGACAACTAGTTGCCTCACAGCTCTCAGTAGAAGCAAAGGAAAAAGGGTCTAGGTACCAGGTGCAGTTGAAATTGGGTACCAGACAAATAAAATACAGTATGCACATGATAGGGAGGGACATAGAAAAAAGAACAGGCTGCTCCGTGCAGTCTGTAGTCGAAGTAATACAAAAGGCTCAACCTTGAAGTGACTCGAGATGAGTCACATGTGAGTGTCGGGGGCCTATTGGGCCTTGGTCATGTATTAAGGAAGAAAGAGAATATTAAGGAAGAATAAAGACAAAGTATGAAGTGCGCGGACGTCACACAAACCGAGGAAGGGTCAAAGTGGTTAAAGAAGCATAAAAGAAGGAACGAAGTAAAGGAAAGAAATTCGTTGAAAGAGAAGATCAAGGAAGATAAAGCAACAAAAGAAGATAGATCATGGAAAAGTCAGCAAGCGGAAGAAGACACTAATGGGTGCTTTGGAGCACCTCACGGAGAAGAAGGAAGAACATGTTGGCGAAGTCTTTAAAATGCGGGTTATGTGGACCTAGGGTTTTAACACCTAGGGTTTTGGCACCTAGGGTTTTGGCACCTGGGCTTTGGTCCATGGTTTTCTAAGAGTCATGGAATGTATAAATAGAGGCCTAGAAGAGTTGAGAGGATATAGAAGTGATAATGGTGTTGATATGTAAAAGTGTTATGTTTTGGGGTATTCTTGTATTTTGGGTCTTCAACTGGGTGCGAAGATCCACTCTGCAACTGGGTGCGCAGTGATAGGAAATAAAGAGGAAGAGAGAGAATGATCTGCAGCTGAGTGAGCAGATAGAACTGTATATCTTCATCTATTCTATCAATAAACAGAATTCTGTGGGCGTATCCCTAGGGAGAGGGTGAACCACGTAAAATCTTGTTTTTCCATGTGGTTGATGCTTTGTTATTTACTATTGTTATTGCACTGTTATTTTTCCTAGATATAACTTACTTCGCAAAGTTAGGCATAATAATGTTAAGAATCTTTGGGCTATTTTTGCGTTGTTGTTTTGGAATCCTCTTTCATTTCCTCTGGATGTAGACACCTGTGTCCTGCAACCCCCCTATTGCTACTTCAGATGAGACTTCATCTACTTCGTAGGTGTTGTCATAAGGGCTAGTAGTTAGGGATTGTTGGTTCCCTGTTAGAGTTGAACCCTAGGTCTTCCCCTGTGCCAATAGTGGGACACTTGGCTAGTCTACTCTTGGATTGACTGCATATTGTAGCAACAAATATGTATCATCCTCTGCCTTCATTTGGTCTCCAATGAATGTTGGCACTATTATTGATAGTCATTGAGAGAGGGGTTTCTTTAACACTTGTGCTACTATATGTTTCCTCAATGAGTTCCCTAGCCTCCCAAGAAACTTCCTCACCAAGAAATGATCACAAAGTATCACCCTCCCAACCTAGTATTTCCTTTTGGGATAGCGTGAATAATGTCCAACAAAGTTTTGAAACCAACTTATCAAAGAAGTTGAGATGTAATACCACCTATCCACCAAAAATGGGGTAAAATTATAATCTAATACCAACTATCACATACCTAAGAGTCTTGCCCAAAGTTTTTTGTTTTCATCTCCACTCATGTGACATTTCCTTGCCTCAACCATAACAACTTGGCCAACCTACTATTACTACAACCATACTAGGCCTCTTCACTTAAGGTATATCCATAATCTCACATTAATCTATATTATCTTACATTCATAACTAAGTCCAACACAACCAAGTTCATCTAATAGTAGGAAAATGTGTAAGTGTTGCCTTAAAACATCCCAACAATACTTATACTTAGCCAATATTTCAATACTTAGACAAAACAAAGAAAAACAAGGAACATACCATTCATATAAGTAAAACAACCACAATACACACGTATTGGTGACACTCATAGTGGATGACTTAACATTATTTATACGAAGAATGCTACAATATACAACAGAGAAGCCACACCAACTGTTTAAAGCTCCTTTACATTCTACAATTTCATAAGTCACGACTGCTTATAAGAATGTCAATCCAACCCTTGAAGCGATTGAAGGATTGCCTCCTATAGGTCATGCATTCTTCTTTTCTCACTTATCTAGACTTAAATTCATCTTATTGTGCCAAGCCTAAACTTAGCACACCTATAGAACACTTTGTACCCTTGTGTTAATGACTTTTTCATTGCCTTAGCACTTTTGAGGTGTCCTCCTTTTGTAGTAGAATTGACTTGCCTTTGCCTTCTTCTTAGGCACCATGCAAGAGACTCCAACTCTAAGTGGACCCAAGTTCCATCCGTCAACTTTTCATCCTTTAGTGCCTTGTCTGCTAACCATTCATGTCCAACAAGTGCATCCAATAAATGTTCCAAGGTACACATACTGCATCTATTAGGTGCACCCAAGTGTTCCAAGTGCACTCATAAGGTGAACCCATGATATGTGCTTGGAAACTACATTTGAAGGTACTCATCAAGTCTAAAATTGAGGATTTTCTTAAACACCTATATGGAGTGCTTGATAAAATTATTATAACTTACAACAATAATGAGAGGGGGGGGGGGGGTGAATCAATATTGTATCAGATTTCTCAATTTTCTTTCCTTTCAACAAATTAAAGTTATTTTGAAGTTCTTACTTAATTAATAATACATGCAAAACACAAAACATAACACAAGAAACACATTACAACATAATTTTTACATGAAAATCCAATGCAGGAGAAAACCATAGAAAATATTTCTTTATGTTATTCTAGAAGCGCCAACTTACAATTTACAATTATTCAGCTTGACATGAACCCACTTGTCACAAATGAGGACACTAATCATCTCATGCACTAACCTATCGCAAATAGTGAGGACACCAATCCTCTTAGGCACCAACCTGTCATAGATAATGATGACACCAATCCTATCAGGCACCAAACTTAGCATATAATGAGGACAACAATCCTCAATGATATTCAACTCACCCTAGCACCACCCTAAATTCAATTTAAAAATTATTCTTACATAACTGAACCTTTCTCTACAAAAATTAATCTGATATGTCTCTAGTTCAATTTCATTGAATAGTTATAGGCCCTTTTTCTTCTCTTTTCACCTGCACAACAATCGACATAACACATCCTTATTTATAATGTTGTTTCCTGAATTTCCCTTCTTGTATGCGGACGCATAACAATTACATTGTGGACACATTTTGATCATATCAAAGTCTTGTCAGATACACTTTTGTCTAAACAAAGTATGTCGACGCATGCTAGTTACATTGTGGACAAATCTTGAACGGATCAAAGTCCTGTTAGTTAGACTTATGTCTAAATAAAGCATGTGGACAAACAATTACAATTATATTGTGGATAAATTTTAACCATATCAAATTCTTGATAGTTATATGTGGAAACACTTCTGTCTAAATTAAGTATATTTATTTTTTCAGTTACGGCTGGACATTCTTTGACTAAATCAAATAGACCAAATATTCCAACGAATAAGCTCCATCTCATCTCTAGCAACATAACTTAGTCTTATTAGAGAATATCCTCATGGATGACACATAAAATCACATTTTGGTCTTTAGAGAATCTACTACGCATATAGAAGAAGATCCCAAATATAAAGTCACAAGTCTTCATCCTATCACACTTTCCCTGCAATGCGCTCGCCTAGTATCTTCGTTCAACTTGTCACATTCCACTTCGTCGCTTGTCAAACAAGATTTGTTTTGTCACACTCTACTGTGCCATTCATCGCACTGGCTCAAGGCACTCTGCATATTTTATTTTGCGCAATATTCCACACAATCCATCACAGTCCATTCCGTAGCACTAGTTTTTTCTTGACACACTCCACTGCACCGTTCGTCACACTAGTTCAAAGCACCCTGCATATTTTATTTTGAGACATTGACCCTTCTACACTCCATTGACACTTTCATCCTTAGATCATTCTGCACAGTTATGTTTTCATCATTTCACGACATCCTCTGTCTGTGCACCATACTTTGCGCCATACTTTTTTTCCATTGATCCTATTATGCACAATTGATCTTTCCATCCTTCGATCCTTCTGTGTACTTCTTTTGTTTGTTATTGTGCTATAACTGACCATGTCCATGACCACTTTGACATCAATGGAAACATATATGCAACAAATTCCCCCTTTGTCATTGATGGAAACCAAAAGAGATTTCATCTCTGTTCTAAAAGGTGACTTCCCAAGAAATGTCCTTTATGCCAACCTACTCCCTTTCCATGTGCACAACTACATGATTCTCCCCCTTTTAATGTTTACAACTTCCAAATTAATATGCTAAAATGCTCCCCCTTTCAATGTGCATCAACATCAGGTTTTTTTTATTCTCCCCCTTTGACAACAATGACAAAGAGAGTCTTTGGATATTATTTCCTCCATGCCTCATTGTGTGCACAAAACCATCCTTAAATAAAATACCATCGATATCCATTGCAAAGTTCAACTACACGCATCTCCACAAAGGAAAACTTCTCCCTGATACAACAATGAGTGGAGCACTTTTCGAAGTAGTGACATTGTTCTTTACTAAAGAAAGGAAGACGAGATCACCCCCAACTTCTGTCTGAGTTACTCAAAGGGTTCTCTAGGTAATGGTTGATAAAAACATCTGCAATCTTCTCTTTGAAGGGAACCTACTCTAATTTCACCACCTGATCCTAAACCTATTCTCTGATAAAATAATATTTGATTAGTATATGCGTAGTATTAGAGTCGCAGGTTTTTAGAGAGATTTATAACACTAGTATTGTCACACATGATGGAGACAGGTTGATCATAGGGAACTTGAATATCCTTGAGATTTTTTTTAATCCACAACACTTGAGTAAAACGAGATTCTACGACTATATATCCAGCTTCAGCTGTAGAGAGAGAAATGAAAGTTTGTTTTTTGCTAAGCTAGGACACTAAACAACTTCCATGGAAAAATGCACCTCCACTAGTGCTTTTTCTATCATCAATACTTCCTGCCCAGTCTACATCAATATAAGATTTGAGAACAAGGTTTGTGTTTTTTGGATACCACAAGCCATAATCAATAGTGCCTTGCAAGTATCTAAATATTCTTTTAACTACAAGAACATGAGTTTCCTTAGAATTTTCTTGAAATCTTCCTACCAACCTAATTGCTTGTATGATGGCACGTCTTGAAGCTGTGAGATAGAGTAACCTGCCTATCATAGATCTGCACATGGTTTCATATTTTTTTAGTTTGCAATTGGTTATAATAGGAGTGTGTTGATGGGCATTTATGACATATCGTCAACGATAAGGGAAGATCCGGTTCGGGTTTGCCTATTTAACCTGAGCCATTTGGAATAATCTACCCTGCCAGGTTTTATGGCTCTGTTAGCCAATGAAGATGCTAAAACAACTAAAAGAGATAAAACTACCAAACTATATAATCCTATCAGTTAACACACATATATAATTACTTAGCTTATAGTCGTATTATATACAATAGATATGTATAGATACAAGGTTTAAATAAAGCCTTGTGAAAATGTTAATTTTAACTAACAAATCAAAGTTTAAATAAGATATAAAACTAAAGGAAATCGTTCTATTACTATAAGTAGCAAATGACAACAAATGAACGAATAAGATTAGAAACGATATAACAGTAATGAACAAAGCATTAAAGTTTGAATGATTTAATCGTTATTCATTCGTAAAGTAAATAAATCAAATAAAAAGAAAGCTAACTAACATGATGTTGATCAGCTATAAAGAAAAGCTATATTCGTCTTTCTACGTAATGTAATCTCCACTTAACCTGTTGTCAAGCTTAAATATATGGCAAGAAGAAAATAATGATATTTCCTGACACAACTCAAGGAATTTGTTTTTTTGTATTTCGAAAATCAATCTATGATAAACAGAAAGACAAATGAATTTTTACTCATGTAACTTTAAATTATTCAAAAGCGGAAGATGAAATTAACTTCAATCTCCGACAAATGGTATTATCAAAATACCAACATTGATGTAAACTCAAAATGTATATATAGATGATTAGTCACATAGATTATAATAACCAATGAATAATGGACCATGTGAGAGATAAACACAACATGAAAACATAAATGTTGAACATTCTAAAGCTAATTCATAACATATAAGTTTTTCGTGCCCAGAAAATATATGAAGGCCAATAATCACATTGTACATTCTACAGAAGGACTAAATCCAAAAAGTAAACTACATTCCATATATTTCTCAAAATTATAAGTCCATCATCAGGTCCCAAATGAATTGCCTTTGTCTCTGGGCAAGCACTAATATTTAAACTAAATTCATGGTCTGTTTCTCATATCATACACGATAGAGACAGATCCATTTTAATAAAGTCTTTACTAAAAAGTAACCAAAAAGATAGATTTGTTGTGACAACTATTCAAAATAATTACATCATCAAAATATTCTTGAAATTGTTTCTCAAAATAAAAATTACAAATTTGGAGCATTCCCAACTATTTACTCGTTCCTTCAACCTATTCACATTGATCTCCTACACACCTGAGAAGAAAAACAAAATTTAAATTAGAAAAGAAATCAAATTAATTAATTAAAGACAAGCTACAAAATCTAAGATTCAGTAGATAGTCTAATAAACACCAAAATAAAACAATTTCAATTATCATTAAACAAACCAAATGTAAATTCCAAGAATAATGTTTACCCATTAAACCTTTGAAAAAGAGACGTGAGATAATTATGAATTGATAACAACGTTGAAATTGGTAGAATTGTTTATAATAATGTCCCCTGACCTCCTGAACCTTTTGTTGTCTCTCAAATCCTCGTTTTATCTCTCCAATACCAAATTATGAGCCATAACTTGATTTATCTAAGCCTGTAGATAAGGGATGCCCTAGTAATATCCAATTAAAACAATCCTCACAGTATACTTGTTCCAGATTCAGTAGTGGGCGAGTATGATTAATGGTTTATCCTGCTCCATAACCCTTTTCAAATCATACTAGATAGTTGGAAATCCCTCTTGCTCTTTTAGAAGTGGACGCAAGTTAGACACAAAATCATATTGGGATGAATCTAATTTAGTGGCATCAGAACTAGCGTTGTCGACAGAGATCGTGTCCTCGACATCAACTGTGGGGATAAGTTTATCACGGTTCTAGTGTCGATTCATGGTCATTATTGAAAGAATTCTGCCATTCATTTTATTCCTAAAATCTAAATCATTACCCCCCTATGTGTTTTTCTTGCTCTCTCTCTTGATTTTAATTTTGTTTTCCTAAACCGATTTATGTACAGGATCAAGGATGACAGGTACCCTACCTCGTAGATGACTCAGAACTTCCTCCAAGGACTTCTTTGGGATAAATTTGTGCTTCCTGGAGGTGACTTTGGCTGATTGACGAGAATCAATAGGGGTATCTAGAGGTAATGTAGGGTCTTTTATGACTTGTATTTCAAGTTGAAGTTCTTGCAAAGAGATAGAGGATAGGAAAGGGTTGGTAGACTCATCAACACACATATGTAAAAAATTGATCAGTTCTGGTGGCAATGAAAAGAAACCATTCCTAAAAAGGAAGCCTTGCCAATTATCCCCTACCTTTAACAAATGGTCATTAACCAAGAGCCAGATTAAACCATGGTGGAAAATACTGGATTCAGAGTTGGGATTTTGTCTCTGATAGAACCTGGACATCTTTTGTAGACTTTTAAGCAAATAAAATGGCAAGTTTAACTTGAAACCTAGGAATACCATTAACAGGCGCACATGAAATAAAAATACCAGTCCATAGCGTCCCTCACAGGTGATGAACTATTTGATTATAAATAACAAACCATGCCAGCGAGACTTGAACAGATGGATGGGTGTACCTTTAGCGTTGTAGCACAACATTATGGAAACAATCAATAGATGCCAAGGGATACGATTTTTAGGTTTTTGAACCAGCGGTCTCCTTCCCGTGACAGGCCTGTGGCCTATGCTATTGATTCTTCATGAAATTGTAACTGCAAGTCACCTATTTTATCTCTAGCACTGTCAAAGGTCTTGGCAAAATATTGGGCGACTTCCAAATTAAAACCCTTGAATGACTGTACAAATTTTACCCATCCAAAGACGACGAGGTCATATACAACATCATCGTGAGAGAGAGGATCCTATGATCCATTCATCTCTACCCTAACTAGATGAGCCATAAGATTGATTACAATATACCAGAAGGTGTAGAATGGAGGATTCTACGTTCGAAACAACACAAAACAATTGATATGTTTTGCATAGTCAAAGCTGGCCCAAAAAATACAATCTGGGGAGGATGCTACCATGACTCCCACTCTTACTATTGATTAAACCTCGAACCAGAGGACAAATACACTCAAAAAACACCTCGACTTCTAAGAACCTAATCCTTGATTATGAAGCACCATCAAATGATGAAATGAATGCAAGTTCATGTGAACATGATAAAGATATAATGGTTTCAGAGAACGGCCACTAGCCAGGTAATACAATGATTAGACCATGACATAACACCTAAAGGTAGCATTCAGATCATAGGTTTATGCCATAGTTTTAGAACCAAAATCGCAAAGGGATAAAGAAATAACATAACATTATTGAAAATCGATCAAGGAATAACATGAATCAAACACGACTAGGTTCTATCCTAATGATTATAGAACTTTTTCACATAACCATATGTTCATCAAACTTAAAAGTCTTGAGATTATAGGTGTTTAAAAGGCTCGTTTAGTTTTATAAGGAGAGAAACCTTTAGAGTTTATCAAATGTGTTTATACAAAATGGTTTCAATTTTATGCTTGAAAATCATGAAATTGAAATGGGTAAACAAGAAGTTTATCGATAAAATAAAACTCAAAGATAGAAAATGATCAATCAAGCAATTCTTCAAAAATCATAATCAAAATCTTCGCAAATAAAAAGAGGAGGCTAATAAAAAAAAAATCGAGCTTTCATTTCAAAGATCGATGAAGCGATATGAATATTTAGCTGCCAACAATCGTGACTCACTGGGCGAAGCAGTTATCTCTGTATCATCAAAAATTTATATCAGGGAAAATAAATATTTGACAATCACTAAAAACAACTTTGAAAAAGATTAAGAGTATTAAAATTAACTCAGAAAATCAATACAGTCATACTCACAAAGAATTCTTTTGGCATATGATTGTAATCTGAAAGTTAGTTTTGATCAAAGGCAACGATATTTATAAAAGTAACTTCAATACCGTTGACAGGGCCACTGCTACCAGCAAGCATTCATAGCCTCGACATGGATGTCATTTAACCCACTTAAGTACATTAGTCCCATCCAAAAGTAGTCTATCCATGATATGAAATTTTTTGATATATGAACAATTTAAAAACATACCTGATAGATCTTGGACCCGACATTGCTTCACTGCCAATAGACCTATTCAGTACCCCAATGAAGTTGTATTGGTATCATGTGCACATTTACCCACTACCAACAGGCATGTTCAGTACCCCGACGGGTTTACACACATTTCCCACACATTAAAGTGTTTCCAAATCTCCTTAGTCATTTATAAAGATACAATTTTCTAGGTTTCATGTTAACGAGAGAGTGGGGAGATACTGAAGTTCTAACAACCATGCCATCATATGATTGATCATTAATATTTCTTTTTGTTCTGTAAGAACTGGTAGTTTTCATCATGGTTTAGACATTCATATTTCGATCAAGAAATCATCTCAAGGACGAGGAAGTGCTTTGAGTTGATCTCATTAGATATGGGGCAACGTGAAAAGTTTAAAGATGATCGTACTTCCCCAAGATATCGAGAAAAAATTAGGAACAATGATTTGGCAAAGACTTCTAGAATAACGGTCTTACAGATCACTGATCTGATTTAATACTTAGCATTTAAATTCTTGAACTGTTTCAATTGCTGTTAGTGATAGATATGATTATAAAATTCCCCTCAATAATAGATTTTGAATCAGAAATAACTTTTAAGAAAACAAAGAAAGCAACAAAAGAAAATAATCAATCGTAAAACAAACTGAAAAAATAAACAGCTAGGGATATTTACAGGGGGCAGGTCTGATTATGCTCAGGTGAAGTATTTCTTAGGAGTCTGGCCATTCACTAGAAAAGTGTTTGGTTGTCCCTCCAAGTTTTGTAAACGAAAGGAGCTAGGACCCAATTTTTCTACAATGACAAAAGGTCCCAACCACAAGTTTTGAAACTTAGTGTGTTCTCCTTTATCCTCATGTGCTTTGTCCCATTTGAGGACCAAATCTCCTACATTAAAATTTCTATCTGAGGATGAACTTTTATCAAACCAGTTTTTAACAATCTGTTGGTGCTGGTCCAATTTCTGTTTCGCTTGTGTTCTAACTTCTTCCAATTTTAGTAAAGCGTTTATTCGATTCTCTAAAGGGGGATATTCTTCCTCCTGAACTTTCTGAGATAATTGCAGTGAGGGGAGAAATACATGGGGATGAAGGATAACTTATCTTCCATAAATGAGGAAAAAAAGAGAATTACCAATGGAATATTTTGGAGTGACCCTATCAGCCCAAAGTGTGTTATATAATGCATTGTGCCAATTTTTATGATTTTCTGACATTGTTGTTTTTATTGTTTTGATCGGATTTTTGTTTGTTGACTCAACCAAGCCATTTCCTCGGGGATAATAACTAGAGGAGTATTTTATCTTAATCCCCTTTTCTAAATAAAAAAAATTCATATCCAAGGAAGAAACATAAGAAGCATTGTCGAAAACTAAACATTCTAGTATCCCGAAACGAGTGATAATATGAGAGTTTAAGAACAAAATTACTTGATTCATGTTTACTACCCTTAATGATAAAACTTCAGACCATCTCATAAACTAATCCACTACCATGAGAATATATTTGTGTTGTTGTGAAGAAGGTGGGTTAATTGGTCCTATGATATCTAGGCCCCACTGTTGAAATGGTGTATCTACTATAACAGGTTGCAAGGGAATTGCATCCTTCTTGACCCACCCTACAACCTTTTGACATATTATGCATTTTCAAGCCAAAGCATGAGCATATTTAAATAAGGTGGGCCAATAGTAACCATCCCTAAGTACTTTGTGGGCGGTCGTGTCTCCACCAAAATGACTCTCGACATCACCAGAATGTAATTCAGCTAACACCTTTTCAGATTCTTCCTTTTTTTAGGCAGCACATAAATACAATATCAAAATTATTGCAAAACAAAACATCATTAATCAATTGAAAAGACGCGGATCTAAGACTTAGTGATCTTCTATTTTTCAGATCAAGATTTCGAGGAGTAGTTCCGTGCAACAAATAAAATTTGATATAATTATACCATGAGTTAGACACATTTTGTACACAACAAATTTGTGTTTCATTATGCAGATTTTTAGCTGGTGTTGTTGGCTGATTTTCTGGAATTTCAACTGAATCAACCACTAATTTGCAAAGGCCTTGACCTCTAACAATTTGTGTGGGTACGATTTCGAGATCGTACTCTTGAAGGGAGGTCATACAATTTTCCCTTTTCTCCCCAAGTTCCTTTTGAACTAAAATATTTCTTACAACGCGATAAGGGACAATAACTTTTACCCTAGATTTCAATAGGTAGGGTCTTAAATGTTTAACTGCCTTAAAAACATCGTAAGCTTGTTGATCTACTGCAGGATATTTAATTATGCTACTTTAAGAGAAAAACTCATAAATGAAATGGGTATTTCGTTATTTTCAACATTTTTCTGAGTAAGCACACCATTATATGATTTGTCTGATGCAAAAGTGTACAACGTGAAATCTTTGGAAAAATTAGGACTCATCAAGGAGGGAGCTTCAGTTATAGCTTTTATAACGGCATTAATAGTTAGGTTCTCTTGAGGTCCCCATTTGAAAAAAACATCCTTTTTAATCAAGTTTTGCAGAGGTCTAACCATCTCAGAAAAACTTGGGACAAAACGTTTGACGAAATTTATTTTACCCAAAAAGATTACATTGCCTTTTTGGAAGATAGGGGAGGGAGGTTGGAAATATCTTGTGTTCGTTTGGGGTCTATTATCATCCCCTATTTTGACACTATAAATCCCAGTAATCTTCCATGTTCTACTGCAAAAAGTGATTTCTTAGGATTTAGTGAAATACCAAACTTACAACAACGTTCTAGCACAACCCTAAGATGTGACATGTGGTCATTTTTTGTTCTTTGAAAAGACAATGACATCATCTAGGTAGACAAAAATTTTCTGGTTAATAAGGCCACGAAAAGAAATATCCATTTCCCTCTGGAAAGTGGCTCCGAAATTAATCAATCCGAAAGGCATTTTTCGATAGGCATAGGTGCCCCATGGGGTGCGGAAAGTGGTTTTCAACCGATCAGATGGAGACATAAGGACCTGGTTATACCATGAGAAACCATCTAATAAAGATAATCTTTCAAAACCAGATACTTGTTGCAAAATTTGTTCCATCGGAGGAACATGATAGTTTTCTTTATCTGAGGTTCGGTTTAAATTACGAAAAATCGACACAAAGTCGAATTTCTCTATAATTTTTTCTTACCAAGACTAAGTTGGATACCCATTGGGTATGCCGAGCTGGAAAAATGACCTTGGCGGTTAGCAATTTATTTAGTTCATTTTTTACTATGGGTTCTAATTTAGGATGCATTTTCCTAAGTTTTTTTTGAAATGGTTTGGTTTGGGGCTTCATGGGAATTACATGTTGTATTATGTTTGGATCAAAGGTTTTTAAATCATCGTATGTCCAAGCAAACACATCTTTAAATTATTTAAAAAAAATTGTGAATGTAGATCTTTCCTGTTCAGAACACTCTTTGCCCAGATTAATATTCTAAGGATTATCTTGCGTCCCTAAATTTATAGTTTCGTAAAGTAATGAGGAACTGTTCATTTTGCAATTTACCACTCCTCTAAACTTGTCATGTAAATCATAAATTTTTTCTAATATGGCAACAAACTTAGGGATAGGTTTTACCATATCAGATGATATTTCCACAGAACGAGGGTCAGAGATTACCAAAAAATCATGAAGGTTTTCATTGTGGGTACTTTCATCAATTACAACATCTTGGAAAGTGTCCTCCATATGTAGAAAATTTATGATTTGTTGATCATCATCAAAAACTCTCCAATTTGTAATATTGTCGGGGATCGATGGTCTGAATAACAATTCAACAAAAAATTCATTAGGAGAAAAACCCTCAACAGGTAATAATTTTGACGCGACATTAGCCAATAAATCAACCTCATAATTACTAGATCTAGGAATGGAACTTATGTTAAAAGAAATAAATTTATGGATTAAGTTCCATACCTCGGTCTAGTAGTTTTTAAGATGAGGTGATAAACAATGAATAACATTTTTTACTTGCTTAACTACAATTTCAGAATCACCAAAAACCATCAAGCTTTACACCTTAAGATCTAGTGCCTTCTTTAGTCCCTACAGAAGTGCTTCATATCCTGTTGTATTGTTAGTACATTCAAATTATAATCAACAAGAAATGAATGTATTATTACCTTTGGGGTCGATCAGAACACAAACAACACCGACTCCTTGACGAGATTTGGATCAATTAAAGTATAAAGACCCGATTTCATCGTCATCAACAATGTTTGGATCATTTTTCGAAATTGTTATCTGAGTATGGGATGATATTTCAGATTGTTGTTCTAGGTTTGTAATAGTGGATATTTCAGTCATGAAATTCCCCCAAAAAGTGTTCATTCCTTGAGCTTCTGATTAGGGGATCAAATTTTGCTCAAAAATTCAAAGTGCTCAGAATCGCTTCAAATCAGAAGAGAGCATAGGCCTCGTCGTTGCGAACCCAATGCAACTCATTTCATTTCAAACGGACATCGGGAGAGAGAGATATTGCGATCTGTTCGAATATTCAAATAGGTAAAAAAAAGGGGCGCTAACTGTGAAGTCCGTACAGTCCGACGTGGCAGAGTCCGTACGCTGACGTGGCAGAGGTTATGTGGTAGTTTTTGATTGGCTGACAGTTGGGCGAATCATGTTTTGACACGTGGCAGTTTTTGGTTTGTGGTTGGATGCCACGTGGCCCAATCATGGGCTGCCACATGGCATCATTATATTGGTTCAAAATTATATGGAGTCCATGGGATTCGAACCCTAGACCTCCCCCACCGGTCAAAGCCTTTGTAAAGTCCACCCTGCCAACAGGCGACACGTTGTTCCTTGTTAACTATATGTGTTATAAACTATTTGAATTAATGTAATGGTTGATATGGTGGGGGGTCGGGCCAGGGCTTAGCCCCGACCCATGGTTCTATTATGTTACACATATGACCATACCATATCGGTTGCGCAGGAGTTGGTGTTACACACGGAACCCGGCCCCGGTTCCACATATGACCACAGTTGCAAAGCGCGTGGGTTTTACATATGGCAAACGGTTGCGCCTCCGATCACATGACCCATGGCATGTGACATTGCCACAGAGCGCGTGGGAGTGTTCAAACGGTTAGCACGGTTTCAATGCACCCGCCACTTGGTGCTTAGCTATTGGCTCATAAAGGTTAGCCCTTTTTCTTATAGAGCGCGGTCGTATGGATGACCCATGTGCCCGAGAGCTTGGAGGTTAGGGGCTGGCGCACCCATAACCGTCCTACAGTTCGCATCGTTGGCGCGGTTGCGTTCGGTGTCGGGTTTTTTTATGCTTTAAATAGCGTGTGTGCTAGGTTGAATGAACAAGGGTGCAATTTGTAGATGCAGAGACAACAAGCTTGAAGGGGAGACTTCCAAGAAGCCTAACTTCTTCATTTTTTGGCCAAACGAGGTGCCGAAAAAGCCCAGCTAGGGGTTTTTGGACGCTCTGAATCCATTGGAGCAGTTTGTTGGTCATTTTGAGCATTATAAAGCACATTTTTTTATCACTTTGAGCAAATAATAATAATGATCCATTGTAAGCTGGACCAGGAGATGTAGCCCAAGAGAGGGGTGAACTCCTTTATCATTTGTTGTGTTATGTGTTTATGTTCATTGATTATGTTATTGTTTATTTGCATCTTAAATGAGTAAATCCTATTAATGATGTATTGCAAAGTTGATCCATTTGCTTTTAACACATAAAATTTACTTGCAAATATTTTCAAGATTACAAGTCTTCTTCATTTTTAGATCAAGTTGGTATCAAAGCACTGGTTTTTGAAGACTTGATTATTTGCAAGTGTTTTGTTTTTTTATGCTCACAAGGTTGAAACTCACAAGAGGAGAAGGTCAACTTGTGGAGCCAAGTTCTCATCCTTCAAGGAGGAAGCATATACAATCACCGCAAGTTTCAAGGAGGCATTCACCAAGTATGGCTCATGAAGAAAGTCA
>ML779717.1:550036-580228 GCA_009831015.1 Picea engelmannii | reverse complement strand
TCTTCTTCGTGCTTATTGCAGCAAGCATCCTAAACTTTGGGATGAGCATTTACACTACATTCAGCATGCTTACAATCGTGCTAAGCACTCTTCGACTCAAACGTCGCCATTTGAAGCATGTTTTGGCTATTTGCCCAAATCTCATTTAGATTTTAGCTTTGGGAAGGATATTGCTATCAATGGTCAATATGACATTGATAGGGCAGAAAAGTTTATTGAACAAATTCAGTCGATACATTAAGTGGTGCAAGAGCAGTTGGAAAAGAGTCAAGCCAAGTACAAGACGAGACATGACAAGAATTATGTTGATCACAGTTTCCAAGTTGGAGATGAAGTTTCTCTTTACATCAGTAAAGAGAGGCTTAAAGGAGAAGGTAAAAAATTGAAACCGATTCGATATGGTCCTTTCAAGATTATCGACAAGATTGGTAACAATGCCTTTCGTTTAGATTTGCCTCCTTATATGCAGATGTATGCAGTTGTTAATGTTGAGAATTTGAAATTGTATGAGCCTTCGTTGATTGATGATCATGGAGAGAATGTTCTGATTCCTTCTATAGATGATTTTTCCCCAGAGTATCTTACAGAACTGCATGAAGACACCATCCTTGACAGGAGAATGCAAACTTCAAAACGAGGAAATGTGGAGTATCTTCGAGTTGGTCTTAAAGGTACCAATCCAAGCAAAGCCAAGTGGATTGAGGTTGGAAGGGTGAGGTAATTATAACCTCATCTTCACATAGACTGAATATAGTCTTTTGGAGGTCCAAAATCTTCCCAATGGGGAGGTGTGATCAGGGGATCAAATTTTGCTCAAAAATTGAAAGTACTTGGAATCGCTTCAAATTGGACAAGAGCGTAGGCCTCATCGTTGCAAACCCAACACAACTCGTTTATTTTCAAACGGAAGTCGGGAGTGAGAGATATTGCGATCTGTTCGAATCATCAAACAAGTAAAAAAAAAGGGACGTTGACTGTGCAGTCCGTACAGTCCGATGTGGCAGAGGTTATGTGGCAGTTTTTGATTGGCTGACAATTGGGTGAATCATGTTTCGACACGTGGTAGTTTTTGGTTTGTGGTTGGATGCCACATGGCCCAATCATGGGTCGCCATGTGGTATCATTATATTGGTTCAAAATTATATGGAGTCCATGGGATTCGAACCCCGGACCTCCCCCACCGGTCAAAGCCTTTGTAAAGTACACCCTACCAACGGGCCACACGTTGTTCCTTGTTAACTATATGTGTTATAAACTATTTGAATTAATGTAATGGTTGATATGGTGAGGGGTTGGGCCGGGGCTTAGCCCCGACCCATGGTTCTATTATGTTACACATATGACCATACCATATCGGTTGCGCGGGAATTGGTGTTACACACGGAGCCAAGCCCCGGTTCCACATATGACCACAGTTGCAAAGCGCGTGGGTTTTACATATGGAAAATGGTTGCACCTCCGGTCACATGACCCATGGCATGTGACCTTGCCACAAAGCGCGCGGGAGTGTTCAAACGGTTAGCATGGTTTCAATGCGCCTGACACTTGGCGCTTAATTGTTGGCTCATAAAGGTTAGCCCTTTTTCTTATAGAGCGTGGTCATATGGACGACCCATGTGCCTAAGAGCTTGGCGGTTAGGGGCTGGCGTGCCCATAACCGTCCTACAGTTCGCACCGTTGGCGTGGTTGCATTCGGTGCCGGGTTTTTTTACGCTTTAAATAGCGTGTGTGCTAGGTTGAATGAACAAGGGTGCAATTTGTAGATGCAGAGACTGCAAGCTTGAAGGGGATACTTCCAAGAAGCCTAACTTCTTCGTTTTTTGGCCAAACGAGGTGCCGAAAAAGCCCAGCTAGGGGCTTTTGGATGCTCTGAAGCCATTGGAGCAGTCTGTTGGTCATTTTGAGAATTGTAAAGCACGTTTTTTAGCACTTTGAGCAAATAATAATAATGATCCATTGGAAGCTGGACCAAGAGATGTAGCCCAAGAGAGGGGTGAACTCCTTTATCATTTGATGTGTTATGTGTTTATGTTCATTGATTATGCTGCTGTTTATTTGCATCTTAAATGAGTAAATCCTATTAATGATGTGTTGCAAAGTTGATCCATTTTCTTTTAACACGTAAACTTTGCTAGCAAATATTTTCAAGATTACAAGTTTTCTTCATTTTTAGATTAGCTTCAAATGTATTTACACCGACGGTAAAAGGCTGATTGGAATCATTTAAGTCTGTAACAGTGTACTTCAGATAACGTTCTCTATTAATTTTGATCTTGTTAAGCTAGTTGTTTTCTGGTAACCAAAGATGAGACCAATATGTAGAAAAATAACCGTGAAATTTCTCGGACCAATCTCTGCTAAAAAATAATCCATAAACTTTGATAATATCAACGAAAACTATATCAATTACCTGGTGGAATTTTGGGTTAGATGACAATCTAATCAACACATCCGTTCACCAACAACTGTGTCATTAGTTCTGTCTAACTGAATGATTTTCAAATCAGAAGGTTTGACTTCAACATTAATATTTTGACAAATAGACATAGGCATTACATTCGATGAGGCCCCAAGATCAACCATAAAATTATGCACATTTATGTTGAAAATTTTGAAAGTTGACAAGAATGGTGGTACATTTTTTCGTGGAGTGGGGGCATAAATCTGTTGATTTTTTACTATTGTATCTGAAATAATTTTATCTAAATTCCCTATAGCCTTATCTGATGTGTCCTTTTTATTATGAACATCATTTTTTTTTATTTACAACATTTTCTGTTGATTTATTATTCAAAGGATCATTATTTTTATTGTTATCAACTATACTTTGCAGCATTTTCTGTAGGATAAGAGGGAATTTAAGCAGTTCAAAAATCGATATATTTGCCCTTAGTTTTTTAAGATCTTCAACAATATCATACTCTAAATCTAGGGAAACAATGTTTCATGTTGTTTCAATTTGTTTTGGTTGTTTGGATACCGTATTTTTACTTGTCTCAGGTGAGGATGTGTTTTGCACCTTACTTCGAGTGTTATATGGGTGATGATTTTTATGGACAGTTTCAAAATTAGCTTGGAAAATACTATCGGAAAGATGTACGAAGACTGGGGGAGATGAGTCCTCCTAATCAGGTGTTTCTTCTTCACCTGTGTCATTTTGGTTTTCAGGTGGTACAAAAACAACACTATCATTTGCCTCTAATATTGCTTGTAAAGCATACTGTAACCCTTCAAAATTCAGACCTTCTATGGTCGGATTTGGTCTATTTGGAGGAAAAGGTTTCCTAAAAGGTGGTCTAAAGTTTCCTTTACTTGAATATTCTTCTTCAACAGATCTTTTCATGTCTACGACTTGATTGGATAACTTCTGAAAGGATTTCTGTAAACCTTCCAAGTCTAAAGTTTCTTGTTCTTTTTTATTTTGGGGAGGTCTAGTAAGGATTTATATATTCTTTTTAGAAGAGGATGTTGATTCAACTTCCACATTTACATTATCCTTTAAACTAATAATGTCCTTTTCAATAAGGTATGCCTCTTCAAAATATTCTAGTAACGTGTTTTTCTTAGACCTCTTAACCCATATAGCTATATTATGGTGCATGGATTTAGCATAGTACAAAACAATCAAGTTTTCAACATGCATTGATTCTTTAGAGATTTTATTTTTAAGCGTAAGGAATCTCTGATTGAAATCCTTGAATTTTTATTTAGGGTTCATTTTTCGTGTTGGACAGTTCCATTACCAAAACTTCTGGAGATTTATCATCTCCGAACTCTTCTAAGAAAAAGGTCTCAAACTTATCCCAAGAAATGATAGTTTGGGGTTGTTGTGCAAAATACCAGGTGGAGGAATTTCCCTCAAAATTGTAAGGGAATAGACTACACATGACATCCTCATGTTTGACGTTCTGAAGCCTAACAAATAACATGAATTTCTTGATATGATCCTTGTTTGATTGCTTCGAATCAGGGTCAAATTTGGGTAACCACTTTTCAGGATGTTTGGGTAACGGATGTTGAGGTCCAGGTACTGCGGCAACATATTGATCAAGCCAAGGTCTGGCAGGATTGTTTTGGTTAGCCATGGGAGTTGGTGGGGGTGAATTTTGAGATTTCCCAGATGAAGAAATGCCTTCGTCAGAGGATTCTTCTCTTGAAGAGGGTGGAGAAGACCCAGGTGGGGATGGTGGAAGACCATATCCCACAAAACCTAGGATTAGTTCTTCAAAAGGATCAGTAATATGATCACCTAATGTGTGATCAGGCAGACTAGTTCTAAGAGGATATTCTTGCATATTTGAAAAATCAAGGGGCTGATTTAGCTATCCACTAGATTGTCTAAGTCGAGATAATGCACCCTGGGTTCTTAAAATTGACTGACGATAATTACGGATAATTTCTTGTACATCAATCCCTTTAGGAATCGATGTCACGGGTTCAATGAGAATTTCAGGTATAGCTTCTGACGTAGTGGATGGATCGGGTACAACGGTAGGGTTTGAGTGACTACACATCACAACAGGAGAACGATTGTTTGGGGGAGTCTTACGACCTCCTCATGCCATCAATGACTTTCAGGCCCTCCTTCTAGCACCATTTGTTGACAAGCATTTATAACACACCATCAACGAGAAGGGAATATCTGGTCTGGGGTTGTCTATTTAACCCAAGTCATTTGGTATAATCTACCCTTATGGGTTTTATGGCTCTATTAGCCAATGAAGACGCCAACACAACTAAAAGAGGTAAAACTTCCTAACTGTATAATCTTATCAGTTAACACACGTATATAATTACTTAGCTTATAGTCTTATTATATACAATAGATATGTACAGATACAAGGTTTAAATAAATCCTTGTGAAACTGATAATTTTAAATAACGAATCAAAGTTTAAATAAGATGTAAAACTAAAGGAAATCGTTATATTACTATAAGTAGAAAATAACACCAAATGAACAAATACGATTAGAAATGATATAACAGTAATGAACACAACATTAAATTTTGAATGATTTAATCGTTATTCATTCGTAAAGTAAATAAATCAAATAAAAAGAAATATAACTAACCTGATGATGATCAGCTGTAAAGAAAAACTATATTCTTCTTTCTGCATAATGTAAGCTCCACTTAACCTATTGCCAAGCATAAATCTATGGCAAAAAGCAAAGAACGATATTTTCTAAAACAACTCAAGGAATTTTGTTTTTTGTATTTCGAAAAGCAATCTATGATAAACAAAAAGACAAATGAATTTTTACTCATGTAACTTTAAATTATTCAAAAGCGGAAGATGAAAATAACTTCAATCTTCGACAAATGGTATTATAAAAAATCCAACATTCGATGTAAACTCAAAATGTATAGATATATGATTAGTCATAGAGATCATAATAACCAATGAATAATGGACCACGTGAGAGATAAGCACAACATGAAAACATAAATGTTGAACAGTCTAAAGCTAATTCATAACATATAAGTTTTTCATGCCCAAAAAATATATGAAGGCCAATAATCACATTGTATAGTCTACAGAAGGACTAAAGCCAAAAAGTAAAGTGCATTCCATATATTTCTCAAAATGATAAGTCCATCATCAGGTCCCAAAAGAATTGCCTTTGTCTCTGGGAACACACTAGTGTTTAAGCTAAATTCATGGTCTGTTTCTCATGTCATACACGATAGAGACAGATCCATTTTAATAAAGTATTTACTAAAAAGAAACCAAAAAGATAGGTCTATTGTGACAACTATTCAAAATAATTACATCATCAAAATATTCTTGAAACTGTTTCTCAAAATGAAAATTACAAATTTGGAGCATTCCAAACTATTTACTCATTCCTTCAACCTATGCACATTGATCTCCTTCACACCTGAGAAGAAAAATGAAATTTAAATTAGAAAATCAATCAAATAAATTAATTAAAGACAAACTACAAAATCTAAGATTTCGTAGCTAGTCTAATAAAAACCAAAATAAAACAATTTCAGTTATCACCAAACAAATCAAATGTAAATTCCAAGAAGAATGTTTACCCATTAAACCTTTGAAAAAGAGACATGAGATAATTCCGAATTGATAACAACGTTGAAATTGGTAGAATTTTTTATAATAATGTCCCCTGACCTCCTGAACCTTTTCCTGGCCCTAGGTGAAACCAGTTGGACACTACCTCTCAAATCCTTGTTTTCTCTCTCCAATACCAAATTACGAGCCATAACTTGATTTATTTGAGCATGTAGATAAGGTATGTCCTGGTCATATCTTTGGATGCAATTAAAACAATCCTCACAGTATACCTGTTCCAGATTCGGTAGTGGGCGAGTATGATATGAGTTTAATGGTTTATCCTACTCCATAACCCTTTTGAAATCATATTGGATACCTGAAAATCCATCTTGCTCCTTTAGAAATGGAGGCAAGTTAGACACAAAATCATATTGGGGTGAATCTAATTTAGTGGAATCAAAACTAACGTCATCGACAGAGATCGTGTCCTCGACATCAACTGTGGGGATAGGTTTATCATGGTTTTGGTGTCGATTCCTGGTCATTCTCAAAATAATTCTGCCATTCCTTTTATTCCTAAAATATAAATTCATTAACCCCCTATGTGTTTTTCTTGCTATGTCTCTTGATTTTAAATTTGTTTTCATAAACCAATTTCTGTACAGGATCAGGGACGGCAGGTACCCTACCCCTTAGATGACTCAGAACTTCCTCCAAGGGATTCTTTGGGATGAATTCGTGCTTCCTGGAGGTGACCTTGGTTGATTGATGAGATTCAATAGGGGTATCGGGAGGTAATTCATGGTCTTTTGGGACTTGTAGAGAGTGAGACGATAGGAAAGGGTTGGTAGACTCATCAACACACATAGGTAAAATATTGACCGGCTCTGGTGGAAACAAAACAAAACCATTCCTAACAAGGAAGCCTTGCCAATTATCTCCTACCTTTAACAAATTGTCATTAACTAAGACCCGGATTAAACCATGGTGGAAAATACTAGATCCATAGTTGGGGTTTTGTCTCTGATAGAACCTGGACATCTTCTATAGACTTTTAAGCAAATAAAATGGCAAGTTTAACTTGAAACCTAGGAATACCATTAACAGGCGCACATGAAATAAAAATATCAGTCCATAGCATCCCTCACAGGTGATGAACTATTTCATTATCAATAAAAAAACATGCCAACGAGTCTTGAATAGATGGATGGGTGTACCTTTAACGTTGTAGAGCGACTTTCTGGAAATCATCAATAGATGCCAAGGGATACCTTCGATTTTTAGGTTTTTGAACCAGTGATCTCCTTCTCGTGATAGGATTGTGGCCTATGCTATTGATTCTTCATCAAATTGTAACTGCAAGTCGCCTATTTTAGCTCTAGCACCGTCAAAGGTCTTGGAAAAATCTTGGGCGACTTCCAGATTAAAACCCTCGAATGATTGTACAAATTTAACCCATCCGAAGATGATGAGATCATCTACAACATCATCATGAGAGAGCAGAGCCTATGAGCCATTCGGCTCTACTCTAACTATAGGAGCCATAAGATTGATTATGATATACCAGAAGGTGAAGAACAGAGGAGTCCACGTTCGAAACAACCCGAAACAAATGATATGTTTTTCATAGTCAAAGGTGGCCTGAAATCATATAGAAAATGCTTATAGAAAATTTTCACATAATCATATGTTCATCAAACTTAAAAGTCTTGAGATTATAGGTGTTTCAAAGGCTCGTTTAGTTTTATAAGGAGAGAAACCTTTAGATTTTATCAAATGTGTTTATACAAAACTATTTCAATTTCATGCTTGATAGTCATGAAATTGAAATGGGTAAACGTGAAGTTTATCGATAAAATAAAACTCAAAGACATAAAATGATCAATCAAGCAATTCTTCAAAAATCATAATCAAACTCTTCACAAATAAAAAGAGGCAACTAATAAAATTTATTTTTCCCAGCTTGTGTTTCAAATATCGATGAGGCGATATGAATATTTAGCTGCCAACAAAGTGCTCACTGGTGCACAATTTTCCATGCTAAACTTCTTCAATATTTCCTTGAGATATTTACTTTGAGAAATGGAAATTCCTCTTTCTAATTGATGATTTTGTAGACCAAGAAAGAAGGAGAGTTCTCCTAACATGGACATATCAAACTCTTACTGCATTGAATTTGCAAAATTCTTACTCATTAGTTCAATGGTACTACCAAAAATAATATCATCAACATATACTACAATAATTAACATGTCATTACCTTGAGCCTTGATGTACACGTTTCTATTAGTTGTTCCCTTTTTAAAACCTTGCTAGTGCAAATAATTTTCGAGTCTATAATACCAAGCTCTTGGAGCGTGTTTTAGCCCATATAGGGATTTATTTAATCAACATACATAATCCTCTTTGTTTGTCAGCTAAAAACCCTCTAGTTTCTGCACATAAACTTCTTCCTCTAGGTCATCATTCAAAAAGGATTATTTGACATCCATATGATAAACTCTGAATTTTTTGTAGCAATCAAAAGCCAAAACCATCTTGATAGCTTCAATTCTTGCAATAGAGGAAAAAGTTTCTTTAAAGTCCACTCCTTCTACTTGACTACACCCTTTGCATACCAGTGTGGCCTTGTTTCTGACTATATGTCCATCTTCATTCAACTTCTTTTTGTATACCCATTTGGTTCCAATTACATTCTTGTTTTTGGGTCTTGGAACAAGATCCCGTGTCTGATTTTTTTCTATTTGATATAGTTCTTTATTCATGTATTTGACCCAGTGATCATCTTGACTTGCTTACACAAAATGTTAGGGTTCACTCGTGAATAAAAATGAAAAATTTGCAGAGCTAGATGTATTTATAAGTTTTCTTCTAGTTTGTACACCTGCTTCCTTATTTCCAAGAATCTAAATTTCTAAATGATGTTTTTGAACATACCTGGATGGGGTCTTTGGTTGTGATGTATCCATTCTCTCTTCTTCCTCAGAATCCACTTGTTCCTGATACTCATGCATTCCATCTCCTTGTGGTTCATTTCTTATTGGTTCATCATATGGATTATCGTGGTGCTAGTGTCTCTCTGAATGAAGTGATCTCTCATCTACCTTTACATCTATGCTTTCAACTATTTTGTGGAGTGTTTTTTTGTAGCACTTGTATCCTTTATTTCTGGAGGAGTATCCTAACAAGATACCTTCATCATATCTAGAATTAAACTTACCTAAGCTATCTTCATTTCTTTTAATGTAGAATTTGCTTCCAAAAACTTTGAACTATTTTATTGATGTTGGTATGCCATGCCATAACTCATAATGGGTTTTATCACTATTTACTCTTATGCACACTTTATTGAGAATGTTAAAATTAGCTTGAACAAATTCTCCCCAAAAGGTTTTAGGTATTTCTAATTCATCAAGCATGGCCCTGGTCATTTCTTGAACTATTATGTTCATCCTTTCTACTACATTCGATTGAGGGGTTCTAACAATAACAAATTGTCTCTTGATCCCAAGCTTTTCACAATAAATGGTGAATGAATCAAATGTGAATTCTCCTCCTCTGTCTAATCTTAGGCACTTTATTTTTAAATCCATTTCATTTTCTATCTATGCTTTGAAGATTTTGAATTTTTCAAAAGCCTCAAATTTATGCTTCAACAATCCAACCCAAGTCATTCTGGTATAGTCATCAATCAAAAAAAAGAAATATATTTCACCTCGAGGTGATTATGTACTAGTAGGGACACACATATCTGTATGAATCAGTTCAAGAGGTCGAGTGGTGGAGTGTTCTCTTACCTTGAATTGAACTCTTTACTGTTTTCTAAACTGACATGACTTACATACAATATTCTTAAGTTTGGAAATTTTG
The DNA here is from genome assembly GCA_009831015.1 of Picea engelmannii. Taxonomy (NCBI): domain Eukaryota; kingdom Viridiplantae; phylum Streptophyta; class Pinopsida; order Pinales; family Pinaceae; genus Picea; species Picea engelmannii. The sequence goes on along the minus strand of ML779717.1, from coordinate 570,339 downwards.
GGCATATCTCTCACAACATATTTTCTTCCTAGATTAACAAGTTGCTAAAAATAATATGTCCTAGTACCTTGTGCCAAATCCATCACTCATCAGTTTTACCAATGACCATTTTTCTTTTCTGTCTTCTAGAACATACACATTTCCTAAAGTTCTTACTGCCTCGACAACAATATTTCTTGTATTTGCATCCATTACTTTAGAACCTTTTGAATGAAAAAGAATATTGTGTCCTTGGTCACACATTTGACTTACACTCAACAATTTATGTTTTAGACCATCTACATACAACACATTTTGTGCTTTGGTCTTTCCCTTCTTATCTTCATCTAGTACAATGGTTCATTTTCCTCTAATTCTAGATGGAGCATTGTTTCCAAAAGTAACATTACCACCTTTTTCTTTAGTTAGGAATTCAAAATTACTCGTGTCTCCTATAATGTGCTTGGAGAAACCATTGTCAATATACCATTGATTTTCTTTATTTTTGGCATATAGATCTAGTCCACAATTTTATTTATTTTTCTTCCTCCAAACCTTGGTAAAATATTCTTGTTTGTCTTGCTTATAGAGAGGAAACATCTTGCTTCTGCATTCGCGTGGCTTGTGTCCAAAATTATTGCATATGTGGAATTCAAGGTCATTTGGTAGAGGGAATAAGGAATTTTGACACATATTCATTCGAGGTTTATTGAATCTCATTCCTACACTTATGCTATTTTTAAAAGTATTGCAACTCACAACCTCATGTCTAAAGTTGCCGCAAGAGAAACAATATCCATAGAAAAAAATTGGTTGCCTTGGAATGAAAAACGTACTTGTAGGAATATTTATTTGTCTTCCATATTGATAAGATTCATGCACCTATTGCTTCTTTGCTTCATATTTGTTTACATAGTTGGGTTGATTTGGTTCCAAATTCTTCTTCTTATCATCTTTTGATATTTTAGGCTTACTTTAGTTTCCCTTGAGAGAATTTTCATAACTTGTAGGCTTCTCACTAGTTGACATGTTGGTGCTTGATTCACCTTTGAAAAATTTCAAACTTTCCTTATATCCTAGCTCTGTCTTGTCATCCAGTGATCTCTGATTGATGAGAATATTATCTAGAGTTTTAGATCCTTTTCTGAATTTCATTTGAGTCTTTTACTTCTCTATATCTTTTCTTAAGGACAATATTTATGTTTCTCGTTTATCATAGATGTTATATTTTTCTTTTGTCTGATTCATAAATATTTATTCTCTTCTTTTGGCCTCTTCTAGCTGAATCTTTGAGATGACTATATATTCATTGATCTCATTGTATTTTTCTTTATAAAAATGCAATTGTTCTTTTTGTGATCTATGCTTTTTCTTGATTTGGGAGATTTCTTCCAAAGCACTAATGATTTCTCCTTCCATGTCTACTACAACTTCACACTCTTCTCTGCTTGTTTTTTCTTGATCGGATTTGATTTGATCCAAATCCATGATAATTTTTTCATCTTGAATTGTATATGGATCATATTCTTCTTCTTCAGTGTCTGAAGAGCTACTGCTATCCTCTTTTGAATAAATATAGTTCCTTTTAAAAGCCTTTTTCTTTTTAAACTCCCTAGGTTTATCCTTTCCTTTTATTTATTTTTCATTGGTGTTGTTTTCTTTGAAGGGACATTTAGATGAAAAATGACCAACTTTACCACAATGAAAGCATTTGAATGGTAACATACCTTTATACTTTCTAGAGCCCCTCTTTAGTTTTCTTACAAAGTTAGCTTCTTATTTTTCTGAGAAGTGTTCTGATGAATCATGATATTGAGATGTTGACGATTTGACTGATGCCTTGAAGACTACATACTTTATATTTGGATGTTTTTTCCTGGTCCTCATCTGATAGGCAATTAGTATTACATGGAGCCTATCCATAGTCAGTTTATGTAGTTCATTCATTTCTTCTATAGCGTAAACCTTTGCATCAAGTATTGAAGGAAGAGATCTTAGTACCAGCTGAACTATTGTAGCTTCTTCAATATTCTCACCTATCCCTTTCATAGTGTTTATAGTATCATCTACTTTGAGAAAGAAACCTGTAATATTTTTATCTTCACTCATTCTTAGGATTTCAAATTGTATTCTGTGAACTTGAAGTTTGGCCAACTTTACTTTATCGTCTCCTTGATAACTGTTTACCAGTTTATACCATATTTTATTTGCGGATTCCAATTGCATTAGTTTAAAAAATTTCATTTCTTCAAGTCCACCTTGGATATAATTCATAGCTCTTGAATTATTTTAGTAATTTTTCTTACCTTCTTCATCAGTAGGATAGGTTGCTGGGGTTTTATAACCATCTACCACAATCTTACAGACTTCCATACCAAGAGACATTGAGTATATCTTCATTCTGATTTTCCAAAATGCAAAGTTTGTTCCATTGAACATAGGAGGTTTGGTTGAAGAAGAAAATGAATCTTGACTTGCAATACCTTTTGTGTGATGTTCCTTCTATATGTTAGGATATTAAAAAAGGAACTTGGCTCTGATACTAATTTTTATAAGTTACAACAATACTGATACGGGGGGATGAATCAATATTGTATCATATTTCTCAATTTTATTTCCTTTCAACAAATTAAAATTATTTAGAAATGCTTACTTAATTGTCAATACATGTAGAACACAAAACACAACACAAAAACACATTACACCATAATTTTTACGTGAAAACCCAATGCGGGAGAAAACCGAAAAACATTTTTCCTTATGTTCTTCTACAAGCACCGACTTACAATTTACAATTATTCATCTTGACAGGCACCCACTTGTCTCAAATGAGGACACCAATCCTCTCAAGCAACAACCCGTCACAAACAATAAGGACACCAATCCTCTCAAGCAACAACCCGTCACAAACAATAAGGACACCAATCCTCTCAGGAACCAACCTATCAGAGATAATGAGGACATCAATCCTATCAGGCACCAACCTATCACAGATAATGAGGACACCAATCCTCAATGAGCTTCAACTCAACCTAGCACCACCCTTCCATCCCGAATTTAACTTAAAAAATATTTTTACAGAACTAGACCTTTCTCTACAAAAAATATTCGGATATCTCTCCAATTCAGTTTTGTTGAACAATAATAGGTCCTTTTTCTTCTCTTTTCACCCACACAACAATCGAACATATCACATTCTTATTTATAATGTTTTTTCTTGAGTTCCCCTTCTTGTATGTGGATGCATAATAGTTACATTGTGGACATATTTTGATCAGATCAAAGTCTTGTTAGTTAAACTTTTGTCTAAATAAAGTATGTGGACGCATGAAAGTTACGTTGTGGAAAAATATTGACAAGATCAAAGTCCTATAAGTTAGTTTTCTATCTAAATAAAGTATGTTGATGCATGACAATTATATTGTGAACAAATATTTCCCATATCAAAGCCCTCATAGTTATATGTGGACACACTTCTTTCTGAATTAAGTATATTTATTTGTTCAGTTATGGCTGGACATTCTTTGACTAAATCAAATGGACCAAATCTTCAAACAAATAAGCTCCAACTCATCTCCAACAACAAAACTTAGTTTTATTAGAGCATCTCTTCATGAATGATGTAACAACTCACATTCTGGTCTATAGAGAATCTACTACACATATAGAATAAGATCCCAAAGCTCAAGTTACAAATCTTCATCCTGTCACACTTTCCCTATAGTGCGCTCACCCAGTCACTCTATTCACCCTGTCGCATCCCACTCTGCCACTTCTCACACGAGATTTATTTCATCACACTCTATTGCGCCATTCATCGCATTGGATCAAGGTGCCCTGTAATTTTTCTTCTGCGCAATATTCCACACAATCCATTCCATCACACTAGTTTCGTCTTGGCACACTCCAATGCATCGTTCCTCCCACTGGTTCAAAGCACCCTGCATATTTTCTTCTACACAGTTGACCCTTCTCTACACAATTTTTCCTTTCACCCTTCGATCCTTCTGCGCACTTCTGTTTTCATCCTTTCATGACTTCCTCTATATATGCACCATACTTTGTGCCATATGTTTTTCACCATTGATCCTATTCTGTTCCATTAGTCCTTTCATCCTCTGATCCTTCCGCACACTTCTTATGTATGTTATTGTGCTATAATTGACCATGTCCATGGCCACTTTGACGTCAATGACAACATATGTGCAACAAAAATTTGATCAATTATTATGCAAGAGATCTGTAATGATTTTATGCCTAGGAAGATGGATTCAATATTCATTGAATCAAGTACGAGTCATAAGTCTTTACAATGTTTGAATAAAATTGACTCTCATGGTATATTGGGGGTTAATCCAATATTAGTTTCTAAGGAAATGAAATGTGGAACAAATAAGCTAAGAATATTAATATATATTTGAAGAGAACTAATGGTTTCACATATGGACTTAGAGTGAAATAGGTAAATCCATATGCTTCCTTTATGGTTGAATCATATGAAAAGAGGTCTGGAATTAGATTCATTGAACTTTATTTCAAACTCGGTACTGATTCTCATGTGCATTATGATTGAGTTTGGCATGTATGTGAGATATTATTTGAGTTACTATAATATAGTGGATTTATGTCTTGTGTATATTGGAAATACTAAGAGGGGGGTGAATCAATATTTAGAGAAATCAGTATTTTAGAACTTGTACTTCAATCATATAATGTATTCAATTTATATCCAATCAACAATGAGACTATACAATGAACAATGAAGAATAGTATAAGAGATACACCAATACACCATGCACAGTATATAAGAAGTAATCATGTATTATTGTTCAAAGGAAGTAATGAATTCCAAAAGTAGCTACAACTTCCAAATATAAAGGGAGGGATAAACCTCCAAAAGAAATATGTAATCCTCCAATATCAATAGAGGGTTGACCTCTCTATCCTGTCCCTTCCTTCCACCCAAGAATATATGCGAGATAATAAAACTTTACATTAAATTATCACCATCAACCAACCATCACATAAAACTTGATAATGCTTCCTGAGACTTCTTCAAATTATGCAATTCTTCACTTCTTGGAATACTTTGATCCTATAGATAATATTCCTCAATGTATTCTCTGAAACTCCTCCAAGTTTCACTCCTTGAATCCTCCCATAAAAGGAGTTATAGAGAAAATGGTAGACCTTATTCAATTCTGGTTTATTCAGGAGAGAGAACTTGTACATAATGCCCCGCACTCAATATTTAACATCAGATTCTAAAATTCATACACATGAAACTACAGCCCTCCAATGCAATTCGTCTCACTTCATTTGGATTCTCTATGAATACGTTATGATTGTTTTACCCGGAACACTTGTTTATGACTAGCTTCAGGACTAGGAAAAAAACCTATCTTCCACATAGTGTATCTCCAAAATTATAGCGAATAAAGAGCTGAAATTTTTACCACAGGTACCTAGATATGTATTCTCAATATCCTTCGAATTGTACCATATGAATCATATTAGAAACAAAGTTATAGAGAAAATGGTAGGATGACCTGTAAATAACATACCTCAAAACACATCACCAAAAGACTTCATCCTCCCTTGAAATTCAACCTTCTTTACTTCAAATTTCCTCAGAAATTCGACTTATATCTCCTTGTTCATTAATAAACTTGTGTGTGTTTAAAAATGAATGTATAATGAGATGTATTTATACCTTTTATGTCACTTCATTTTAACATTAGGGCCGACATGTAGTTTCTACTTCAATTCACATTGTCATCTTCAAAAATTCATTTCTCCTCAATCGTGAGGATCCATGTGACGTGCCACATACCACTGGAAGAGGCATGAATTATACTATCCATCCATGGGTGTTGTATATGCATGTGTAATTTATATCATGCTTATCTACTTTGATCAACTGTGGGGTCCAAGAGCCAATGGCTAGGGTTGACATCAATGACAACAACCAATCTTCCAACAATCTCCCCCATTGTCATTGATGGCAACACTCATGCTCCCCCTGTCATCATGATCCCAATTTCTCTCCCCATTTGACATCATTAGAAACGGTTGGGGCTACTCCCCCTGAGTTCAATGGAATAAGGTGACCTTCTTCTTTGGGGCTTCTCTTCTTGAACATGTGGCACTCAATAATACTTCATCCTTATTTTTGGCCTTTGGGACTTTTTCTTCCTTGGAATCCTTTTGTTTGGATTCTGGCTTCTCTCTCTTCTTCATGTCTAGGATGTATATGTTGTTTGGTTTTCTTGTTGCAGTTGCAACCAATCTTCCTAAGTTCTTTTCTCTGATTTTACATTTTCAAGAGTCAAACATACAAGTGTATCCTTGATCACATATTTTGCTGACATTGGGGAGATTATGCTTCAGATATTCAACCAATAGGACTTTTCCTACTTTTACATTTTCACTTCCAATATTTACAGTTCCTTTTCCAAGTATTTTGGTAGATGAGTCATCTCCAAATGCAACATTTCCACCCTTTTTCTTCAAGCTAACAAATTTTCTTTCATATCCAGTCATATGAGATGAGCACCCACTGTCCATGAACCATTTTTCTTCTTCTTTTCATTCTTTAGTGACCAATGTTATTCAACAATTTTCATTGTATGCAATTTCTTTCATTTTCCATGTTGTAGTTGGTATAGGGACATTTGGCATAGGATTATCTTCCTTCATCTCTCTGCAATCTCATGCTTTGTGAACAAGATTATTTCACTTCTAGCATACAATATTTTGATCCATTAATGGGTCAAATGGATTATAATTTCTATTGACAGGTCTGCGAACATTTCCATATCTACTATTTGCACCATTCATGTAGATTGCGTAGTTATTCCTTTCATTTATTCTACAATTGATTGCCTTGTGTCTAGAATTTCCACAATTATAACAATGTCCAAGAAAGAAATTTTGATACCTAGGAGTAAGTGATCTTCTTTGTGGTGTGGTCCATCTAGTTTCACGATCTATTCTTTTGTAGTTTCCTTCATAATGATTTCTTTCATACCTGATGGGAGATGATCTTCTTGATGTCTCATTCCTTCTGAATTCTAGTCTTCTATCTTGTTGTTCAACTTGTTCTGGAGTGTTGGTTTCATCATTTTCATATTCCTTCTCTTGTTTTGTTGTATTCAAAGTATCATTGTATCCTGGTCTTGTCTTGTCGTTTGGAGATATTTGACTGCTAAGAATCTCATCTAATTTTTCAGTTCTTTTTTCGAACTTCTTCAACTTTTCTATTGCCAATAGTAGCTCCCCTTTTGTGTGATCCAATTCTGCTTTCAATTTCTCATAATCTTCTAATTATTCCTTCAAGCTATCAATGGTCTTTTCAAGCTTGTAATTCTCTTCTTCAAAACTACTCAATTCACCTTTTAGTATTATGTTTGTGTTTTTAAGCTTTCTATTTTTAGTTTCAACATGCTTCAACTTTTCAAGATTCTCATCTTCTTGTTCACTCTCTGCATTGTCTTTGTATCCCCAAAGGAATCAAGGTTGGTTTCTTCATCCAAATCTTCTTCAGAAATGATTTCTTCTTCTTTAGAACTCTTGTGATCATCATCCTGGGTTTCTTGGGTTATGAAGAGGACTGCTCCTCCATCATTATCTTCTTCATCACTCTCATCTAAGGAGATGTCATCATCCTTGGAGTAGAAGCTCTTTTAATTGTTGAGACTTCTCTTTTTATAGTATCATTTTTCAGCAATATGTCATATTTTACCACAATTAAAACATTTGAGAGGACACTTGCCTTTGTATCTTCGAGTTCCCTTCTGGACCCTTCTTACAAAAATTGTTATTTCTTCATCAAGGTCATTATCCTTGTATTTTGTATTATTTATGGATTTAAAGACCGCTTCATTGTTTGGCTGGTCACTTTTTGTACTTGTTCTAATTTCATATGCTATAAGAGACCCATGTAATTCATCCATTGTCATTTTGGTCAAGTCCCTAGTTTCTTCAATGGCAGATACCTTAGCATCATACTTCAAGAGAAGTGACCTCAACACTTTTTGTACAACCAAGGATTCATTGATCTCTTCACCTAATCCTCTGATAGCATTAACAACTTCATCAACTCTAAGAAAATAGGTTGCAATATTTTCCTTTTCATCTATCTTCAAATTTTCAAATCCTGCTCTATGTCATTGAAGCTTGACTTGCTTAACTTTTGGATCACCTTCATAGATACTCTTGAGTTTGTTCCATACTTCTTTAGCAGTGTTGCATCCCATCACTTTGATAGAAATGGTTGGTGCCAATGCTCCTAGAATAGCATGTCTAGCTTTTGAATTACAACTCATAAGCTTCTTCTTATTTGGATCGATTGGAGCATTCTTTGGGATTACATAGCCATTTACAACTGAGTACCAAATGTCTACTCCCAAAGATGTTAGGTAAGTTTTCACTATATCAATCTAGTATGCACAATTTCTTCCATCAAATAGTTGAATCCCATTTGAAATGTGCTCATGGTCATGCATCTTTGCTCAGGATTTTCCTTCCAGTGGTTAAATTGTTCTTAAGGCAACATGTTCTGATACCAATTGTTGGAAATACTGAGAGGGGGGTGAATCAGTATTTAGAGAAAACATTATTTTTGAACTTATACTTCGATAATTTAATGTATTCAATTTATATCCAATCAACAATGAAGACTATCCAATGAATAATGAAGAATAGTATAAGAGATACACCAATACACTATGCACAGTATATAAGAAGTAATCATGTATTATTGTTCAAAGGAAGTAATGACTTCCAAAGGTAGCTACAACTTCCAAATATAAAGGGAGGGATAAACCTCCAAAAGGAAGATACAATCCTCCAATATCAAGAGAGGGTTGACCTCTCCATCCTCGCCCCTTTCTTCCACCCAAGAATATATGAGAGATAATAAAACTTTACATTAAATTATCACCATCAACCAACCATCACATAGAACCTGATAATGCTTCCCGAGACTTCTTCAAATTATGCAATTCTTCACTTCTTGGAATACTCTGATCCTGTAGATAATATTACTCAATGTATTTTCTGAAACTCCTTCAAGTTTCACTCCTTGAATCCTCCCAGAAAAGGAGTTATAAAGAAAATGGTAGTCCTTATTCAATTCTGGTTTATTCAGGAGAGAGAACTTGTACAGAATGCCCCACGCTCAATATTTAACATCCGATTCTGAAATTCATGCACATGAAACTACAACCCTCACTATTTCCAATGAAATTGGTCTCACTTCATTTATATTCTCTATGAATGTGTTATGACTATTTTACCCGGAACACCTGTTTATGACTAGCTTCACTACTAGTCAAAAACCCTATCTTCCACATAGTGTATCTCCAAAACTGTAGCGAATAAAGAGCTTAAATTTCTACCACACGTACCTAGATATGTCTTCTCAATAGCCTCTGAATTGTTCCATCTGAATCATTCTATAAACAAAGTTATATAAAAAATGGTAGGATGACCTGTAAATAACATACCTTAGAACACTTCACCAAAAGACTTCATACTCCCTTGAAATTCGACCTTCTTTACTTCAGATTTCCTCAGAAATTCAACTTATATCTCTTTGTTCATTAATAAACTTGCATGTGTTTAAAAATGAATGTATAATGAGATGTATTTATACCCTTTATGTCACTTCCTTTTAACATTAGGGTTGACATGTAGTTTTTGCTTCAATTCACATTGTCACCTTCAAAAATTCATTTCTCCTCAATCATGAGGATCCACATGACGTGCCACATACCACTGGAAGCGGCATGAATTATACTATCCATCCATGGGTGTTGTATATGCATGTATAATTTCCTTCATGTCTATCTACTTCAATCAACTGTGGGGTCCAAGAGCCAATGGCTAGGGTTGACATCAATGACAACAACCAATCTTCCAACAGTGTAAGCCTTGGAATATGGGATGGAAGGGAAGAATACAAATAGGTTTTAGCACATGCTAATGATCTTTAAAATTAGGAGATATTAATGAAATAGTCAAATAGGATTTCAAGAGATGGGACCTTGATGGCAAATGGAAGGTTAGTGGAAGTGAAATTGTTTGAGTGTAATGTGTTAGAAAATTGTCTTAGGTTGATGGACAATTGGTTTAGATTTTTGGTTTTCATTGATGTCAACCCTTGGAGAGTGATATTTTAGATTGATTTCAACCCTTAGATATTTATGTCGACCCTTGGATAAGTCCAGTAGTGAATTTCGATAGCGCAAATGTATGGGTAAGGGACCCAAGTTTTTTTAAGGTATAAAGGCATGAAGATCAATGAATATGTAGGTAAGACTATTATATATGGATAGTACATGTCATGCCATTTCCATTTATATGTGGAACACCGCGTGATTCCTTGCGGTTGGTGAGATATGGCCTTGTGAAGTTGGAGGACCCCCAAGAGTATTCTAGAATGCCCTAGAAGGTCAAAAAGAAGTCAATTATTCTAGAAAGTCTTCAAGAAGATTCCTAGTCAATGTGGTTGCAAGGAGAAATTAATTAAATAGTTAAGTGGACAAAGTGGTTAAGTGGATACTTCTAGAGGAAGCTACTTGGAGAGCATAAATAATAGAGAAAGGGTCTCCCACAGTTAGTGAGATATGGCCTTGTGAAGTTGGAGGACCCCCAAGAGTATTCTAGAAGCCCCTAGAAGGTCAAAAAGAAGTCAATTATTCTAGAAAGTCTTCAAGAATATTCCTAGTCAATGTGGTTGCAAGGAGAAATTAATTAAATAGTTAAGTGGACAAGTGTCTAAGTGGACAAAGTGGTTAAGTGGACAAATTGGCCAAGTGGACAAAGTTGGTTAAATGGACAAAGTGGCTAAGTGGACAAAGTGGCTAAGTGGACAAAGTTGGTTAAATGGACAAAGTGGCTAAGTGGACAAAGTGGCTAAGTGGATAAAGTGGTTAAGTGGACAAAGTGGTTAAGTGGATACTTCTAGAGGAAGCTACTTGGAGAGTATAAATAAGAGAGCAAGGGTCTCCCATTAACATCTATTCAACATATTGAATATCTACAAGTAACTAAGGTAACTAAAGGAAATCTAAGGAGAATTTCAGAGGGAAGGTGAAGTAAAGAAGGCCAAAATTCAATGGAGGATAAAGTATTTTGATGATTCTTTCTACGTTTGTGGGTCATTATAGTTTGGGAGTTACACTCCGTGGAAGATAGGGTTTTTGGCTAGTCCTGAAACTAGTCTAAAACATGTGTTTTGGGTAAACACATCATAAATTATTCATAACAGATCCAAATTCAGTGTGACCAAATGCATTGGTCAGAGTACAGTTTTTAGTATGTTGTGTACCATTTTCAGATCCATACAAAAAATATTCCACGTGTGGCATTCTCTACAAGTTCACTCTCTAGAATAAGACAAAATTCAGCAAGGTCTGCCATTTTTTTCATAACTCCTTTTTTGGGAGGTTACAAATAGTGAAACCTAGAGGATTTGTAGAGAAGAAACTGAAGAATATTGTATATAATTTTTGGACCTTTATGCATTACATGTATAGAGTTATTCCTGTTTCAAGCTAGGGTTGTTGACTAATCCAAAATTAGTCATGTGAGACTAAAGTACAGTTTGATGAAAATGCTAGTCTCTTGTTGTTGAAGTTAAGGAAGGTTTGTAGGTCTGTGATCACATACACCAAGTCTGTTACAGATTTATAGGTATGTTTATATTCATGTTTTGATGGCTACATTTGGTCATGACATGGTACATGAAGGATACATAACAATGAGGTTTGGCACATGGTTTTATGTAAGGGTTTATGGTATTTGGCATATGGATTTGTGATGTATTACTAGAGGAATCTTGTTGGTTGTCTTGATGTATGTTTTGGTATATGGTTGAAGTATATGTTGAGTTCATGGATGAGATACTTAGTTGATGAGTTGGCATATACATGAGGTGTATGGTATGGTGATGTTGGTACATATTGATGAGGTATAACTTGGCTTGTTATTGATACATGATTTGTACATGCTTGGTACATTGTTAGAGGCACTTGTTGGTAATATCATGGGACATATTTGTAGTGATATTGGAACATGGTTTATGGTTGATGTGGCATAGAGATATTAGTATTGGTGATGGTTGTGACGTGTTTTGATGTGCATGGTTGTTGTCCCTTGGTTATGGAAGGTTGCGAAGATTAAGGAAAGAAGCACAAAGTATGAACTATGTGGAAAGTACATTGATTGAGATTGGGTCGAAGTGGTTAAATAAGAAGAAAAGGAGAAAAGTAAGAGAAAACAAGACGTTGAACGAGAAGACCAAGGAAGACAGATCAACAAGGAAGATGGATCATGGACAACTCAGCAAGTGGAAAAAGACACCAATAGATGCTTTGGCGTACCTCGTGGGAAAGAAGAAAAGACAGGTTGGCGAAGCCTAGAAAATGCAGGTCAAGTTGACCTAGGGTTTTAGACACCTAGGGTTTTGGCATTTTAGGGTTTTGACACCTAGGTTTCAGCCTAAGGTTGTCTGAGAGTCATTGTAATGTATAAATAAAGGTCAAGAGGACCTAGGATGGGTTCGATTAGGTGATGAGTGATTATTGTGTTGAGAGGAAAAGGTATTTTGTTGAGAGAGAGTCTGTGTTGTAGGATCTTCAGTTGGGTGTGAAGATCAACCCTGCAGTTGGGTGCACGGGGAGGGGAGAGAAAGAGAGAGAGAAGGAGAGAGATATGCAAACTAAGAGCGCAGATAGAATTGTATGTTTTCCTATAATATCAATAAACACAGTTCTGTGGACATAGCCCTAGGGAGAGGGTGAACCACGTATATATTGTTGTTCTGTGGCATTGATTTTGTGTTGTTTTTCCTTATGATTACTCTGTTATTGCATCATTGTGTTATATATGAGATATAACTGTGTGAAGTAGGTTTGAGTTGGTAAGCGATATCTAGATGTTGTGTTCCTGTTGTTTTGGACCCACTTTGCATTTCCTCTGGTTGTAGACACATGTGTCATGCAACCCCCTATTGCTACTTCGGGTGAGACTGCATTTGCTTCACAGGTGTTGTCAAAAGGGCCAGTAGTTAGGGCTTGCTGGTGCGCTATTAGAGTTGAACCCTGGGTCTTCCCCTATGCCAACAAATGGTTCCATTTCCAGGACCAGGATCTTGTTGAGGGAATGTCAAGGTGGTTTCCATCGAAGACAGAGATTCAGAAGTGGATAGAAGAACAAGAAAAGGATGTCACAGAAGCTCAGAACAAGAACCCTAATATTAGTACAGAGAATTGGTTGGGAAGGTATATATTTATCAATATACATGAGATCTTCTTTGGAGGAATCCATTAGGAGCTATACGAGTGGCTAGCCAGATTAACAGATACCTGGTTTGAAATCAGACTTAGACCACCTGTGGTTTGGACATCGACATTAATCAAGAAGGTCAAGAGAAGTTGATCATTGGTTTGATAGTACCATTGGAGGATACACTACTGAGTTTTCTATTGACATATTAGAGTCATATAGTGAAGCAGAGAGATATTTATTTAAGGGGCCTATTTACATTTTCTAAAGTTGCAGATCAATATGTTATTGCATGAGAAAAACATATTGAAGATACAGTAATTGGTTGGACTAAAGAATTAATGTTCAAGAACTCAGACAACAATAATGACACAGAGGTTGGACACACGCACAGTGGGATATCATTTAGAGAAGTTCCGTTGTTGAACCTGTTTGAGCAGGGTCATGAGCCATTGGCACAAGATGAAGGGTTATACAATGGAGAAGAAGAAGAGTTTGTGAACGAGGAACATTCAGAGTCCGCTAGGGCAGAAGAAGGGAAGACTTAAGAACCTCACCGAGAAGAGTCAGAAACTTCAGGAACTGCACGGACTATTGAAGTAAGTACTATTACTCCTCCTCTTGTTTTAGCAACATTAAGTAACCAGAGCAACCTAAGTTATCAGAGCGCTCAAAGCACTGGTACAAGTGGTTCAATGCATACTCAGTCAAGAAACCTAGGAAGATCTATGGAATATGAGATGAGGTTACCCACCTTTAGGGGAGATGGATCTGAAGATTCTGATGAGCATTGATTCTTATGTGAAGTTGTATGGAGTATTAAGAATTTCACTGACGAAGATGTTAATAGAAATCAGTTTAGTACTACCCTGAGAGACCACACAATGAGTTGGTACATGAAATTTGTCCAAGGAGTTGTACAGCCTAAACTGCTAAATGACATTAAAATTGTGTTGATCGCGGAATTCAAGAAACCCAAGTGGGAGTCGCAGTGCATTACAAAGCTAAAAGAAATCAAGCTGAGAGTAGATGAACCTGTTTGGGAGTTTGATAAGAGGTTTAAGACCCTGACAGGTCATTTGAGTTTTCAGATTCTAGATGAACAAAATAAAGAGTGGTTCATTGATGCCATATTGCCACACATCAGAGTCCCTCTAATGCAACAAAAGATTGTTTCACAGGCTGAGGCGTTGGATATATCCATGAAACTAGAATCAACCCCTATGGGAGAGTCCAACTCAGGCATGAGTCAAATTTTGAGTCAACTAACTAGCTTAAAACTGCAGGTCGAAGATATGAAGAAGGATAACGAAAAATATAAAAGAGAAGATATATGGTGTATCAGATGCAAATCAGAGGGCCATGACAAGGAGAATTGTCCTCTATTTCATGAGTACTTGGCTTCAGGAGATCCGAGCCCTTTGAAGTAGGTTACTCTACCTTGGTGTGAGGTATGTAGAAATCGACATTGCCCTGGTGAATGTTATTACATGAAAAAATATGTCTAGAAACCTACCAACCTTTACTACACATTCTGTAAATCTATGGGGCATGATGAGAAATATTGTAGGGATTATGACCTCTTGCATGAAAGATCAAGAGACACATATAGAATTCAAGGCTAAATAATGTAGGAAGGAAATACTACGCAGTTTAACTCCCTGGGAAGAGGAAACTTCAACCCTCACGGTGGATTCAGAGGAAGAGGAAGAGGAGGAGGTATGGGTCGAGGTCGATGTCAGATCACTTGTTATAACTGTGCACAGCCAAAACATTTTGCAAGGGACTGTCAGAACCCTTGTACCACTTGCAGCTATTGCAACTCATTTGAACATGTTATTGAATATTGTCCTGTGTTGTTAGCCAAGCTTCAGGAGAGACGAGGAGGAAACCCACAAGTACAATTAATCTCAGCAGAACCTCACAGAGTGGATACTAGAGTTGTTGTTATCACTATAGGAGGTGTTTCTACATGAGAAGACAAGGTGAATCTAGAAAAGACTACAGAAGAATCAGGAGTCAGAAGAGTTGCAGAGAAGACACAAGAGTTTGATACGAGGAAGGAAAAGCAGATGTTTGAAGAAGCAAGAAGAGAATTTGGAGGAGATCAGGTTCCTTCATCAAAGGCACAACCAGAAGTGAGAGAATGTGGGATATCTCTGGTATTCGATCAGTCTGCATCACCGAGAGAAGGAAAATAGGTAAGAAAGCTTGTTAGTTTCTTGTATACGTTCATTGATTTGATTAAGGATGAAAGAGCCATACAAGAACTACAACACTTGATCTGATAGTATGAAACAGGGAAGGTAGACCCTCTTCTGAATAGAGAAATACATCAAGTATCCAAAAAGAGAAATACAAATAAGGAACTACACCTTAATGCTTAGATTGGAGATTATGATATAGATTATGTGGTCCTCGACTTCGGGTCAGAAGTCAATGTTATGACGAAGCAGACCTGGGCACTGATGGGAAAACCTAAGTTAATTTATTCCCCTATCGGGCTTAGGATGGCTAATCAGCAGGCAATAAGCCCCTTTGGGATATTGGAGCATGTCCCCATGGACATCGACAGGGTAAGGACATGTGTGGACTTCAAGGTGATTGGGATAGTTGATGATAGATTTCCTTATCCTGTGTTGTTAGGAATTGATTGGGATTTCAACAATTCCACTGTTGTTGACTTAAAGAAAATAAGAATGACATTTGAAGGTGATGGCCTTAGGTTCATTACACCTTTGGATCCTGATGAAGGACAAAGATACATAGAACCCATCAGAGAAGAAGACCACACATATGAGCCAGAGAATATATATAAATTGACAGTGAGACAACATGATCACATTAACCCTACAACAGATGGGAACTTAAGCTAGAGAAGTGATAGCGCATGCGCATCAGACTCAGAAGAAGCACTGGAGAATTGGAAAAACAAAATGTATGAATTTTTTGCGCGGAGGTGTGCTAGATTGACCAGGGAATTTCACTGGATTGGCACAAAAGTAAGCAATCTGCCCACATTTGATGGTTTAAATCAATTAGAAACATTCTTATCAAATTTTGAAGAAATTGTACCAGTACAATAGAGATTGTTGGCACTGGATGAGGATTTGAAAGAAACACCAACAAGATGGTGGGGGACACCTAAAAAGAACATCGCGGACTGGATGTAATTTCTCACTTTGATGGCAGTGTGCTTTTCAGAACAAATTAGCATGTGAAGTTCGATACAGAGGTCAAAGTTGTCGAAAGGACAATGTGCAAGGTTGTGAGGAGGCCTAGAGCAACATTCCTTAAGAACAGTGGGTGCATAAGTTCATCAACACTCTAGACACAACACCTATCACTACTACATTGGGCGAAAATTATGATGAAATATTACGACGGTTTAAAATTTCGTCGTAATTTTTTTGTTTTTTTTTTACTTAATTTACTTTTTTTGGGGGGGGTCCAACTATTCGTCGCTCTAGCAACCAACATTCCACGTTGGTCATTATAGCGACGAGCTTTCTTCGCTAGAGCGACCAACCACGAGTTAGTCACTATAGCGACGAACTTTAGTCATTATAACGACCAACTATGGCACGTGTGAGAATCAAACGATCATTGATTTTTTGTTTGGTCAATTTGACCGAATTTGTCAGAAGACCGACGAAATCAATCCTATATATATCTCAATTACGATAAATTTTCTATAGTTGCAACAATCATTTTCTACAGTTGCGACAATCATTTTCTACAGTTGCGAAAATCATTCGGGTGTTTTGATGCAATGGCATTCTGTTTTTTATGAAATCTTGATTTCAATTCTCTTTCAATAAGAGAAACATTGAATTGATTAGACTCTACATAGTTGAGATTTTTAAGGTCAGTACTTAAAAAATTTCTGTGTGATTTAGTAATTTGGTGGTATTGAACTATTTTATGGTTTATTTTCACTCCTTAAATCAAATTTTATGGTTTATTTTAACTCAGAAAGATTTTATGGTTTGTCCACTTTTGATAGAGTAAAAAGATTACTGATTCAACTACAATCACTCTAATTAGATTCAATCACTCTAATTTTGTTATTATATTTCATGGAACTTCTTGAATATCTAAGTATCTTTTCCTTAGTAAATTTACATTTAGGGATTCCTTCTTGAGTTGGAAAAGAACCAACTAGAAGTGAAGAGAAGTGGCTTTTGTGGTGATATTGGGCATCAGTACTCTTGTGTATCCCTAAAGCTACCCTAATTTTTATTAGGGACTTAATATTATATAGTGTGACTTTGGGTGATAATAGATCCACCTCCTCTTATTAATGGAATATTGTGATTTCAGGGATGAATCAAAGTATGAGGCTTTAAACTTGGACAGTAAAAGATGTATAGTGTACCATTTATCATTACCATGCCAAGGAATTGCTTGCCAGCTTTGATTGGTTGTCTTCAAATTAATTTTCTTTACATCATCATTTTTTATGAGAATTAAAGTTGCATTTACGCTTCTTATGTCATGATTTATTTTTCTCCCCAAACTCTTTCTTGCACTTCTATCAATTGTGTTCCTCAATTTTGACAACATAATAGTAGGTGGATCGCAACAAATAGACTATTAGAAGATTCATTTATGTTTGGATGTTTATGTGTAGGTCAATGTGTTGTTTTAGAACCAAGTGTCATTTAGATTCCCAAATATCCAGTGTTGTATGTTGGATATGAAATGCATTGGTTTCATGCTTTGTTCCTTATTTTTTCTAGCTGATTTTAGGTTTCATGCTTTGTCCCTTATTTTTTCTGAACATGTTGTATAATTTTCATTACAAATATCTAAATATATACCAAGTTATTTGAATAGATTTGTATATTGTACTTATAATGTTTCAATGGATTTGTTGTAATAGGTAATTACAATGTCAACTCCAGATGAGAAAAGAGAGCTTGTTATGTTAAAGCAGAAAATGGTGATTCATGGCAATGGGAAATGTTATTGCCCTTGTTGTGAATGCAGGGGTTTTAATGGAAGAAGACTACCTTTAAAAATAGTTGAAAAACATTGTAGGGAGAATGGGCACGTTGAAGGGGGACATGAATATCGTCCCATGGTAAGTAATTAGTTATTATAGAAATTTAAGGGTATTATACATTAATTGTTTTTTTTTTTTAATTTATCTTTCAGTGTAATATTTGTGATATACTCTAATTGTATTTTATTGCTTCTATTGTTTTTATTAAATAAAAACCATCTTAAGAATGTGATGTCGCCTAGCAGGAGACGTTTTCATAGAGATAATACTGAAGAACAAGATGAACTTAATCATGTGGATAATGATGATCACATTATTCCTATGGAAAATGATGATATTAATAATACATTTGATGATAATGGGACAAATAGATTGATCCAAGACATTTATAATGCTCCAATGGATGATGATGTCAAATTGGAGGAGGACAACTTGAAGGATGATAATGATGAAAGTGATGATGAAAATGATGATGAATATATTTTGGATAAACCTATCCTTCAAAATGCCACTGAATCCCTATATGAAGGCACAAAAAAAAGTGTTCTCTCTTATGTAATGTTGTTGGTCAAATTGAAGGTATCAAATGGTTTGTCAAACACATGTATGACACAGATCCTAAGGTAAGCAACATAATTTTACAGTTTTATGCAATTTTCAACTTTTATTTTATTTTATTTTCAGTGTCAATTAATGTCTAAATTAAGGGTGCAATATTTATAATGATTAATATAATTTTCATTATTGATTTTTTTTTTGTATATTGTTTTTGTAGGTTGATAGGTGAATATTTCTTACCATCACCAAATAAGTTACCTCGCACATACCGAGAATTATCTGCCATTCTGAAAGTAATTGGAATGGAATATCAGGCTATTGATGCATGCCCCAATGATCACATCATATATTATGGACAATATGCATCTAAATCGAATTGCCTGCAATGTCAAATCATGAGTAGATATCGAACTGATCAGTTAACAAAAAAGGTGCCTCACAAGGTTCTTCGTTATATTCCCATAATTCCATGCCTGCAACGACTATTTAGATGTCGGAACATAGCACAGTTTATGGATTACCATGCATGGAATAGAAGTGAAGATGATGTTCTTCAAATTCCTACAGATGGTTCTTTATATAAAAATATCGAAGAAAGATGGCCATTTTTTAAAGAATAACCTCGTAATGTTAGGGTTTCATTGGCAGCTGATGGTGTAAACCCATTTGGTGAGATCAAGTCTATCTACTCAGTGTGGCCTATTTTTCTTATAAACAATAACCTTCATCCTTGGATGTTAATAAAGAGAGAGCACACAATGTTGGTAATGATTGTTCCATGTGTATTTTTATAACGATATTGTTTTTTTAATGTTTAACATTTCATTTGTCTTGTTCATTGCACAATTTCATATATGTATACAAGGTGTAGTAATTATGTGTATTTTTTAACCATTTAGGTAAGTACCAAGTGAAAGATATGAATGTATATATTGAGCCTCTTTTCGATGAGTTGTTAAAGTTATGGGACAAAATCACTATGTACGACATATCTAGACCAATAGGTCAAAGAGGATTTCAATCCCATGGGATTCTTACATAGACAATTCACGATGCATAGGGACTAACAAATTTTTGTGGTATGTAACACACTATTGCACTTAAATAAGTTAGATGTTGATGTTATTATAATGCTTGTTTTTTAAATAATTGCTTGTTATATAACTAATGTTGCCATTGATGTGTATCTTCTAGGTCTTCAAACAAAGGGTAAATTTGCATGTCCAGTTTGTGGTCCTAGGATGAGATCTCGTCGTTCAAGAAGTTTAAGAAAGGAGGTGTTTGATGAATATAGGACTTTCTCCCTCAGAACCATAGGTATCGAAATACCGATAAACATATTTTCAATGGGAAAGAGGAGAGTGGGATAAAACCACAAAGAATGACACCACACCTATGGAAGTTGGAATATAACAGATCAAATCGTCAATGTAAGTCAATCTTCATCATCGTATGCAATATATTA
>ML779717.1:507409-518145 GCA_009831015.1 Picea engelmannii | reverse complement strand
AAACAATTTTACCCTACAAATCATTTATAGAAAAACATGAAAATTTCCATGGCCTTGCACTCTAGTTTCAACACTTCCAGTAGTTGGTGGATGGGTAGTATTTGACCTCTAAGCCTATTGACAATGTGGATGCTCCATTTTTTTGTTCTCATTGAGTGACATATTTTTTATTTAGAGTGAACCCATTGAAGACTTCTAAATGTACTTGTTCCTATAGAATGCCAACCCGGGTGACTGCTCATGCTCCATCTTCTTTACATGTCATTGTAGCTTCTAAATTTCAGCTTCTTGTTCCCTGGATTTTTATCTTAGGCATTGATTTTCCACGTCTAATAGAAAATCCTTCGATTTAATAGTGCCAACTACTCCGTAAGGGAGGTCTGCTGTTGTGAAAGCTCCTCCACCCAATTCTCTAGATTCACCTTCCACAATTTGAGGCTCGATATTAAATCCCCTAGCATGGATTGAGACTCATCACAATGGTGCTTACATATAGAAATGACAAGGTAAATTGGATCACCGGTATTGACCATTAGGGGGTTGACTCCAGTGCCAGCTCCCAAGTACATAATGAAAGTATGCTTATGTAGCTTGCTAGTTTGGGCTTATTCCTGTGTGAATGGCATATTTTTATTTTTTTTAAAACCCAACATTTTTCGCTTGTATAGCCATTTGGTCGCAAAGTATGTAACTTCGTCGCTCTAGTGACTACCTGTTCATCTTTCATTTGACCTTTTTAGCTTCGGGGTAGGTCGGTCTAGCGACTAATTTTCATCGTTCTACCGACTAACTGTGGTTTATTGACTAAGTTTTCCAGGGTTGTCTTGGTCGCTTTTGTGACTAATATTAGTCGTTAGACTGACTAACATTCATCGCTAGACCGACTAATTATGGTCACTAGAGTGACCAAGGTTATGTTTTCCTTAGACATGCTAGCAAGGCTTGCGACTAAAGTTAGTCGCTAGACCGACTAATATTGGTCGATGGACCGACGAATGGTAACTTTTCCCTATTGTGAATAGGCTTCTTTTCCCAGTCGCTAGACCGACAAATTGATTTCGACGAAAAAAAAAATCATCTTGGTCGCAAAAACAACCCTATTCCGACAAAACTTCGTCGCTACTTCATCGCAAAAACATTCAAATTTAGTAGTGTATCAATTGGTATCTTCAAGTAGAACTGTGCCTCACCACTTCAGATTGGTATGGTATGAATCAGAAATTTGTAGCTACATTTTTATTTGAAAGTCAGTACCCTTCAATAGATCAAGCTCTAAATGTTGTAAGACAAAAAGTCTTTGAGGAGGCACCTAACCTCCCTATTGAGAAAGAAGAGGATGAATGGACTGCACCTCTTCAAAAATTGCAAGGATGTTACAATATCAATGTTGATGAAGATGATGATCCTAGGAATGTGAACATCACAGAAATAGAAGGACAGAGTGACGTAGAAGGACCAGGAGTCAAACTACCTTTCATTGGACAACCGATCAAAATCAAGAAAGTTAATATTGGAATAGAGCAAGCACCTAAGCTTGCTAATGTTGGAGATTACTGGGATGATTCCACCATTGATAAGATCACAAAACTACCGCATGAATATCAAGACTTGTTCCCAACCAATTTCACTGATATGAAGGGCATTAAAGGGCCCATGGGAGAGATGAAGATCCCCTTGAAGCCAGATGATAAGCCAGTCAAACAGAGACCCTACAGATTGAATCCCAAATATAAGAAAAAAGTGAAGATTGAATTAGATAGGATGTTGGAAGTAGGAATCATAGAACATGTTGAAGAGTCAGAATGGATTAGCCCTAGGGTGGTACAAGATAAGAATACAAGAGAGATCATGATCTGTGTAGATATTAGGAAGTTGAATGATGCTTGTTTGCATGACCCATTCCCTACACCTTTCACCGACGAAGTGATAGATAATGTAGGAGGTCATGATGTTTACTCCTTCACAGATGGATTTCCAGGTTATCACCAGATTAGGATTTCCAAGGAAGATCGCCACAAGACCACATTTGCAATAGAATGGGGATCCTACCAGTACACAATGATGCCTTTTGGATTGAATAATGCACCATCCATATTTTCTAGGGTGGTGGTTGAAGCATTAAAGGATTTTTTACATAAATTTTTGGAAGCATATTTTGATGATTGGACTGTTTTTATCCTATTGCAAAACCATATTGAATGTTTAAGACTAATGTTGGTTAAGTGCAGACAATGTCAGATTTCCCTGAACCTGAAGAAGTGAATCATCTTTTCACCCTTTGGAGTGTTGCTAGGACATATTGTGTGTAAGCAGGGGTTCCTGGTAGATCCATCCAAGATTTCCATTATTGTTGATTTACCTCCCCCTACTTCGGTTAGACAACTGTGCACTGTGCTGGGACATATTGGATACTATAGAAAGTTCACTAAGGGATATTCACAGATCACAACACCTATGAAGAAGTTATTAAATAAATATTGTCAGTTTCAATGGTCGAAAGAATGCCAGCAAAGCTTCGACACATTGAAATAGAAAATGGTTACTGCATCTATTCTAGTTTTCCCAGATTGGAGCAATGAATTTCATGTGCATGTCGATGCTTCATCTATAGCACTAGGAGCAGTGTTAGCACAACCAAGAGCTGGAGATATTGACCATCCGTTAGCCTTTGCTAGCAGGAAGCTATATACAGCTGATATAAACTACACTACCACTAAGAGAGAAGGTTTAGCCATGGTGTACGCGCTGCTGAAGTTTCAACACTACTTGTTGGGAGGACACTTTAAGATGCTCATTGATCACTCTGCATTGAAATACCTAGTCGTCAAGATAGTGTTGGGGGGAAGGATATTCAAATGGTTATTGCTATTCCAAAAAAATGATTTTGAAATTGTGGTCAAGCTAGGAAGAATGAACAAGGGACCTAACCACTTGTCTAGGTTGGAGCATGGAGAGGAACCTACTATTTTGGAGGATACACTACCAGATGCGTAGTTGTTGGCCATCAGAAGGGTTGATGATCACTTCGTTGAGATAGTCCAATTCCTATAAACAGGAATTGCACCTTGCGGATATACAATCATTCAGAAGAAACAATTGGTAGTTCGTGCTGCAGATTTTTCACTTATAGTTGGACAACTATACAAGATGGGACCTAATGAGATCTCAAGGATATGTTTTATGGAGGTAGAAATACCACTGATTCTAGCGGAAGCACATGAAGGCATCGCAGGAGGACACTACGCAGCAAAAGAAACAACGCAAAAGGTTCTTAGAGTTGGCCTCTAGTGGCCTACTTTACATAAAGATGATAAGGAATATTATAAATCCTGCAATGTATGCCAGAGAGTTGGGAAACCTTCCAGAAGAGATGAGATTCCTTTAGCACCGCATCTGACCTTACAGGTATTTGAGAAATGGGATATTGATTTCGTGGGACCTATTAACCCACCAAGAAAGCACACATGAGCTAGATACATCATCACTGAGACAGAGTATTTGACCAGATGGGAAGAAGCAAGAGAAGTGAAGGAATGTAGTGCAACTACAGTTGCACGATTTATATTTGATGATATCATAACCAGGTTTGGATGCCCGAAGACCCTGATGAGTGATCAAGGTACACACTTTATTAATAAGACTATCGAAGCTTTGACTCGGGAATTTGAAGTCCACCATCAGAAGAGTACTCCTTACCATCCACAAGCGAATGGGACAGTTGAATCTTTCAACAAGATCTTGGAGACAACTCTGATGAATATTTGTAGTGTGAATAGGGATGACTAGGATTTGAGAGTACCAACAGTGCTATGAGACTATATAACTACTTGCAAGAAGATGACAATGCAGAATCCATTTAAGTTGGTTTATGGTCTAGAAGTAGTTGTCCCTATGGAATATTTGCTTCCTAGTCTCATAATTGCAACATTCACAGATATGTATGACACTTGCATTGTTCAAGAGAGCCTTGCGCAGTTGGTAGAACTAGAAGAAGAAACATTTATCGCAGGATTTCAATAGTAGGTACAAAAGGAACAAGAAAAGGCCTACCATGACAGACATATCAAGAAGAAATCCTTTAAGCATGGAAATTTGGTATTGGTATATGACAACAAGTTCATTAAGCATCTAGGTAAATTCAGAACACATTGGCTTGGGCCATTTGAGGTCGCCTATGTTACAGAAGGAGGAGTTGCGCAGTTGAAGACACTCAATGGAGAGTGGAAGGAAGGTTTAGTGAATGGGAGCCAGTTGAAATTGTACTATGAAAACTAGATGCCTCGTAGCTCTCAGTAAAAGTAGAAGGAGACAGGTCTAGGTAGCAGTTGAAACTGGGTACCAGACACAAAAAATACAGCCTGCATAGGGAAGAAAAGAGACAGAGAAGAAAGAACAGGCTGCCCCACGCAGTCTGAAGTCGAAGTGACACTGAAGGTTCAGACCTGAAGTGCCTCAGGATGAGTCACATGTGAGTGTTGGGGGCCTATTGTCCCTTGGTTATGGAAGGTTGTGAAGATTAAGGAAATAAGCACAAAGTACGAACTGCATGGAAATCACATTGACTGAGATTGGGTCGAAGTGGTTAAAGAAGCAGAAAAGAAAGAGAGAAGTAAGAGAAAGCCATCCATTGAATGAGAAGACCAAGGAAGACATATCAACAAGGAATATGGATCATGGACAACTTAGCAAGAAGAAAAATCCACCAATAGATTCTTTGGAGCACCTCGCGGGAAAGAATAAAAGATAGGCTAGTGAAGCCTTGAAAAGGCGAGTCAAGTTGACCTAGGGTTTTGGAATTTTAGGGTTTTGACACCTAGGTTTTGGCCTAAGGTTGTTCAAGAGTCATTTTAATGTATAAATAAAGGTCAAGAGGACCTAGGCTAGGTTCGAATAGGTAATGAGTGTTGGACACACCGACTACACTGAGAGGGGAGGGGTGAACAATGTAGGGCTCTTTTCCCAAAACTCCTTATTTAATAATCACCATTAACTCATTACTCATTGTTGTCATTTATAAATAGTTAAATTTCAACACATATCAACAACATATATCAGCAATATATCATCAAGAAGTCATCACCACAAGGAACACAAAGAACACAAGATGTATGTACAATTTTCTTTTTATTACGGACTACAATCCTTGGGGTTTTTTAGCAACAACTAAATAGAGTAAAAATCTACAAGAGCACCAGATCTACAATGCAAGACTCATATTACACCCTCAACACTAACTTAGATGAGGCAACAATCCTCAACAGATATCAATATGTACCATAAACAAGTGCATCAACCATGCACCAACATGTGCCAAAGAACCAGTAATCAACCTGTACCATAAACAAGTGTATCCAACCATGTACCAAGTATATACCAATAATGTGTCAAATAATCATCAACAATGACTCATCAATATGTACCAACATCATCAACTATATACCTCATGTATGTGCCAACTCATCAACTACTTCTCTCAACCATGACTAGTTTTGGATTAGTCAACAACCCTAACTTGAAATAATCATAACTTTGTACCTATAATGAATAAACATTTGAAATCGATACACAATTCTCGTCAATGTGTTTTATGGAATTCCTCCAGGTTTCACTACTTTGAACCTCTCATAAAAGGAGTTATAGCAAAAATGGCATACCTTTCTGAATTCTAGCTTATTCTAGAGAGCGAACTTGTAGAGCATGCCCTATAGGAAATATTTGTTGAATCGATCTGAAACTGTTACACAAAATACTACAGACTGTAATATAACCAAAACAATTGGTCTCACTAAATTTGGATCTGTTATGAAGAATTTATGATGTTTTTACCCGAAACACCTGTTTTAGACTAGTTTCAGGACTAGCCACAAACCCTATTTTCCACGGAGTGTATCTGCAAAAATACAATGACCCACAAGCTAAATTTTTTACCAAATACACTTGGATTTGTTTCCTCAATGAAATATCCATCTCACGGTCTGAATCATTATATAAAAAATTTATTATGAAAATGGTGAGATGACCTGTAAATAACATACCTTAGAAAACATCATGAAAAGAATTTATCCTCC
Organism: Picea engelmannii; assembly: GCA_009831015.1. NCBI lineage: Eukaryota > Viridiplantae > Streptophyta > Pinopsida > Pinales > Pinaceae > Picea > Picea engelmannii. The sequence goes on along the minus strand of ML779717.1, from coordinate 512,077 downwards.
CTTGAATTCCGGCCCTCTTTTCTTCACCTTCCCACTGAAATTCGGCTTAGGTATCCTTTGGTTACCTCATTCACCTATAGAGCTTCAATATGCTCAAGTTTTCCACACCAAAAATGCTCAATAGGCTTTCACAAGAAGCTCTCCATCAATACTCCAAAAGATATTCTCACAAGAAGCTCTCCATTGATCCACAAAAGGGATGATCTACAAGAGACCATTGCTATCTTATTTATACTTTCATACTATAGGTCACTTAACCCATTTTTAGGTCACTTAACCCATTTCTAGGTCATTTAACCTATTTTCCTTATTTTAGGGTTAACCACTTTCCATAAATAGAAATTTCTCCAATACTTTATCATTTAAATATTCCTTCTTGATTTTGTCACCTTACTTTATCATTTCTTGATTTTGTCACTTCTCTTTATTATTTAAATAATCCACCTTGAATTTGTCACTTTAATTTATCATTTAAATAATGATTTCTTCTTTTAGGTCACTTAACCCATTTCTAGGTCACTTTGACTTCTTTGACCTTGGCGGCTTCAAGCCTTCATGTGGGGGTCCTTCCTCTTCGTAAGGCCGTAAATTTCAAACCATGAGGAGTTATGTGACATTCCACATACCACCTGAAATGGTATGAAAAGAAATATCCATATAGGATAGTTTCACCAATAATTTCCTTGATCTTCATCTCATTATTCCACATACAAGCATGGGTCCTCCAACCATTCTTCTAGGATAACTCAATCCACAAAGCATCTTCCCGTGAGGTTTTTCACCATAAGGGGACCACTTTGGAGTTCATCCATTTTTTCACCTTATCAATCATGATAAGACAATAATGAGAGCATGGTTCCTCCAACCATTCTTCTAGGATAAATCAATCTGCAAAGCGTCTTCCCATGAGGGCTTTCACCACAAGGGAACCACTTTGTAGTTCATCCATTTGTGCACTTTATCAATGAAGATAAGACAATAATGAGTCATCTATACATTTTTCCAACAATGCATCATATACCAATGAAACCACATTGATCCATCTTCATCATGTATCAATGACAACTCATTGATCCATCTTCATCATATCAATGACAAATCATTGATCCATCTTCATCTATGCATTATCATCAAGGAAAATACATATTACATTACATCAATCATCAATCAATCAATCCTTTGGCATCAATCAATCACTTGACATCAATCAATCAAACCATGGCATCAATGACAGCATGATCCAACAATCTCCCCCTTTGGCATTGATGGCAATACCAATATTGATGTCAACACCAATTACCAATTATTGATGTCAACATGTAGATAAGGCATGCTCTACATCAATAGTCAATGTGACTATCTCTCCCAATCAATAATCATCAATCACAATGTGACTATCTCTCCCCCTTTGACATCAATGGAAAAGGGCCATTTTCCTCTTGGGGCTTCTCCCCCTGCTTGAACTTTCCTTGGGGCTACTCCCCCTATCTGAGTGCCTTTGATATTCCTTTGAATAATCTCTCCCCTTTTGAACAAGGGATATCACTCTGATGTAATTCTAAAAATACATCGAACATACTCCCCCTTGTGACCATCGCTCCTCCTGGAATTATGCCTCTGTGCTCTTTATTCAAATATAGGGCTCTTTTCTAGGTATGCATCTGATAAATATCTCTTCCTAGAATCATGGGAAGAAGAATGACTCCCCCTATGGGTATGTATCCCCTATCTTCTCTGCGAGATGAACAATGTTCTACCATATAATGATCCCTGGACCTAATCATGCATCAAAATCATGCTATACCAAGCATCATGAAGCAAAAGATATGTCAACAATGAAATAAATAATCATGAGGAAAATATCAACCGGGAACATCTTGTACAAAAATGTGTGCTCATCATGCACAACACCTATGTACATCAACATCATGCAATGTGCAAAAAGATATCATCCATGGAATGTATCAATCATATGCCTCTATCAACATACCAACATGTGCATCTACCAATATGCCAACCATGTTCATCCACCAATATGCCAACCATGTGCATCCACCAATATGCCAACCATGTGCATCTACCAATATTCCAACCATGTTCATCTATCAATATGCCAAGCATGTGTCATATCACTCATGATATGCCTCCATCATGAACCAAGTACCATAAACATGTATCAAACAAATACCAATTGTTCTGTTAATCAATTAATACCAACAACATAGTATCATCAAGCATATGCCATATATGAGTGTACCAAAACATGTACACCACCATGCACCAATACCACAAAATGATGAATCCCATACATGTATGCCAAATCCTCCATAAAACATGTGCCAATCAATATGCTAGTAGGTGCCTCTACCAGTTTACTAGAAACGTACCAATCATGCATCAACTATAGATCAGCAATGATGTACAACATGATCATCTCATCAAATCACCAACCACATGTCCCAGTGTGTAGCCCATCCATATGCCAAATGCATGCATCAAGATTTTCAACAAGTAAGCTTCCAATACATCATCAAGATATATCACATAACTAAGGTGTCATAACTTCATTGTCATAACCAACATTTTTCTTCAACAGAAAATGCATCGATCCATACTCATGGGTTAGTGCCATGCATCCAAGATTTATTTTACATCATCACCTTACATAATCCAATATAGAATCATGAAAACATGTAGCAAATAGTGTCAGAATCTATAATAAACCATGTCAGACCCTGCATCACAGAGTTATACCATCACATCAAACTCCAATCCTTGTGCATAGCCCTTTTCCTTAGGCTTCACCACATATACGCAGCCTGTTCCACAGACAAGTCGCATATGTACGTGACTTATACAAGGTCATCCTACGTATGTACACGATTGATACCACTGTCACCCACATATGCATTAGTAGATGACACATTTGAACTTCCCTTCAGTCTTTCATTATGTTATGGCTTCTTTGTCTTCTTCACCCACTTCTGTAGATGTCCCTTCTCCTCAGAACTTGAGCTCTGAGCATCCATATTTTCAAATATGTCTCCCTTCCTTACTTCATTCCTTCTTCTAGCCATGTTATTTGAAGTCCTCATCATAGACTTTCTTCTTGTGTTCCGGCACTCTTGGGATTTGTGGCCAAATCCACTACAGCTGTAGCATCTCATGGTGTTACAGTGAACACCAATGTGTCTACTTGATCACATATCCAACACCTTATGGTGTTATGAAATCTTCCATTATATCTTGTTTCATAAGATCTACGTTCAAAAGATTTGTGACCATATTCACTACATGAATAACAATGACCATGAAAAATACTTTCATACCTTTTCTTTGGTGTCCCAAAGATAGCTTCTTGATGTCTTCATTGCTTTGTTATTTTGAAACTTTCCTTGCCTTATGTAGATGGTTTTTTTTCAACATTGTCTTCCTTTTTTGATGGACTTACCTCATGCTTCTTTGAGGTGCTTGCTTCAGCATGTGTATCTTCTTCTTTGTATCCAAGTCCTAATTTATCACATGGTGATCTTTAACTTTCCAAGATCTGTGAACTATTTAAGAATTTGTTTGACTTCTCTACCTTCTTTCTAAGGTCAACAACTTTGGCTTCTAACTTATCACATGGCTCTTCCTTTTCATTAATTTGATTCTTCAAAATTTCTTCTACCCTTTTGGCTTCTTCAATTTGGGTCTTGAGATGAATAATAGTTTCAAAACTTTTGCTAATCTCATCATCTACCTTCATATCTTCTTTTTCATTATTTAGTCTTGTGATATCTTCTTCCTTTTCTTCTGATTGAGTCTTATTTCTCTCTTCTTGTTCCTTGAGCATTCCCTTTAACTTCAAGATGTGCCTTTGACTTCTCCTAAGAAACTTCTTAGTGTAATCCAAAGATAGTTATAGTGTCTATAAAAATTATCACTTATATATCTATATAAACCCTCTTCAACTTCTTTTTGAAGTTCTAATATATCTTCTTCTATTCTTTCCATGGGATAATTTCCATCAAACTTTACACAAATTGTTTCTAGATCATCTTCTTCACTTGAGAAAAATTCAACATCATCACATTTTGAATCATTGCAATCAAGAGTCTTTGGAGATTCTTTACCTTTATTTGAAGTATCTTCAAGATCTTCCTTTTTGCCAACATTATCACTTGATTATTTGTCTTCATTTGAAATGTTTTCAAGATCACATTTAGAAATAATACAATCAATGTTTTTTGGATATTCTTTACCTTTGATAATCTTGATGGAGTGGTCTTCAATATCTTTCTTCTCCTTCTTTCTTTGATATGTATCCTCTAGCTTTAGCCATAGATCCTTGGCAGAAGTGCATGTTTCCATGCTTTCTTTGATAGGGCTTGAGAGTCCACTAAGAATGGTCTTAAGAGGAAATTCATCATTCTTCTTTTCTTCCCTTTGAGCTGCAAACTTTGACTTGTTCTTCAACAGAACTGATCCACCAATCGCTTCCTTCCAAATAGATGCTCCCATTATCTTCAAATACACTCTCATCTCTATTCTTCAAGTAGAATAGTTTTCCTCATCAAGGATTGGTATTTCATCATCCATTTGTGTGTCTATGGGTCTTCTTCAATCTTGTTAAGTCTTGTAGTGAAGGCCCGCTCTGATACCAATTGTTGGGCACACCGACTACAC
>ML779717.1:471291-505869 GCA_009831015.1 Picea engelmannii | reverse complement strand
CTTTCCATAAATAGAAATTTCTCCAATACTTTATCATTTAAATATTCCTTCTTGATTTTGTCACCTTACTTTATCATTTCTTGATTTTGTCACTTCTCTTTATTATTTAAATAATCCACCTTGACTTTGTCACTTTACTTTATAATTTAAATAATTATTTCTTCTTTTAGGTCACTTAACCCATTTATAGGTCACTTTGACTTCTTTGACCTTGGGGGCTTCAAGCCTTCATGTGGGGGTCCTTCATCTTCGTAAGGCCATAACTCTCAAGCCATGAGGAGTTATGTGACATTCTACATACCACCGAAAATGGCATGACAAGAACTATCCATATAGGATAGTTTCACCAATAATTTCCTTGACCTTCATCTCATTATTCCACATACAAGCATGGGTCCTCCAACCATTCTTATATGATAACTCAATCCACAAAGCATCTTTCCATGAGGGATTTCACCATAAGGGGACCACTTTGGAGTTCATCCATTTGTGCAACTTATCAATCATGATAAGACAATAATGAAATCATGGTTCCTCCAACCATTCTTCTAGGATAACTCAATCCGCAAAGCGTCTTCCCGTGAGGTATTTCACCATAAGGGGACCACTTTGGAGTTCATCCATTTTTTCTCCTTATCAATCATGATAAGACAATAATGAGTCATCTATACATTTTTCCAACAATGCATCATATACCAATGAAACCACATCGATCCATCTTCATCATGTATCAATGACAACTCATTGATCCATCTTCATCATATCAATGACAACTCATTGATCAATCTTCATCTATGCATTCTCATCAAGGACAATACATATTACATTACATCAATCATCAATCAATCAATCCTTTAGCATCAATCAATCACTTGACATCAATCAATCAAACGATTGCCATCAATGACAACATGATCCAACAATGAGTGATTATTTTGTTGAGAGGAAAAGGTATTCTATTGAGAGAAATTTTGTGTTATAAGATCTTCAGCTGAGTGTGAAGATCAACCCTGCAGCTAGGTGCGCAGGGAGGGGAGAGAAAGAGAGAGAGCGGGAGAGAGATCTGCAAGCTAAGAGCGCATATAGAACTGTATGTTTTCCTATAATATCAAGAAACATAGTTCTGTGGGCGTAGCCCTAGGGAGAGGGTGAACCCTGTATATCTTGTTTTTCTGTGGGATTTATGTTGTGTTGTTTTTACTTCTGATTACTCTGTTATTGCATCAATGTGTTAGATCTGAGATATAACTATGTGAAGTAGGTTTGAATTGGTAAGCGGTATCTAGATGTTGTGTTCTTGTTGTTTTGGACCCACTTTGCATTTCCTCTGGTTGTAGACACTTGTGTCCTGCAACCCCCTATTGCTACTTCGGGTGAGACTACATCTGCTTTGCAGGTGTTGCCGAAAGGGCCATTAGTTAGGGCTTGTTGGTGTGTTGTTAGAGCTGAACCCTGGGTCTACCCCTGTGCCAACAATGGTTGATGCACTTGTGATGGTACATGTTGTACTAGTTGTTGATTTACATGATTGGCTGAGTGATATTATTGTGATATTGGATATGAGATCTATGTTATCGGATATGATATATTGAGGAGAGTATTGGTACAGGTTGTTGGTGTATTTGGTATATGTTAGAACATGTTATTAGTACAAGTTGATTACATGTTATTGGTACAGATTGGTATAGGTTGTGATAGTTATTGGCACGGATTGGTACATGTTTACATTGATATATCTCACAGTTGTAGTGTTGAAATGGTTTCATCATTTATTTTACACTTATATTTCAAGGAAGTTGGATGAGGCAAGGAAAGGGGGTTGTCACCTCCTTCCAGTTGATGTCAAAGAATCAAGGAGTTAGAGCTTCCTTTAGGTTGGAGACTGAGAACTAGGTGGTTGGAGCCACTTTCCAGTTGGAGCCAGAGAACCAGGGAGTTGGAGCTTCCTTCATGTTGTAGCTTGAGAATTAGGGGGTTGGAGCCTCCTTCTGGTTCGAGCTGTAGAATTGGGTGGTTGTAGACACCTTCCCGTTGGAGCCAGAGAACACTAGGAGTAGGAGCCTCCTTTTTGTTGGAGCTAAAGAATTGGAAGTTGGTGCTTCCTTGAATGTAATTCTTAAAGACATATAAGAAAAAAATTATGTGGTTTTCTCCCGCATTGGGTTTCCACGTAAAATATTGGTGTACTGTGCATTGTGTGGATGTGTCTATTATTGTTTATTATGCAATGATGGATTTTAATGTTTTATGATGCAATAACATATTACTAATGAACTTATGAACATTGTTGAATAAGTTAAAGGACTATACTTTGTGGTTAAAAGGATTAATACGTGGTATAAATTTCTCATTACTGATTCACTCCCCCTCTCAGTAATCCAACAATTGGTATCAGAGCCCGTTCCTTCAGGAAACAATTTAACCACTAGAAGGAGATCATGGATTATACCGAGAATGGAGTACCACTATTTAATGGTCATAATGGTCTAAAGTATGAGATGTGAAGCATAGGGACCATAACCTTTTTAGAGGCACAAAGATATGATATTTGGTATTCATTTGTGACACAATACAATGATACAAATAAATCAAATAATGCATCCAAGAAGGAATTGAATAACAATAACAAAATAAAAATGGATTTCATCTGGGAAGGATTACTTGATCCGGTAAGAGAAAAGGTTGGTAAATGTTCATCAGCTAAATAACTTTGGGATAAGTTACATAATATCTATTCTTCACTCATCACATAGTCATAAAATGTCAAAGAATATGCAGGTACATATCAAGAAGAAATATGTTCATCATATCAGACAGATTAAGAGAAGAAGAGTACATAATCAACATAAGTATGTTGTTTTTCTTTAATTGTGAAAAACACAGAAATCATGAAATTGAATGCCCTGAAGGTAATGAGACAGAAAATCCATTTGAAATAGAAGACAATTATGAATAAAAAATGATCAGTGATTTATATGATCTAAAGAAAGAAAGAGAAGAAAACAAGTCACTCAAGAAAGAATTGATGAAACAAAATGAAAGTGTTCAAGGTTCCAAAGAAGCTCAACAAGTCATCAAGAATTTAAGAGCTCAACTAGAAGAGGCCAGAAGAATTGAAGAACCTCTACAATATCAAAATAAGTGCTTAGAAGACAACATAGAAGCACAAAAGGAATAATCATCAAAGAGAGAAAAAATATTGACATATCATCTCAAGGAAAGAACCGATGACTTAAACCAACTTGAGGAAGAGTTTGAACAAGAAGAGAGAAGACTCAAAGAAGAAATAATTACATTGAAAATCCAACTTGAAGAAGAAAAGAGAAGAAAATAAGTCATGAAGTCTCAGATAATGAAGAAAGAAGAAGAGGTTGAGAAGCTTGAAGAAGAAGTTGTCACACTAAGAGTCAAAGTCGTCAATCTCAAAACAAATGTTGAAGAGACATAAACATCCACGTCAACAATAGAGAATAAAGAGAAACATTCTAGGTTGCTAGAAAAGAAGCATGAAGAAAAGAACAAGAGTTATGCAGAAGTACTCAAAGGAAGGAATCATGGTCAACCAGAATCTAAGAAAACTGATAAAGATACATCTTCAAGAAGACTATCCATGTTCAAGCCACAAAGAAGCTTCAATCATGATCATGATCAGTGAAGGAACAAATTTAGAAGGACTACACTACAAAGAAGATCATTCACTACCAGGTATGTAAATTTATTTTATGGTCATTGTTTTTCTTGTACTAACTTTGGACACAAAGTTGCAGATTACAAGGATTATAAAATAAATGTTCAAGCAAGAAATGCTTATGTGGCCCCACGTAACATTGAATGTCACAAATTTCATAACTATGGAAAGATATCTCGTGATTGTAGAAGCATTATTAATACTTCCATGAAAGATAACAATGATATCAGATATAAAAAAGTATGGATAAGAAAACAAGAAGAAAAAGTGAACAAATACTAGGTCCCAGAGATCGCAAGATTGGAAATAACACGAGATGAAGAAAAATCTACAAAGAAAAAGGAATATGTCAAATACAGAAAGGTTTGGAAAAGAAATGAAAGAAAAGAAGGGCATGTAAATAAGGAACAGGTTCAAGAGATTGTACGTTCATGTATTGTAGTGCAAGATAAATCCACATAAATAAAGAAAGAAGTCAGAGTTCAGAAAGATGTTAAGCCTAGCAATGAATATGATGATGAATTCACATTCTAGCAGACAGTTTTCTGAGCCATCCAGCTTGGAGACTGCTAGAAAATATGTATGGTGAACAGGGGGAGTCTAGATAACATCCCTACAAATTAGAGATTCATCTTTCAAGTAGATTACATAGTTCGAGTAGACAAAATCAGAGAAATCAATTAACATAAGTACAATATGACAGATTGATGAGTTGACAAAATTACACAGAAATAAGTCTATGATTGTCTTTAGACAAAGATATCTTCAACACAGGTTGTTCCATACATGCATAGTTTGGATTACAAATAGATAAGACTAGTGGAAACATTTGATGTTTGATGATCAGTTGTAGCAGTGAAGACTTTCTGATAGTACAAAGACAGATGGGTCAACATTGTGGACAATTGAGTAGCAGAGTATTGGAAAACATGGACAAAGATGGATTCATAAGATTCTTAGCAGTCGCTTAACAATTGGAATTGGTTGAAATCAGTTGATCATAGAAAGTGATCCAGTTGGCTATTGGTGGCCACCCACCTATTCCAACTGGATCCTCTTGTCTACTTTTAGTTCAACACGTTCTTCTGTACTTCTTTGTAATTGTGGGTTCTACACTTCTGGGGATGTCTGAATCCCTACACATATTCCAGGTGGATATTGGTGGCCTCTCATCTAATCCAATTGGATTATTTTATATGTTTTCATGTCGTCACATGTTATTGTACTTATAGGACTATCACGCGCCTAAAACAGAGGTTGTATGTAAAGTTTACGACCCCGGGAAGTTGAGGTACCAACTTACCCATAAGGGCCCACATGAATTTTGACGTTTCACCTCCTAGGGTTAGGTTTTTGGATGTCTAGGGTTTTGGCATTCATGAGTAATATCAAAAAGGCCTCTAGAGCCTCATTGTAATTCATTCTGCTTAGACGGATGCGCATAGCAGCCACATCTCTTCTCAGAGAGAACTACCACCATTCGAGCAAGTGTTTTAGTTCTGTAGTTGTACAGTTTCATCCCATTTCATTATTCAATAGAAGATATTGTTCACTGGATATCTATGTTATTCTTCATATCTTTGTGTTTATTTTGTTTGGTCTATTAATCAATTCATTTCGCTCCTAAATCCATATCAGTGGTATCAAAGTGGTGTGCTCTTCATTTATTTTTCTTTGTGCATGTTCTCGACAAGATCTGGGTACAAGAAGTTGGGACTCGAACCAATCGAGCCATTGCAATATCGGTTCGCCAATCCCGACAACAACCCATGGGGGATAAAAAGAAAGATGATAGAGCATGAGATCCTATTAAAATGTTGTTGGAGGAAGCTATCGCATGAAAAAGGAACGAAATGATGGAAAACTTCACACAGATCCTTCGACGACTTCCCACAGGAGAAGCATCTTCATCAAGCGGCCATGCAACCCCCTTCAAGGTACAGGTAAATTTTTATATTCCATTATTTGAAGGACTGATAGATGTGAATGTTATAGATAAATGGTTGAATCTACTCGAAGGATATTTTTCGGTCCATAGTTTTTCTGATAGGGAAAATATCACTTTTGCACTCCTCAAGGTCATTCCCCATGTTAAATACTGGTGGGATACTTAATCTGAGCAAAGGGTCATAGAGGAATCTGCAATGTTTGTGGTCGCCCCTACATGGGATTCCTTCCGAGACACCATTAAATAACAATACTACCATGTTGGAAGCTATGAGGACTAGTACATCAGATGAACCACCCTACGTCGAGAAAGGGACTAGATAATACCAGATTTCACAAATATTTTCCATATCCTGCGCACCAAATTGGGTATCAAAGACTCTGAGCATCATCTGGTGCTCAAATACCACAATTTTTTGCATAGATATATTAAAAAAAAAAATGGATTTTCTGGACATCGCCTCGTTGGGCATGACTTATAGATATATGGTCAAGATCGAGCAGAAATTTAAGCAGAAAAGGTGACAGTTTGGATCTGGAAACCCCTCATAGCCGAAGCAGGGAAAAGGCAGCCCCAACCCACACAACAAGGGACCAAGTCGAGATGGTCACCCTCAGTAAAACCAGTCCAAGCCACAACACAAGAAGGGAAATGAGAAGATGAAGAAGGACACGAGAAAATGGTGTGAGTACCATAAAATCCCTTGGCACAACACTGAAGAATGTCACTCCAGGTAGTCACTCATGGCCGAACTGAAGGATCTCAGAACAAGATAAATAGGATCTTGAGCACCATTCCCCAAACTTGCATCCAACCCCAATTTTCTCCATCTCCTTCGAAATTTAAACAAATTTTGTTTTCCCAATGCCTCTAGTTGGATGAAACTTGTCATAATCCTGTGCAATTCTTTGAATTTCATTAAATGCCTTCAAAATATTTCTAATTCAATTATGGAAAGAACAATATACAAGCTTGGACATTGATTCAAGGGTGAGTTGTAATTGGAAACACATGTTTCACTAGGTATGAGTTAGTTAAATACTAAGGATCTTCATTTATAATTAAGAATTAATTATGAAAGTGTGTACATTTTCACCATATATTCTATTTGTGGGATATTTATTCATAACATTCAATTGTCTTCCATATAAGGTTGGTTGAATGTCTATAATACGCTCATTCAACTTTTCTTCCAATCCTTTGCTTGGTTTCAAAGCAGGATCCAACTCCTAATATTTAAAAACAAAGTAAGATTAAGAAAGTAATGGAAAGATATAAACATAAATGTAAACTTCTAATAAATATATATATAGATTTCTAGGAGCAAGTTGGTGACTATTGACGATAAAAATATCAACGAGGATTTATCCCACAAAGTATTGCTAAAAACCTATTATTATAAGCTAATGACATATATAATACTAGTAGGTGGTGTTATCACTCCAGGAGTTCTTCTAGGTTGTAGCTCAAAGAAGCCTGGTAACTTAACTAATATCTCAATGGTGTATAATATTCTCTCAATTGGATCAAGTCAGATGAATAAATTAGACCTTCTCTCTCAAGACATGCATAAACATAACCAGATGACAAGGCTTTTAACTATCATTGTTCAAAGGGTTTGTAAATAAGTGAATGTATGGATAATTCTTACTATGCTATCTTACTATGCTAGCAGACTCACACATAAAGATACATGAATGGCCAGTCAGAATGAGTAAATGATATTTGCAATTCAACTCATCAAAAGCAAAGATAGGATGGCAGTTATCAAGCTTTAGAAAAATATAATAGACATGAATTAAACATCCATGTAAAAATATAGAATAGACAGGAAAATGTAAATCTGAACAGATAATTGCAAAAGAAGCTTGTATTAACTAATCTGCAAATGAGAAGCTTAAGTACAGAGTGTGAAAAAGTCTCCAAAGTCGACCTCTTCTTCCCTCAAAATAATAGGCTTTATAGCCTTTACAAAATAGTTCAAGATCCTATAAAAGAGGATCTAAAATGCTAAAAATAGAACAAAGTCAAAACAATTTTCAAAACATAAGATTAGATCCTAACTTAAGGAATCAAATCCTAATCATGATCTATGATCTTCAGCATCTTCGACATCTTCAACAATTTTCTGGGTGATGAAAAGGCAACTCAAGATCTTGTTTATCACGTTCTGCCAACGACACCGCACCCGCAAGCCTACACCATCGGCTGGATTCGCCAAGGAAGAGATCTCAGTGTCATCCAACAGTGTCATCTTCCCTACGACATCAAGCCTTTGAAAGCTGAGGTAATGTGTGATATTTCTCCCCTTGAATTTTTTTATGTTCTTTTAGGAAAACCATATTTGTGGAAGTGTCATGATGTGTATGATTCTAGACCCCACAATGTTATTATTAATTTGGGTAGACAATTGTACAAGATACCAGAGGTAGCGCCGCCTACTTCTATTTCTTTAATATCTTCTAACCAATGCAGTAAGGTCATCTCATAGACCGTGAAGTTCATCTTCTTTGTGATCCATGATCACAGTAAGCAGAAGGTCACCTCCACATCTGTGGACTCTACATAGAGCCTTTCTTTGCAACAGAATCAAGTGGACAGGGTCATGGAAGAATGCATAGACATATTCTCCTCACCTACAGGGGTACCGACACACTGCCAAGTCAAGCATCCAATTGATCTGACCCTCGACGCACCTCTACCTAATGGACCAATTTATCGTTGCTCGTTGATGGAAAATGAAGAAATAAGGTGACAAATCCAAAAGATGCTTCAAAAGGGGCACATCAGACCCAGCTCATCCCCTTGTAGAAGCCTGGTTGTATTGGTGCAGAAGAAGGATGGGACGTGGCGACTCTACATTGATTACAGATCCTTAAACAAAATCACAGTCAGGAACCAGTACCCCATTCCAAGGATTGATGACCTTCTTGACCAACTCAATGAGGAAAATTTCTTTGGCAATATTGACCTAAAGTCTGGCTACCACCAAGTTCCCATCGAACCAAATGATGTATGGAAGAGAACCTTCAAATCTAAATAAGGTCTCTTCAAATGGCTAGTCATGCCCTTTGGATTAACAAATTCACCCGCCACTTTCATGAGGTTGATGGATGATGTATTGAGATGCTTCACCAACTCCTTTGTGGTGGTATATTTGGATGACATCCTCATCTTCAGCAGAATGTGGGAGGAGCACATGCGACATATTCAGCAGGTTTTGAGCACTCTGCGGCAGCACAAGCTATATGCCAACTTGGAAAAATGCTATTTTGGAATGAACATGGTCCAATACTTGGGCTACATTGTTGATGAGCATGGGGCACAAGTTGATCCATCTAAGATCCAATTCAACCGTGACTGGCCAGCCCCGACCACAATGATTGAGCTTCGGAGCTTCTTGGGACTAGCCAACTTATACCGATGGTTCATGTTGGGATTCTCCCATATTGGTAGGGCCAAGTTAGTGTGGGTGAAGGGAACAAAAATGAGCATTCGATGATCTGAAGCATCGCTTGTGCTCAACTCTAATACTCTCCTTTCCCGATATGCAACAACCATTCGAGATTGAGACTGATGCATCTGAGTATGTCATGGTCGCAGTTCTCACTCAACATGGTCATTCGATGGCATACCATAGTGAGACACTCTCAGATACTATCTGGAAATACCCCACCTATGACAAGGAAATTCATTCCATTGTACAAACATGTCATCAATGGAAACATTACACTCTAGGAAAAGAGACGATCATACACATTGATCACAAGCCTCTGCAGTTCATACATACATAGGGGAAATTGTATAACGACTGCCATAAGAAGTGGTCCACCTACCTACAAAATTTCCATATCAACATCAAGTATAAGACGGATATCTCAAATCGTGTTGTTGAATGCCTCAGTCAGCCTCCTCTAGCTGCACTCACCACTATGCTCCATTCCTATGGACATGAAGTATCTGAGTGGCCCCAACTTTATCAACAAGATCCGGACTTCGCCACCACTTATCATCTCTTGGGTACATGTGTGAATGTCACCGATTTTCACATTCAAGACAGACTCTTATGCCACCTAGGCCATCTCTGTGTTCCTACAAGCGAGCGTGAAAAGTTGATTTGGGAATCCCACTACAGTCGTGTGGCACGAAATTTTGGCGTGGAGAAAAATGTGGTTGTTCTTCAGAAACATTTTTATTGGCCAAAACTTTGATAAGATTTCAACAAGTATATCAGATCTTGCACTACCTGTGCCATTTCCAAGCCAACCATCAAGAAGCAAGGCTTATACACCCATCTTCCTATTCCCGAGAAGCCTTGGGAATCCATCTCAATGGATTACATTTCTGGCTTTCCATCCACCAAGAAAGGAAATGACTGCATATTTGTGGTCGTTGATCGGTTTTTGAAGATGGCCATCCTCACATCCTGCAAGAATAATATCATAATGACGGATACTACCAAGCTCTTCTTCGAACGAACGTGGTTCCACTTTGGGATACCACATACCATCATCTCCAATTGGGACAACAGGTTCCTCAACACATTTTGGTCGAGTCTCTGGTCACTGTTGGACACCAAGCTCACAAAATCCAATGCTTTCTACCCCCAAACTGACGGCCAAACATAGGTCATCAATCGGATGATTTTGCACATCCTTCGCATGTACAATTATAAGCATCCACATACATGGGACGAGAGTCTCCCCTATGTTCAACATAGTTACAACAAGGCTCTCCATAGCTACACCGGACATAGCCCATTTCAGGTGGGTCTGGGATTCCAACCCTTGGGACCCATTGATGTTGTACTTCCTCTTTCCACCGTACAGACAGACTCTTCCCATGATCATTCTGTGATATACAAAGCCAACAGATTCATAGAAAGGATTCAACACATCCATCAAAAGGTCAGGAGATTTTGCAGAAATCCAATGCTAAGTACAAGTAATGCCATGATCAACACATGGTACCACACCAGTTTGAGGTTGGAAACAAAGTTTGGTTACATTTTCAGAAGGATCGTCTCATAGGGCCCCATCGGAAGCTCCGTTCACTTCTCTATGGGCCTTACACTATCACCAAGGATGTGGGTAGCAATGCTTTTGAGCTCAACACTCCACCCTTCCTTGGTTTCCACCCAATGTTCAATGTGGACCTCCTTCGAACATATTTTCCACCATTATTGGACACCTCAGAGATCACCAAACAACTGACACCCACAGAGCTCAACCTCAACTACATGGAACAAGAATCCACTGATCATATAGTGGACACATAGGTCAAGGGCACTCGCTAGCAGAGGATCCAGCTTTATCGGGTTGTCAAGGCAGGGAAACTCCTACACTAAGGCATGTGGATCACCGGGTTGAAATCTAGCAGAAGTTTCCTCACTTGATGGGGGAAGTAAATTCAATGGAGACAATTTCTTCCTAAGGGGGGAGGATTGATCCAGTTGGATATTGGTGGCCACCCACCTATTCCAACTAGCTCCTCTTGTTCATTTTTAGTTCAACACATTCTTCTGTACTTCTTTGTAATTGTGGGTTCTACACTTCTTGGGTTGTTTGAATCCCTACTCATCTTCTAGGTGGATATTGGTGGCCTCTCACCTAATCCAACTAGCTTATTTTGTATGTTTTCATGTCAACACATCTTGGTGTACTTCCAGAGTCGTTTTGGAGGCCTAAACTGTGTTTTTTTGGCTCGCCACAATCAAATTGTAAACAAATTCAAGTTTGATGGTGGAATGTTTAGTTCTCTGAAATACATTTCCAGTGGGCTATCACGCGCCTAAAATAGAGGTTGTATGCAAACGTTACAACCCCGAGAAGTTGAGGTACCAAATTACCCATAGGGGCCCACATGAGTTTTGATGTTTCACCTCGTAGGGTTAGGTTTTTGGATGTATAGGGTTTTGGAATCCATGAGTAATATCAAAAATTCCTCTAGAGCCTCATTATGCTTCATTCTTCTTAGGCGGATGGGCGTAGTAGCCACGTCTCTTCTCAAATATAGCTACCACCATTCGAGCAAGTGTTTCAGTTCTGTAGTTTTACAGTTTCAACCTATTTCATTATTCAATAGAATATATTGTTCACTGGATATCTATGTTATTATTCATATCTCTGTGTTTATTGTATTCATTATGTTAATCAGTTCGTTCCACTCTAAATCCGGATCATAAAGTAAAGCAGTGAAAGGAACAAAAAAACAGGGAAAGAGAAACCGTCAGCAGAAGCGACATCATCATAAGGTTATTGTTGAATAATATGGGTCACATGGACACAGATGAATTTGTAAGAACACTTAGCAGGTTTGGACAAATATATGTGAGTGGATGAGAGCATGGATTCAAATACTGGTTCATAGATTGGTTCAGAGAGTGGTTTAGAGATAAAGGAAAATTATCATAATGGATGATAATGACACATGAATATTTGAATGCTTATTCTTGAATGTTTTTCGTATATGTTAGTTGATTACAAAAGGAATAACCAATGGACAAAAAATACAAAATGAAGCAGGTATAGGAAGCCCTACATGTCATCTACACAACATCTTGTAGAGAAGTACTGAAGGGAGAGAGACAGAAGCAAGAAGACAGCTAGAAAGATCATTCATAGATGTTATCAGATAGAGAGAAAGAGAACAAAGGCATGATTCCAGGGGGAGCGATGGTCACAAAGGAAGAATGAGAGATATAAATCCATTGTTGCATCTGAGTGATACCCTTTGTCAAATGGGAAGACATTATTCAGATGAAGGGAGAGAGAGTAATCATAGGTTTATAGACACATAGAAATATCAAAGGCATTTAGACAGGGGAGAAGCCCCAAATGGAGATATCCTTTTCCATTGATGTCAAAGGGGGAGAGATAGAAACATTGATGAGGAGTATGAGCATGAATAATTATCATAACTAAGTGTTGCCATCAATTTTTGTGTTGCCATCAATGCCAAAGGGGGAGATTGTTAGACAATTGGCTTAGGTTGTTGGAAAATTGGTTTGGGTTGTTGGTTTTCATTGATTTAAACCCTTGGAGAGTGATATTGTAGATTCATTTCAACCCTTAGAGATTGATGTCAACCCTTGGAGAAGTCTGGTAGTGAATTTTGGTAGCGCAAAGGTATGGGTAAGGGACCTGAGTTTGTTTGAGGTATAAAGGAATGAAGATCAATGAATATGCAGGTAATACTATTCTACATGGATAGTACATGTCATTCCATTTTCGTTGATATGTGGAACACCATGTGGTTCCTCACGGTTAGTGAGATATGGCCATATGAATTTGGAGTACCCCCAATAATATTCTAGAAGCCCCTAGAAGGTCAACAAGAAGTCAATTATTCTAGAAAGTCTTCAAGAAGATTCCTAGTCAATGTGGTTGCAAGGAGAAATTAATTAAATATTTAAGTGGACAAAGTGGCTAAGTGGACAAAGTGGTTAAGTGGAAAACATGGCTAAGTGGACAAAGTGGTTAAGTGGAAAAAGTGGCTAAGTGGACAAAGTGGTTAAGTGGATACTTCTAGAGGAAGCTACTTGGAGAGTATAAATAAGAGAGGAAGGGTCTCCCATTAGCATCTATTGAGCATATTGAATATCTACAATGTTGGAGTTACTTCACACACACCTAGGATTTATTTTTCCTAAGGTTTTTCCTTGTTTATTAGTCATAATTAGTCATTATCCAGTCTCCTATATTTTAGGGGAGAATATTCCACTTGGAGAATATTCTCTTCAGTTGACACTTCAGTTTGACTAGTTGAGTTGAGTCTATATGTTGCATTGGTTTTCTCACCATGAAACATTGGGATCATCACCATGATAATGCACACTTGCCTTGGTTTCATCACCACATTGGCGCATTACCCTTGATTCCTTGATCTACTCCTCACTACACTCTATTTCAGTAAGTTAAAACTTCAACTTAACTGAAGACTAATTGACTGGTTAACTCAGCTAGGTGGCAGTTCACTCCCATAATTGCCTGAGAGACTAGACTAGGTGGCACTTTACTCCCGTAACTGTTGGTGTGTGTCTAGATCACTCTAGACCACCACTATGGATCATTAGTTACTGATGCATCCTATATATATTGTAAATTATTCACTCTTTGAGTGTGGAAAACGGTTAATGAGAATTATTTATATTCTTTCTCTCCTTCTTCTTATTTCTCAAATTATCTCTACAAATGTGTGTATTATTGTTTATCTAGATCTATTCTATGCAGGTTCAATACATTTACATGGTATCAGAGCCGACGGACTGCTAAGAAAAAGCTACACCAAATTATTTTTGCAGGTACTGAAGATTGAAGAACACGGAAAGATGGAATCTATGTTTTACTCATCGACAATACTTCTCACGCCTCATAACTATTTGGAATGGAAGCCAAAAATTCTACTTCATCTCAGATGCAGAGGCTTGTACCAAATAACTATGGCAACGGAAGTAGAGCCTGATTCTGCCGATGAGAAAAATGACTTTCTCAATAGACAAGATATGGCCATAGGAAGTATCTACACATCTGTTTCTCTCGAACTTTTCCATCAAGTATATGAAGAATCACAAGAATAAACTCCAAATGAATTATGGACCATATTGGAGGTTCTATTTGTGAATAAAGAAGATTGTGAAGATTTCATGCAGGAGGTTGAACAGATAGAGCCAGAAGAGAAGCCATCAAAAGATCAAGCCTCTTACTATGAAGAGTCTTCTACAAAAGTATTTACACAAATTTTTATTTAATTAATTGAATATGATGTATACTCCATTTCAGATCTGTTTTCTGAAATTCATGTGGAAGATATATGGAATTCATCTTAGAAGTCACATGCAAATACTTTTCCATGCGCAATGCATGCATCTCATGAGACAAAAAGGAAGCCGCGCACATCTGAATCAATTATGATATTTTGTGAGAACAATTTGAAGAAACAAATTGAATATTTGAATTCCTCTCGGGAAAATATCCAATTTAAAAAAAAAAAATCATCTGAAAATGAGTCTGGGAAGTGAAGTTAAGATCGTTTTAAAATCAACAAAATTTCAACATTTTTTCGGAAACGACCGCACGGTTTTCAAAGTTTCATCCAAACTTTATTTGGATATTATTCATTACAATAAGAGAAATTGGATATGTGTGTAAATACTAATGGTGCATCTACTTCATCAGATCGGTGCAGACATCTACATCTTCAACAAAATCTTCAATGAGCACAAATTTGCACAGTTGCGAGGTCTTCTTGGAGTGAAGGACATGGTTGCTTAGCAACTGTTTTTTTTTTTTGTTCCTTCTCATTTTTTTTATGCATTGTAATTTGAGAGCGGGGGGGGTTCCCATGAGGTTTTCCCTCTTTTCTCATTTAGTTCAGTGTATCTTTTGTATTTGGGTACCTAACATGGCCTTGTTGCCGGAACCCATTCTTTATTTTCACCATAGTGATGTTCAGGGGCGGTGTTGGAGTTACTTCATAGACACCTAGGATTTATTTTTCCTAAGGTTTTTCCTTGTTTATTAGTCATAATTAGTTATTATCCAGTCTCTTATATTTTAGGGGAGAATATTCCACCTGGAGAATATTCTCTTCAGTTGACACTTTAGTTTGACTAGTTGAGTTCAGTCTATATGCTGCATTGGTTTTGTCACCATGCAACATTGGGATCATCACCATACTAATGCACACTTGCCTTGGTTTCATCACCATATTGGCACATTACCCTTGATTCCTTGATCTACTCCTCACTACACTTTGTTTCAGTCAGTTAATTGAAGACTAATTGACTAGTTAACTCAGTTAGGTGGAAGTTCACTCCCGTAACTGCCTGAGAGACTAGACTAGGTGGTAGTTTACTCCCATAATTGTTGGTGTGTGTCCAGATCACTCTAGACCACCACTATGGCTCATTAGTTACTCATGTATCCTATATCTATTGTAAATTATTCACTCTTTGAGTGTGGAAAACGGTTAATGAGAATTCTTTCTATTCTTTCTCTCCTTCTTCTTCTTTCTCAAATTCTCTCTGCAAATGTGTGTATTATTGTTTATCTAGATCTATTATGTGCAGGTTTAACACATTTACATACAAGTGACTAAGGTAACCAAAGGATATCTAAGGATAATTTCAGAGTGAAGGTGAAGTAAAGAAGGATGAAATTCAAGGGAGGATAAAGTGTTTTGATGATGCTTTCTAAGCTTGTGGGTCATTTTAGTTTGGGAGTTACACTCTGTGGAAGATAGGGTTTGTGGCTAGTCCCGAAACTAGTTTTAAATAAGTGTTCCAAGTAAAAATGTCATAAATTATTCATAACAGATCCAAATTTAGTGAGACAAAATGCATTGGTTATAGTACAGTCTGTAGTATTTTTTGTACCATTTTCATATCCATACAACAAATATTCTACGTGTGGCATGCTCTACAATTTTGATCTTTAGAATAAGACAAAATTTAGCAAGGTCTGACATTTTTTCCATAACTCCTTTTCTGGGAGGTTCCAAGTAGTGAAACCTGGATTATTTGCAGAGAATACACTGAAGAATATTTTGTATAATTTTCATACCTTTATGCATTATAGGTATAGATTTATTCTTTTTTCAAGTTAGGTTTGTTGAATGATCCAAAATTAATCATGTGAGACTAAAGTAAAGTTTGATGAAAATGATAGTCTCTTGTTGTTGAAGTTAAGGAAGGTTTGGAGGTCTGTGATCACATACACTAGGTATTTTACAGAGTTACATGTATGTTCATATTAATGTTTTTATGGTTACATTTGGTCATGACATGGTACATGCTTGAGGCTACATAAAAATGAGGTTTGGAACATGGTTTTATGTAAGGGTTTATGGTATTTGTCTTATGGATTTGTGATGTATTGCTAGAGGAATATTGTTGTTTTTTTTTATCTATGCTTTGGTATATGGTTGAGGTATATGTTGAGTTCATGGATGAGATAATTAGTTGATGATTTGGCATATACATGAGGTGTATGGTATGGTGATGTTGGTACATCTTGATGAGGTATAACTTGGCTTGTTATTGATACATGATTTGTACATGCTTGGTACATTGTTAGAGGCACTTGTTGGTAATATTGTGGGATATATTTGTAGTGATCTTGGCACATGGTTTATGGTTGATGTGGCATAGATATATTGGTATTGGTGATGGTTGTGAGGTGTTGTGATGTGCATACACTTGTGATGGTACATGTTGTACTAGTTGTTGATTTACATGATTGGTTGAGTGATATTCTTGTGATATTGGATATGAGATATATGTTATCAGATATGATATATTGAGGAGAGTATTGGTACAGGTTGTTGATGCATTTGGTATATGTTAGAACATGTTATTGGTACAATTTGATTACATGTTATTGGTACAGATTGGTATAGGTTGTTGGTATAGGTTGTGACAGGTTATTAGCATAGATTGTGGTTTATGTTGTGACAGGTTTATGGTTTATGTGGAATATAGATCTTGGTATTGGTGATGGTTGTGAGGTGTTGTGATGTGTATGATTGATGCACTTGTGATGGTATAGGTTGTGACAGGTTTATGTTTTATGTGGCATATAGATCTTGGTATTGGTGATGGTTGTGAGGTGTTGTGATGTGCATGATTGATGCACTTGTGATGGTACGTGTTGTACTAGTTGTTGGTGTACATGATTGATTGAGTGATATTATTGTGATATTGGGTATGATATCTATGCCATCATATTTGATATATTGGGGAGATTATTGGTACAGGTTGTTGGTGTAATTGGTATATGTTAGTACAGGTTATTGGTACAGATTGGTATAGGTTGTTGGTACAGGTTGTGACAAGTTATTGACACAGAATGGTACATTTTTACAGTGATATATCTCACAATAAAAATGTGGCAGTGGTTTCATCATTTATTTGACACTTATATTTCAGGGCAATTGGACAGGGAAAGGAAAGGGGGTTGTATCCTCCTTCCGTTTGATGCCAGCGAATTAGGGAGTTGGAGCTTCCTTTAGGTTGGACCCTGATAACTAGGTGGTTGGAGCCACCTTCCATTTGGATCCAGAGAACCAGGGAGTTGAAGCTTCCTTCAGGTTGTAGCCGAACCAGGGAGTTGAATCTTCCTTCAGGTTGTAGCCTGAGAATTAGGGGGTTGGACCCTCCTTCTGGTTGGAGCCAGAGAATTGGGTGGTTGTAGTCACCTTCTGGTTGGAGATAGAGAACATTGGGGGTATGAGCCTCCTTCTGGTTGGAGCCAGAGAACTGGAATTTGGTTCTTCCTTGAATGTAATTCTTAAAGAAATATAATAAAACAATTCTGTGGTTTTCTCCCGCATTGGGTTTCCACGTAAAATACCGGTGTACTGTGCATTTTGTGGATGTGTTTATGATTGTTTATTATGCATTGATGTATTTTAATGTTATATGATTCAATAACCTATTACTGATGAAATGATGAACATTTTTTAATAAGTTAAAGGAATTTACATTGTGGTTAAACAAATTAATAAATGGTATAAATTGCTCATTACTATTTCACTCCCCCTCTCAGTAATCCAACATAATGATCTAGTGGAAATATGTAGTTTAATATGAAATAAGAATGTTTCTCCAATGAGAAATAATTTTTGTCTTTAGTGCACATGCCTTAAAAAAATTATACACATGGTTAGAAATGAAATCAAAATTCAAGAAGGGGATACTATCCATAATGTTTCCAAGTTCTATGCAATGTCATTGTTGAGGAAAAGATATGAAATGATCTTACTCAAACATTTTCAGATCCTGCTTGGCTAAAACAAGATAGACGGGAATATCACCCTATGTTTATAGCCATCAAAATTGATATCCTAATTCACGAGTATTGTTTACAACTGCTTAAGTTGTTTTTTTATAAATAAAAGATTGCTGAAAAAAATCATTATTTATGTAATTTTTTGAACATATCAGATGTTGAAATAAATATAGAGACAGAAGTAAAGACACCAAGTCAATAATCAAAATAGATGAGACATAAAGAAATCCTTTATTCCATTCCAATTCATCAAAGAGTCGTTCTCTTTACAAAATTTCCTGAGGATGTTTTGGACCAAAGTCAAACTTAGACGTCCCCGATGAAACATACAAAAAGGACTTCTGACAAAAAATCAAAAACTGAACTTTAAAAGATGGATCAACTTGCAACAGATTGTTGCCCACACGACTTTGCACAATAGCCTTTGTTAGTCATGAAATCTAATTCACAAACAGACAAGTCTACACAGAGTATCAAAGATAGATCAACACCTCTGAAAAACAAGTGTCTGAATTATGTAATTCAACCCTGAATATTGTTGTCTACAATAGGACCCTGCTATCATTAAAAAGAATTAGGCTTCTAATGAATTAAGGAATGAATGAAAACTTAATTATCTCTACAAAAACTCAAAGAGAAAACTTTAGTATGCTTATCCTTCTATTCTCCTCTTGTTCCTCCCTTTCCTTTTTTCATTTAAGCAATTAGAATTGGTTGAAGTAGTTGAAATACTTCTTTAGTTAAGTTAACTAAAACTCAACCAACTTTTTAGTTAAGCGGGAAAAGTAATAAATCATAATAAGGGTTTTAAAATAAATAATAACTAGTAGGTGGGACCCCTTGTGACTCCCTTTAGCTTTTAACAATCATAACACAACTAGTTAATTAGACAAAACATTCCTCCTTGTGACTCCCATCATCGCATTCATATTTGAAAATTTATCTCAATGATAATTGAAATTATTTCCAAAATATTTTACTCATATGTCCAAAAATAGTGTGCTACCCAAAATTTCAGAAGTCAACTGTTATCATCAATTAATAAAATAAAAAACTTAAAATCCATATTTTCCACTCTGAGACAATCTTTCCCTTGTTTTTGTTGTCACCTTTTGATCTCTCTGAATTTGCCTTAGGCTGTGTGGAGACTTTAGGCCTAATATTTCTGATCACATGAGAGTAATCATCTCTCAAATGCATGCAGGAGGACACTGATTTATCAGAGTCATTTGAGGGTGAGTAAGGGGAAGCAATGGCTTTTCCTTTGTCAAGAGCATGATGGGCCTCGGTTTTCAACCTTTTTCTTTCATGGGAAGACTGAACTGGTGAGTGGACAAGGGAAGCTTGGACAATTTGATTGATGGTCGAAGGAACAGGTAAAGACAAGTTAGGCCAGCCACGATGTTGGGAGACCGTCGGGTGGACAATATCTTTCCATACGTCGTTTTCGGGAACTTCAGGTTGCAGTGAGACATGAGGAGGAACGAGGATACTAGGGACCTGTGGGGCTTGGAAGGGAGACCTTTCAAGCCTAGGTTGGACCAATCCTTGCCCAATCCAATTAAAACAACCAGCTTGAAATAACTCGCCTAACTCTTGTGAGTCTGCAACAAAGTGTATAGAGAATATTGGCCTTCTAGGGCCCCTGTTCCAATTACCTCTTCCTCAGTTACCTCTGTCATGGCTACCTTTGCTGAAAAATCTCATTCATGTATGCATAATTGATTAGAAAATAGTTTCTTTAACAACCATACATCACAACTCTTTTAAAATACGAAATAAAATTTGGCTCAACAACATATCAGACTCATGCAATCCAATCCATACAAATTGTTTAATAGTTGTGAATGAGCAGGGGTGAACAAAGGTTCCGGGATATGCGAGGGGTTGTATTAAGCAAAAAATGTTAAAATGAGGGGGGAAATATCATCGTTACTTCTCACAAACAAAACAAATCAATTGTAATGTAACCAAAGAATATATCACTGCAATCCATCCCTGCGATCATAATTTGCCATAATACATAGTTTCTCTTAACTGTAATTAAATTTTAGGAACATGGAGTGGATAATGAATATGGGTAGGCGAGGGGAATGTGATGTGAGAAAAATGAAATAATGGTAGGGAAAAGAGCGAATATTGTTCATAAAATCAATTAAGTAATCCACAAAACAATTTTGTATTTAATGCAAATGATCCAACACCAACCAAACAACTATTGTGATCAATTAAACAATTATTGTGTGTTAATACTTGTTCATTGTCCACATTTAAATATTTAACCCTTTTAATTAACACTGTGTCATCATACTCAGAATCAATATGCTTTCCAAACAACCTGTATAAGAATTATGTTTCCTCTCACTTCTTCCATTTAATAATTAAAACAAAATTCCAATGAACACACAGTCATCTGTTTCAACTCTGTTCAACATCAAAACCTTAACCACTATCTATAAATTAATTCCTCAAATCAAACACAGACACAAGTTTTTTTAAAACATGCCCGATTCCATTCCTTTAACCAATTTTAACAATTAAATTGCAATGAAACCATACTACTAAAAAAAAATCGTGCCCATATCTGATGGTGCAATAAGACGATTCAATGCATGATATCCATAAATCATACACAATAGACAACCAATACACAACTATCAATACTTTAAATTTCAATAATCTCAATCGGACAATTTAAACACATAGTAACAACAACCATCACTTCAACTTATACCATGTTGTAGGAAACATACAGACCAACACAAAATGCAGAGAAGCATTTATGTGACTGTACATATCCAATTACTCACGATCAAAACATAAAACAATGTTGAGCTATCGATTCAAATGTCATAATAAATAATGCAGTGACTATATGTCCATTTACAACATCTCAAATCAACCAATTAAACCATGTTGAGCTATCGAATCAACTGTCACAATAAAATAATACAACGACTATATACCAATAATCATTTCCGATTGCAACTGTGTAATCAACCCGATCAACAGAGACAAGCCAATAATCAAAACCATTGTCAACGTTATTCTACCGACTCATGATAGTCAACAAGATATCCAAATGGGTGTAACTGGTTCAACTTATCAAAATCGAGCTTTGAATAATCAAGGCTTCGCTCGGTGGAACCAACACAGGGAGACTAGAAATCGACCTTGTCAACAGTAGGTGAGAAACCCTTGATACAACAAGGTGGAACCACACACATTATAACATTTAGCTTGTATGATAGGGTGACAGTTCGACCCTAGTTAGGAGAGACTATGAACAGAGGAGCAGAGGTCCCTTACTGTCCAGTAAAGAACACTGATAACACGTAGGGCATAACCCTCGTGGTTCTTCCCCAAAAACCGAATAATGTTGATATGAATGTAGAGCTCAGGTAATAGAAACCAACCCAAAAGAAAGCCTCTTGGCATAATATCCCCCATAACCAATTGTGCACATACCAATAGCATAAAACAATCTCACGACCAAGTGGAGAACGATATGCAGTGACCCAAAGGTGGTTCAAAAATTACACAACAATCCCATAACAAAAAATACGAACGGGTGTGGTTACAAATACTGTGAGGAGATGGACAACAAGTCCAGATGGAATGAAACCCTCCAACAAAAATCCATAGAGACAACAAAGAGCCTTCATGGACTCCACCACACAGGATAGTTAATGAAATCATGACTTTAACCATTCAAGTTTCCATTTGCAATGAATAACACACAAAAAACCATTCTAGAGAAACACCATGAGTTTACACAGTTGCCATCCTCAAGAAAAACATAGACCAATACATCATCGAGCCAATATTTATTTCATAAACAGAGCAAGTTCATGGATGGGAGAAAAAAACATAGCTGTAACCAAATGGCCTTAAAAATGCGAACTTGGTCGAGCAGTTTCTTCCTCGCCTGAATATCGGAGCTTAACCACAATGAAAATCAAATGAAAAACAACCAATCTAGGGTGACAGCTAGTGGGAGAAGTATGGAGTGACGTGCAGTAAATGAACTTCGCTTCTATCCTCCCTTCATTCAATTACATAGTACACGACAACCAGCCAACATTAATCCATGCCATTAACCCATGCCTCGAGAGTTGCATACATTGCTTGCCAAATGTGCCACCCGATATCGTATTAACCATTGCCAAAACATACCATAACATATATCACATGTGCCCATATAACTCAATAATAATCGCATAGCCACTAACATTTCTAGTTAGGACTAACAATAATCCTTTTAATTTCATTTGCACATAGTATAGCATAGCATAGTATAGTATAGGATAGCTCCTCTTCCTTGGATTTTTTCATAGGTCCCCTTTCTTAGATTTATTCCATATTGCTTTAATCTCTTGTTATAGCTAACATGTGTCTTGTGCTGGTGCACCATGTAAAAAATCATGGCACTAATAGCAATGTAATAACAGTGAATATAAGCCATTCATACAATATGGAATTTAGAGCTTAGAGCAATCAAAACCAACACATAATACACATTATCCATCTTCTATCTGTCGTAAATAAAACCAATATTTCACCAGCAATCATGTAGAACCCTGTAAACATCATTGAAATAGCAGCATAAAATGTGTAACAAGACTATCTCTGATCCTCCAATCTACAAGGGGGTCCCACCTACTAGTATTATATATGTCATTAGCTTATAATAATATGCTTTTAGCAATACTTTGCTGGCGAAATCCTTGTTGTGATTTTTATCATCAACAAACTAGTGAATCCACAGGGAAATATGTTTCCAATAGATTAAGAACTCAGAACACATGGTTTCACAGACCAAGAACAACAAATCAAGAAGATATAACCAGGAAGATTATGCAACAGGGGGAAGTGAGCATATTTAATGGAAAAATGATCGGGAATTTGGGAATAACTCATGAAAAATGTTAATTATGAGGGGGTTTATCCCTGTATGCATAATCATTCAACCCAAATTTACTCTTACTTCACAGAGAAAAATTTATGGACTTGCTCTTTTAACTCTCAAATGGATGAAGAAATGGAAAGCAAAAGCGGGAGATAACCAAATTCTTTATAAGACAATAGTGAAAGAAGATAACAAATTCAAGTGTGCTTTCAGGGGGAACATCGTAATAGTCGTGTAAGCTTGATTATTATTGACTAACAATACCTTGCATGAGTGTCACTGTGGCAGAACTGATCCAACATCTTATTCTTGACCAAAATCAACTAAAAGATGATAAAGCAAATAAAAATCATGACATAATTAAGATTAGAAAATTTAAAACAGTAGAAATAAAATGACATAAATGTAAAAGAAGCAAGAAAATTATCAAGAAGGAAGCAGAAATCAAACTATGGTAAAAGAAGAAATGAAAAACAGTGGGAAAATGAAAGAAGAGCTAGACCTACTAATATACAAAAAACCCAAACAGCGTTAAAACTTTTCAAGTTGATTCCATGTAATGTTTCAAGTGAGAACCGTTAGTGTTGTAGGAGAGCAATCACTACTGTAAATATTTTAGAATGTAAGAGTTAGTACCTAGGAAAAAATTCATTTTGAAAGGACCCAACCATAGTTTTTGAAACTTTGACCCAACCATAGATCATCAAGGTAAACATGAATAATTTTACTGATCAAATCGTCGAAAATTATTTGCATAGATTTTTTAAAAGTGGTACTCGTAACCGATAAGCCAAAAGAATTACGTTCTTAAGTCAAGGTACCCCATTGAGTAATAAGGTTGGCTTTGTATGCATCTTCCCTTTTCTTCTCGATTTGATTGTAACCAGAAAAAATGTCAAGTAAGGGCATCATCTGTGATGTTACAACTTGTTGCAGAATCATTTCCATATTAGGGGGAGGAAAGTGATCTTTCATAATAGCCTGATTGGATGTGCGAAAATTAATGCAAAAGCTAATATGATCAATGACTTTCAGAACATGAAACAGTTTGGAAACCCATTCAGGGTACTTGACTGGAAAGGTGATATCAACCTTCAAGAATTTTTCCAACTCCCTTCAAATAGTTTCTTCCAATGCAGGGTTGACAGGTCTTTGTTTTTGCCTAACTGGTTTTATGCCTTCCTTGATGGGGATGGCATGTTGTATAATACCATGATAAAAACCACGAAGATCCTCATAATACCAAGCAAAAACATCTTGAAATTCACCAAGTAGCTTGGCAAACTTCATTTTCTCTTCATCAAAACATTGGGCACCTATTTTAACATTCTTTGGAGACTCGGGTGTCCCAATGTTCAAGGAGATGGTTTCACCCACCTTCCTTTTAGACTCCTCTTCTTTTTGTTTATCTTTATTGCATACATCACTCGATGAAAATGAACTCTCTAGAGGAGTCAAGCCTTTAGGATTCTTGTTATATTCTATGGATATGATTTCCTTGGGCTTATAGGGTTCGTTTTGAATGAAAGCACATATGATCTCATTGCTAGGGAAGACCTGCCAAGATTTTGTATTGTCAGGGATATGTGGACGATATAGAGATTGAAAAGTACAATCAGTTCTATGTGAAAAATGTTTCCGATTAGGAGAGGCTACAAAAACAGCTAACCGATTAGCCATTGAGTTCAATTCCCTCTTAACATGAGTGATGTTGAAATATAATAGGTTCGAGATAAGTACCCAAATAGTTTGGGCGTATTGTTTCATCAACTTGTTGCTAGGAGAGTAAATCCTACGTACAAGGTTCACAAGAAGCTCGAAATCTCCAAAAACTGAAAGGTGACCACAACCAAGATTATAGGTGTTTTCAATGCCTAATAATAAATCTTTGAATTCAGTGACATTGTTTGTGCAAGAAAACTCCAACCTATAAGAAAAATTATGAATCTTCCCAACAGGAGAGTATAAGATTATGCCAGCTCCATTACCTTCACTAGAGCATGAACCATCGAAGTGCATGTGCCACATACCATCATCCAGATCGATTTGTTCCAAGGGAATGTTATCCTCTTCAGCAAAGATGGAATACACCCGTAGTTCCTCTTCAATGTAGTTCACATTAGGTTGTGGGACACTTTCTATGTAGGGTGAAATCCTTCCCTCTCTAAGGACTATAATGTTTTTTCCATTCCAAGGAACGAATAAGTGTGTCCCGTCGAGTGAGAGGTATCCAACCATCAAAGCTTTCCAATCTCTTCCCAAGATGATTGAGTAATTGCTTACCGACATATCAATTACCTGAATACTAAGGGTTGTCCTTATTTCAGGGTGTGCGCACAAAACTAAGGTCACATGTTTAATATCACCTATGGTTGTTTGTTGTAGACTATTATAAGAGAGCATGGTCCTGGAATTTTCATTTGTACAAGATAAGCCTAGATCTTCCATAATAATCTTCAACATCACACTTGGGCCTGAACTGCCATCAATGAGGCAATAATGGGAAATCTTATCCATAATCTTTACAGAAATATAAAAAGGGGGATTTTTTACAGGGTATCTAAAGTTATGTACACCTACTTTATTTACAGACGAATCCTCTTCATTCACCTCTTCAGAGAGGTGGCTACAACATAAGATTTTCCTTCCATTAATTTATTTAGATGCCTTTGTTGTTCAGGGATGACAACCATGTCCAGGAGGGTGGCATCTTCTTTGATGTTGGCCAACTAATTCAGAATATTGTATTTGGAAGAGGGCAGGGGGGAATTTGTTCCTTGACTGTCAAGAACCTTATCAACCTAAACCATAGAAACTGGTGATGATGAGCTTGGGCTAGAAGAATTGTGGGGAAGATCATATTTGCCTTTGGGATCGTAGGATTTGTTTCTAGTATTTAGGATCATGACATCTTCTGGCTCTGCAAAATCTAGGATAGCAATGGTATTTTCTGATCTTTTACCAAAGATCTTATCTCTGGTGCTCTTCCTTACCTTATATGTGGCTTCCACCAACTTCGAGGCAAGATAGCTTTAGGATGAAAATTATTTTCAATTGGATTTCTAAAAGGGGGTGCAGAAGAGGATGAAGCTCTAGGGGTTAGAGGGGAGACATTTCCCTTTTTCTCATGCCCTATCATATGATTATTCATATCTTGTACTAGTTGTAAGAGGGCATACATGTATGTCTATTTAACCAATTCTCCTTGGGGAAGACCTGTTCTTTCAAGTTGTTCTTCATACTCTGAACAAGTATGCAGAGTGGAACCAAGGTTATTAATGGATTTTTCCTCAATCCTATGACGTTAGGGGGAAAGTAATGCATTATAGTAATGCATGAAAGTGGCTTGGTTCTGAGGTCGAATGAGTTCAGCGATTTGATTGTATAACTTAGTGAAACGCAATTTGAAGGACTTGATGGTCTCAACATCCTTATAGGTGATGTTATTGTACTCCTGTAACTGCTCAGCTGGGATTTTAGATTGCCCATAGGTGGATCTGAACCAATAAACTAAATCCTCCCAAGTAGAAAAAATCTTAGGAGAAAGGCCAAAGAAATCAACCGCAGCCTTTCCTTCCAAGGAATTGACGAATAAGCGCATGCAAGTATTGTTTTCGTTGGATCCTATGTTGTGAAAAGCATTAGAAAATGCCACCAGGTGTTCGTTTGTAGTGACAGTGTTATTTCCTGAAAACCTAGGGAGATTCTCTTTGAATTTAGGAAGTGGACGAGTAGTGGGTGTCGGGTTAAGAGGAGAGGACACATGCCACGGTGTAGTTGTGGCATCTTCTTCAAACTGAAAAATCCCATACTTTTTAATGACTTTGGTGGGATTTGTGGTAGATTGGGTAGGGATATGGTGGATATATAAGCTACCAATCACTGACGAAGATGAAAACTGAGAGGAGGAATCACTTCCAGTGCCACCAGAGCCACCACTAGATGCCATCTTATGGATGATAGGTGAGGGAGAGAAAGACAAATTGGATGAATCAGACAAAGTTCTCCTTAGAGCACTTTGTTGGGTTGATAACACAACGTTCCTTCTTCCTATTTCAGCAATAGGATTAATTTTAGGTGATAAACCTCTTCTTCTAGAAACAAGAGAGTCTAAGGACATGAAAGTAAGGCCAAAACTGAAGGAACAAGAAGGTTACTGTTGATTTCTAGGCTGTCTACGTCTAGCTTCCCAACTTTCTTGGGCACTAATATCTTGTTCAATTTATTCCCATGAATGATTAAGCTCAACACGAGTATTGGCAGTGTCTAAAATGGTGTTGAACAAATTCAAATCAATGCTGGTCTGATCTTGAAGACCAGGCTCAATATTGGGCTTCCTTGCAACAGGCATAGTCATTAAGAAATAAAACAGTCAAAGAATTAACATCAGAAAAAAAGATGCATTTGATGTTAATCAAGCATAAAAATTAACCAGAGAGATATTGAATATCTCCCCAGTATGGTCACCAAATAAATGTTGAGGAAAAGATATGAAATGATCTTACTCAAACATTTTCAGATCCTGCTTGGCTAAATCAAGATAGACGGGAATATCACCTTATGTTTATAGCCATCAAAATTGATATCCTAATTCATGAGTATTGTTTACAACTGCTTAGGCTATTTTTTTATAAATAAAAGCTTGCTGAAAAAATCATTATTTATGTGATTTTCTGAACATATCAGATGCTGAAATAAATATAGAGATAGAAGTAAAGACACCATGTCAATAATCAAAACAGATGAGACATAAAGAAATCCTTTATTTCATTCCAATTCATCAAAGAGTCGTTCTCTTTACAAAATTTCCTGAGGAAGTTTTGGACCAAAGTCAAACTTAGATGTCCCCGATGAAACATACAAAAGGATTTCTGACAGAAAATCAAAAATTGAACTGTAAAAGCTGGATTAGCTTGCCACAGATTGCTACCCACTCGACTCTGCACAATAGCCTTTGTGAGTCATGAAATCTAATTCACAAACAGACAAGTCTACACATACTATCAAAGATAGATCAACACCTTTGAAAAAAAAATGTATGAATGATGTAATTCAGCCCTGAAACTTGTTGTCTATAATAGGACCCTGCTATCATGAAAAATAATTAGGCTTATAATGAATTAAGGAATGAATGAAAACAAAATTATCTCAACAAAAAATCAAAGAGAAAACCTTAGTATGCTTCTCCTTTTATTCTCCTCTTGTTCCCCTCTTTCCTTTTTTCCTTTAAGCAATTAGAATTGGTTGAAGTGGTTGAACTACTTCTTTAGTTAAGTTAACTAAAACTCAACCAACTTTTTAGTTAAGGGGGAAAAGTAATAAATCATAATAAGGGTTTTAAAATAAATAATAACTAGTAGGTGTGACCCCTTGTGACTCCCTTTATATTTTAACAATCATAACACAACTAATTAATTAAACAAAACATCTCTCCTTATGACTCCCACCATCACATTCATTTTTGACAATTTATCTCAATGATAATTGAAATTATTTCCAAAATATTTTACTCATATGTCCAAAAATAGTGTGTTGCCCAAAATTTCAGAAGGCAACTGTTATCATCAATTAATAAAATAAGAAACTTAAAATCCATATTTTCCACTATGAGAGGCAATCTTTCCCTTGTTGTTGTTATCACCTTTTGATCTCTCTGAATTTGCCTTAGGCTGTGTGGATCCTTTAGGCCTAATCTCGATGTTCACATGAGAGAAATCATCTCTTAAATGCATGCAGGAGGACACAGATTTATCATAGTCATTTGAGGGTGAGGAAGGGGAAACAATTGATTTTCCTTTTTCAAGAGCATGGTGGGCCTTGGTTTTCAACATTTTTCTTTCATGGGAAAACTGAACTGGTGAGTGGATAGGGGCAGCTTGGAAAATTTGATTGATGGTCGAAGGAGAAGGTAAAGACAAGTTAGGCCAGCCACGATGTTGGGAGACCACTGGGTGGACAATCTCTTGTCATCTATCGTTTTCAGGAACTTCGGGTTTCAGTGAGACATGAGGAGGCACGGGGATACCAAGGACCTGTGGGGCTTGGAAGGGAGGCCTTTCAGGCCTAGGTTGGACCACTACTTTCCCAATCCAATTAAAAACCCCATCTTGAAATAGCTGGCCTAACTCTTGCGAGTCTGCGTCAAAGTGTATAGAGAATCTTGGCCTTCTAGGGCCCCTGTTCCAATTACCTCTTCCTCGGTTACCTCTACTGAAAAATCTCATTATTGTATGCATAATTGATTAGAAAATAGTTTCTTTAACAACCATACATGACAACTCTTTTAAAGTATGAAATAAAATTTGGCTCAACAACAAATCAGACTCATGCAATCCAATCCATACAAATTGTTTAATAGTTGTGAATGAGCAGGGGGTGAACAAAGGTTCTTCGATATGTGAGGAGTTGTATTGAGTGAAAAATGTTAAAATGAGGGGGAAAATATCATGGTTACTGCTCACAGACAACAACAATCAACTGTAACGTAGCCAAATAATATATCATTGTAATCCATCCCTGCGATCTTAAACTGCCATAATACAAAGTTTCTCTTAACTGTAATTAAATTTTAGGAACATGGAGTGGATAATGAGTATGGGAAGGCAAGGGGATTATAATGTGGGAAAAATTAAATAATGGTAAGGAAAATAGCGGACATTGTTCATAAAATCAATTAAGTAATCCATAAAACAATTATGTATTTAATGCAAATGATCCAACACCAACCAAACAACTAATGTGATCAATTAAAAAATTATTGTGTGTTAATACTTGTTCATTGTCCACATTTAAATCTTCAACCCTTTTAATCAACACAGTGTCATCATACTCAGAATCAATATGCTTTCCAAACAACATGTATAAAAATTATGTTTCCTCTCACCTCTTCCATTTAATATTTAAAATAAAATTCCAATGAACATAGAGTCATTTGTTTCAAATATGTTCAACATCAAAACCTTAACCACTATCTATAAATTAATTCCTCAAATCAAACATAGACACAAGTTCTTTTAAAATGTGCTCGATTCCATTCCTTTAACCAATTTTAATAATTAAATTGCAATGAAACCATACTACTAAAAAAAATCCGTGCCCATTTCTGATGGTGCAATAAGATGATTTGATGCACGATATCCATAAATCATACACAATAGAAATCCAAGCCACAACTATCAATACTTTAAATTTCACTAATCATGATCGGGCAATTTAAACACACAGTAACAACAACCATCACTTCAACTTATACCATGTTGTAGGAAATACATAGACCAACACATAACACAGAGAAGCATTTTTGTGACTGAACATATCCAATTACTCCCGATCAAAACATAAAACAATGTTGAGCTATCGATTTAGCTGTCATAATAAATAATGCAGTGACTATATGCCCATTTACAACTTCTCAAATCAACCAATTAAACCATGCTGAGCTATCGAATTAACTGTCACAATATAAGAATACAACGACTATATACCAATAATCATTTCCGATTGCAACTGTGTAATCAACCCGATCAACAGACATGAACCAATAATCAAAACCATTGTCAACGTTATTCTACCAACTCGTGACAGTCAACAAGATATCCAACCGGGTGTTACTGGTTCAACTTATCAAAATCGGGCTCTGATTAATCAAGGGTTCGCTCGGTGGAACCAACATAGGGAGACTGGAGGTTGACCTTGTCGACAGTAGGTGAGAAACCCTTGAGAAAACAAGGTGGAACCACATGAATTATAACCTTTAGCTTGTATGATAGGGTGATAGTTCGACCCCAGGTAGGAGAGACCATGAACAGAGCAGCAAAGGTCCCTTACTGGCTAGTAAACAACACCGATAACACGCAAGGAATAACCCTCGCGGTTCTTCCCCAAAATCCGAATAATGTTGATATAAATGTAGAGCTTAGGTAATAGCAACCAACCCTAAAGCAAGCCTCTTGGCATAATAGGCCCCATAACCAACTGTACAGATACCAATAACATAAAATGATCCCACGACCAGGTGGAGAACGATATGCAGTGACCCAAAGGTGGTTCAAAAATTACACACCAACCCCATAACAACAAATGTGACCAGGTGTGGTTACAAAGACCATGAGGAGACATCCAACAAGTCCAGACGGAATGAAACCCTCCAACAAAAACCCATAGAGACAACAGAGAGCCTTCATGGCCTCCACCACATAGAACAGTTAATGAAATCACGACTTTAACCATTCAATTTTCCATTTGCAACGAATAACACGCAAACAACCATTCCAGAGAAACACCACGATTTTACACAGTTTCCAGCCTCAAGAAAAACACAGACCAATACATCATCAAGCCAATATTTGTTTCATAAATAGAGTGAGTTCATGGATGGGTGAAAAAAACATAGTTGTAACCAAATGGCCTTAAAAATGCGAGCTTGGTCAAGCAGTTTCTTCCTCGCCTGAATATCAGAGCTTAACCACATCGAAAATCAAATGAAAAACAACCAAGCTAGGGTGACAGCCAGTGGGAGAAGTATGGAGTGATATGCAGTAAATGCACGTCGCTTCCATCCTCCCTTCATTCAATTACGGAGTACACGACAATCAGCCAACATTAATCCATGCCATTAACCCATGCCTCGAGACTTGCATGCATTGCTTGCCAAATGCGCCACCCAATATCATATTAACCATTTCCAAAACATACCATAACGTATATCACATGCGCCCATATAACTCAATAATAATTGCATATCCACTAACATTGCTAGTTAGGACTAACAATAATCCTTTTAATTTCATTTGCACATAGTATAGCGTAGCATAGTATAGTATAGGATAGCTCCTCTTCCTTGGATTTTTTCATAGGTCCCCTTTCTTAGATTTATTCCATATTGATTTTATCTCTTGTTATAGCTAACATGTGTCTTGTGCAGATGCAACATGTAAAAACTAATTGTGCTAATAGCAATGTAATAACAGTGAATATAAGTCATTCATACAATATGGAATTTAGAGCTTAGAGCAATCAGAACCAACACATAATACGCACTATCCATCTACTATCTGTCATAAATAAAACTAATATTTCACCATCAATCATGTAGAACCCTATAAGCATCATCGAAATAGCAGCATAAAATGTGTAACAAGACTATCTCTAATCCTCCAATCTACAAGGGGGTCCCACCTGTTAGCGACCAAAAAATAATGGTATTTTTTGAAAATGTCCTCATTACTCGCTACTTGATTTATCATTCCCATGAATATTTTTGCTAGTATCATACTCTCATTTCTTCATTAAGCCTTGAATAATCCTAATATTGTTTTGATACTATGCCTCTTAACCTGCAATACACATACACAAATAAATGTCATTTCCTAGCTTTATGTTTTGGAATAAAATGTATATTTTTATTTCAAAAAATTCCCAAAAGAGTTAATTTGCATTTTTTATAAAAAATAAAAAAAAGGTGTGTGCACGTGTTCTAATCCTAAGGCTACCTTATTAACCAAAGCGACTGCTCCTATACCAAAGCCATGAGTCATCACATAAATCAAGCCATAGGCTAAGTTACGAATTAAGCCATATGTAACCAAAGCCCAGCGTTTAGTGTCGAGCTCCATATCCTATCCACTTCATTAATGATTCATGTATGCGATTGCATATATGAAAATTTTATCATCTAAAATCTCGATACATATGAGATTCTACTCATCAGATAAAAATGAAAAGAATAAAACGCAGAGACACATGCCAGGTCGACAAGTCAGGTGCAAGCGCCGAGTCCATTTATTCAGATTGCAGGGTATCTATGTTTGCAGGCTATATGGATATCATGTCCTTTGCATATGTAGGAAATGTTAATTGTCGGCTCTGAAAAAATGACAGGTCTAATATTCAATTACTTAGATGAACCCAATGCTTTCCAGAACTTTCTGGATGGTAGTTGCTTAGAGGTTAAAATAAGAAGGCCTCGATCAGATCTGCATTTCACTCTTCTAGCCTTGCGTAAGCTTGACATGATTTTGTTTGATGCTTTGAAGAGTTTCAGGGATAGTAAGTTTTGGTAAGTGGACCAAGGGATATTAGCACCAAATGCAGATGTCTGGTCCACTTCATCGCCTTCCTCAGCATCAAGAAGAAAAATGATGGTTACCTATTCCTCGGGTCCATCCCTGTGGTCTCTCTAATATTGTAAGGAAGCATTTGCAGCACTTATGAGGATGTACAAAATAGATACTTAAAGATGCGATGGAAACCAACAACAACTTCTTGTCTGAAGATGGAAGTTCCTGAAATATTTGGATACTCTATCAAAGAATGA
The DNA here is from genome assembly GCA_009831015.1 of Picea engelmannii. Classification (NCBI taxonomy): domain Eukaryota; kingdom Viridiplantae; phylum Streptophyta; class Pinopsida; order Pinales; family Pinaceae; genus Picea; species Picea engelmannii. The sequence continues at coordinate 472,221 of ML779717.1, read as the reverse complement.
AAAAAAAAAATCATGGGGATATCATCTACCAATACATAACAAAAAAGCATGCAACATTGTGGATGCCAGAGATGTTGCAAAGGCACATATATTTTCTTATGAAAACCCTTATGCAACTGGAAGATATCCGTGTGCGGCTCATTCAATAAAACAAAGATAATTCATATTCCTAAATCTTCATTACTGCAAGGCAGGGATCCAAGTTGATACCCGTTCATCTCAATCATATAGGAAAACCACATTAGATCACTCTAGATATATGGTGATTCCTAGCTGGTATGTTATTGGTTAATGGGGCAAATCTCAAGGTTGGAACAGTCAGGTGTTGAACAATTTTCAGATAAGAAAATTCCAGAACTAGTTTTGGAGTACATACAGTTGGAACAGACATTGCTGACATTGTAGATTTAATAAAGTACATAACAGAGGAGAGAAAATATTTTGTTTCAACTAAAGATAGATAAACTTGGTGAGAAAGATAACATGGCCACCAAGGCTCTTATTGAGGCATCAAAACTTTGACCAGAAGAGTAAAAGATTGAAGGCTTTTTGCATTTTGCAATTTTGAAGCAAGTTTGAAAACTGTGCTTTCGACAGCTAAAACCATTTCAAAAGGGCATTGTTAGTTGTCGAACACTCCGCTTTCGGCAGCTAACCCTACTCTGTTTCAGGTCTATAAGCCACCGAAATCACAGACACAGGCAGAATGTTTAGTATTTTTTCTCAGACCAAATATTTTTGCTGCCAATTCATTCAAGAAAGTTCCAAATGAATGATAATATTAAAGGAGATAAAGATTATCTTCTCTTTCAAGATTTTGAGACAGGTGCAAAGGATAAAAGGTTATAGAGCTTGTCTATTTTTGGTTGAAGATATGCCCAGGTGTCAGAACAGGATAAACAGGATCTTGAGCTGCCTTGTCATCACCCA
>ML779717.1:412782-448785 GCA_009831015.1 Picea engelmannii | reverse complement strand
TGGGTGATGACAAGGCAGCTCAAGATCCTGTTTATCCTGTTCTGACACCTGGGCATATCTTCAACCAAAAATAGACAAGCTCTATAACCTTTTATCCTTTGCACCTGTCTCAAAATCTTGAAAGAGAAGATAATCTTTATCTCCTTTAATATTATCATTCATTTGGAACTTTCTTGAATGAATTGGCAGCAAAAATATTTGGTCTGAGAAAAAATACTAAACATTCTGCCTGTGTCTGTGATTTCGGTGGCTTATAGACCTGAAACAGAGTAGGGTTAGCTGCCGAAAGCGGAGTGTTCGACAACTAACAATGCCCTTTTGAAATGGTTTTAGCTGTCGAAAGCACAGTTTTCAAACTTGCTTCAAAATTGCAAAATGCAAAAAGCCTTCAATCTTTTACTCTTCTGGTCAAAGTTTTGATGCCTCAATAAGAGCCTTGGTGGCCATGTTATCTTTCTCACCAAGTTTATCTATCTTTAGTTGAAACAAAATATTTTCTCTCCTCTGTTATGTACTTTATTAAATCTACAATGTCAGCAATGTCTGTTCCAACTGTATGTACTCCAAAACTAGTTCTGGAATTTTCTTATCTGAAAATTGTTCAACACCTGACTGTTCCAACCTTGAGATTTGCCCCATTAACCAATAACATACCAGCTAGGAATCACCATATATCTAGAGTGATCTAATGTGGTTTTCCTATATGATTGAGATGAACGGGTATCAACTTGGATCCCTGCCTTGCAGTAATGAAGATTTAGGAATATGAATTATCTTTGTTTTATTGAATGAGCCGCACACGGATATCTTCCAGTTGCATAAGGGTTTTCATAAGAAAATATATGTGCCTTTGCAACATCTCTGGCATCCACAATGTTGCATGCTTTTTTGTTATGTATTGGTAGATGATATCCCCATGATTTTTTTTTTTCATTCTTTGATAGAGTATCCAAATATTTCAGGAACTTCCATCTTCAGACAAGAAGTTGTTGTTGGTTTCCATCGCATCTTTAAGTATCTATTTTGTACATCCTCATAAGTGCTGCAAATGCTTCCTTACAATATTAGAGAGACCACAGGGATGGACCCGAGGAATAGGTAACCATCATTTTTCTTCTTGATGCTGAGGAAGGCGATGAAGTGGACCAGACATCTGCATTTGGTGCTAATATCCCTTGGTCCACTTACCAAAACTTAGTATCCCTGAAACTCTTCAAAGCATAAAACAAAATCATGTCAAGCTTACGCAAGGCTAGAAGAGTGAAATGCAGATCTTATCGAGGCCTTCTTATTTTAACCTCTAAGCAACTACCATCCAGAAAGTTCTGGAAAGCATTGGGTTCATCTAAGTAATTGAATATTAGACCTATCATTTTTTCAGAGCCAACAATTAACATTTGCTACATATGCAAAGGACATGATATCCATATAGCCTGCAAACATAGATACCCTGCAATCTGAATAAATGGACTCGGTGCTTGCACCTGACTTGTCGACTTGGCATGTGTCTCTGCGTTTTATTCTTTTCATTTTTATCTGATGAGTAGAATCTCATATGTATCAAGATTTTAGATGATAAAATTTTCATATATCCAATTTTAGACATGAATCATTAATGAAGTGGATAGGATATGGAGCTCGGCACTAAACGCTGGGATTTGGTTACATATGGCTTAATTCGTAACTTAGCCTATGGCTTGATTTATGTGATGAATCATGGCTTTGGTATAGGAGCAGTAGCTTTGGTTAATAAGGTAGCCTTAGGATTAGAACACGTGCACACACCTTTTTTGTAATTTTTATAAAAAATATAAATGAACTCTTTTGGGAATTTTTTGAAATAAAAATATACATTTTATTCCAAAACATAAAGCTAGGAAATGACATTTATTTGTGTTTGTGTATTGTAGGTTAAGAGGCATAGTATCAAAGCAATATTAGGCAAAGAGATTAATAGGAGATTATTCAAGGCTTAATGAAGAAATGAGAGTATGATACTAGCAAAAATATCTAGGGGAACGATAAATCAAGTAGCGAGTAATGAGGATATTCTAAAAAAATACTATTATTTTTTGGTCGCTAACAGGTGGGACCCCCTTGTAGATTGGAAGATTAGAGATAGTCTTGTTACACATTTATGCTGCTATTTCGATGATGCTTACAGGGTTCTACATGATTGATGGTGAAATATTGGTTTTATTTATGACAGATAGAAGACAGATAGTGCGTATTATGTGTTGGTTCTGATTGCTCTAAGCTCTAAATTCCATATTGTATGAATGGCTTATAAGTTATATTCATTGTTATTACATTTCTATTAGCACCATGATTTTTTACATGTTGCACCTGCACAAGACACATGTTAGCTATAACAAGAGATAAAATTAATATGGAATAAATCTAAGAAAGGGGACCTATGAAAAAATCCAAGGAAGAGGAGCTATCCTATACTATACTATGCTATGCTATACTATGTGCAAATGAAATTAAAAGGATTGTTGTTAGTCCTAACTAGAAATGTTAGTGGATATGCAATTATTATTGAGTTATATGGGCACATGTGATATATGTTATGGTATGTTTTGGCAATGGTTAATATGATATTGGGTGGCGCATTTGGCAAGCAATGTATGCAAGTCTCGAGGCATGGGTTAATGGCATGGATTAATGTTGATTGGTTGTCGTGTACTACGTAATTGAATGAAGGGAGGATGGAAGCGACGTGCATTTACTGCACATCACTCCATACTTCTCCCACTGGCCGTCACCCTAGCTTGGTTGTTGTTCATTTGATTTTCGATGTGGTTAAGCTCTGATATTCAGGCAAGGAAGAAACTGCTCGACCAAGCTCGCATTTTTAAGGCCATTGGGTTACAACTATGTTTTTTTCACCCATCCATGAACTCGCTCTATTTATGAAATAAATATTGGCTCGATGATGTATTGGTCTGTGTTTTTCTTGAGGTTGGAAACTATGTAAAATCGTGGTGTTTCTCTGGAATGGTTGTTTGTGTGTTATTCGTTGCAAATGGAAAATTGAATGGTTAAAGTCGTGATTTCATTAATTGTTCTATGTGGTGTAGGCCATGAAGGCTCTCTGTTGTCTCTATGGGTTTTTGTTGGAGGGTTTCATTCCGTCTGAACTTGTTGGATGTCTCCTCACGGTCTTTGTAACCACACCCGGTTGCATTTGTTGTTATGGGGTTGGTGTGTAATTGTTTAACCACCTTTGGGTCACTGCATATCGTTCTCCACCTGGTCACGGGATCATTTTATGTTATTGGTATCTACACTGTTGGTTATGGGGCCTATTATGCCAAGAGGCTTGCTTTAGGGTTGGTTTCTATTACCTAAGCTCTACATTTATATCAACATTATTCAGATTTTGGGGAAGAACCACAAGGGTTATGCCTTACGTGTTATCGGTGTTGTTTACTGGCCAGTAAGGGACCTCTACTCCTCTGTTCGTAGTCTCTCCTACTTGGGGTCGAACTATCACCCTATCATACAAGCTAAAGGTTATAATGCATGTGGTTCCACCTTGTTGTCTCAAGGGTTTCTCACCTAATATCGACAAGGTCGACCTTCAGTCTCCCTGTGTTGGTTCCACCAAGCGAACCCTTGATTAATCAGAGCCCAATTTTGATAAGTTGAACCAGTTACACCCAGTTGGATATCTTGTTGACTATCATGAGTTGGTAGAATAACGTTGACAATGGTTTTGATTATTGGCTCATGTATGTTGATCGGGTTGATTACACAGTTGCAATCAGAAATGATTATTGGTATATAGTTGTTGTATTTTTATATTGTGAAAGTTGATTCGATAGCTCAACATGGTTTAATTGGTTGATTTGAGAAGTTGTAAATGGGCATATAGTCACTGCATTATTTATTATGACAGTTGAATCGATAGATCAACATTGTTTTATGTTTTGATCGGGAGTAATTGGATATGTACAGTCACATAAATGCTTCTCTGCATTATGCGTTGGTCTGTGTGTTTCCTACAACATGGTATAAGTTGAAGTGATGGTTGTTGTTACTGTGTGTTTAAATTTCCCGATCATGATTATTGAAAATTAAAGTATTGATAGTTGTGGCTTGGATTTCTATTGTGTATGATTTATGGATATCGTGCATCAAATCATCTTATTGCACCATCAGAAATGGGCACGGGTTTTTTTTAGTAGTATGGTTTCATTGCAATTTAATTCTTAAAATTGGATAAAGGAATGGAATCAGGCACGTTTTAAAAGAACTTGTGTCTATGTTTGATTTGAGGAATTAATTTATAGACAGTGGTTAAGGTTTTGATGTTGAACAGAGTTGAAACAAATGACTGTGTGTTCATTGGAATTTTATTTTAAATATTAAATGGAAGAGGTGAGAGGAAACATAATTCTTATACATGTTGTTTGGAAAGCATATTGATTCTGAGTATGATGAAACTGTGTTAATTAAAAGGGTTGAAGATTTAAATGTGGACAATGAACAAGTATTAACACACAATAATTTTTTAATTGATCACATTAGTTGTTTGGTTGGTGTTGGATCATTTGCATTAAATACAAAATTGTTTTATGGATTACTTAATTGATTTTATGAACAATGTTCGCTATTTTCCTTACCATTATTTAATTTTTCGCACATTATAATCCCCTCGCCTTCCCATATTCATTATCCACTCCATGTTCCTAAAATTTAATTACAGTTAAGAGAAACTTTGTATTATGGCAGTTTAAGATCGCAGGGATGGATTACAGTGATATATTCTTTGGTTACATTACAGTTGATTGTTGTTGTCTGTGAGCAGTAGCCATGATATTTTCCCCCTCATTTTAACATTTTTCGCTCAATACAACTCCTCGCATATCCAGAACCTTTGTTCACCACCTGCTCATTCACAACTATTAAACAATTTGTATGGATTGGATTGCATGAGTCTGATATTTTGCTGAGCCAAATTTTATTTCATACTTTAAAAGAGTTGTCATGTATGGTTGTTAAAGAAAATATTTTCTAATCAATTATGCATACAATAATGAAATTTTTTAGTAGAGGTAGCCATGGCAGAGGTAATCGAGGAAGAGGTAATTGGAACAGGGGCCCTAAAGGACAAGATTCTCTATACACTTTGATGCAGACTCTCAAGAGTTAGGCCAGCTATTTCAAGATGGGTTTTTTAATTGGATTGGGAAAGGAGTGGTCCAACCTAGGCCTGAAAGGCCTCCCTTCCAAGCCCCACAGGTCTTTGGTATCCCCGTGCCTCCTCATGTCTCACTGAAACCCGAAGTTCTTGAAAATGACAGATGGCAAGAGATTGTCCACCCGGTGGTCTCCCAATATCCTGGCTGGCCTAACTTGTCTTTACCTTCTCCTTCACCCATCAATCAAATTTTCCAAGCTGCCCCTGTCCACTCACCAGTTTAGTCTTCCCATGAAAGAAAAAGGTTGAAAACCAAGGCACACCATGCTCTTGACAAAGGAAAATCCATTGTTTCCCCTTCCTCACCCTCAAATGACTTTGATAAATCCGTGTCCTCCTGCATGCATTTAAGAGATGATTGATGTCATGTGAACATCAAGATTAGGCCTAAAGGCTCCACACAGCCTAAGGAAAATTCAGATAGATCAAAAGGTGATAACAACAACAAGGGAAAGATTGTCTCTCAGAGTGGAAAATATGGATTTTAAGTTTCTTATTTTATTAATTGATGATAACAATTGCCTTCTGAAATTTTGGGCAGCACACTATTTTTGGACATATGAGTAAAATATTTTAGAAATAATTTCCATTATCATTGAGATAAATTGTCAAAAATGAATGTGATTATGGGAGTCACAAGGAGGGATGTTTTGTTTAATTAACTAGTTGTGTTATGATTGTTAAAAGATAAAGGGAGTCACAAGGGGTCACACCTACTAGTTATTATTTATTTTAAAACCCTTATTATGATTTATTAATTTTCCCCCTTAACTAAAAAGTTGGTTGAGTTTTAGTTAACTTAACTAAAGAAGTAGTTCAACCACTTCAACCAATTCTAATTGCTTAAAGGAAAAAGGAAAGGGGGGAACAAGAGGAGAATAAAAAGAGAAGCATACTAAGGTTTTCTCTTTGATTTTTTGTTGATATACTTTGATTTTCATTCATTCCTTAATTCATTATAAGCCTAATTATTTTTCATGATAGAAGGGTCCTATTATAGACAACAAGATTCAGGGTTGAATTACAACATTCAGATATTTGTTTTTCAAAGGTGTTGATCTATCTTTGATAGTATGTGTAGACTTGTCTGTTTGTGAATTAGATTTCATGACTGACAAAGGCTATTGTGAAGAGTCGAGTGGGCAACAATCTATGGCAAGCTGATCCAACTTTTAAAGTTCAGTTTTTTATTTTCTGTCAGAAGTCCTTTCGTATGTTTCATCGGGGATGTCTAAGTTTGACTTTGGTCCAAAACTTCCTTAGGAAATTTTGTAAAGAGAACGACTCTTTGATGAATTGGAATGAAATAAAGGATTGCTTTATGTCTCATCTGTTTTGATTATTGATTTGGTGTCTTTACTTCTGTCTCTATATTTATTTCAGCATCTGATATGTTCGGAAAATTACATAAATAATGATTTTTTCAGCAAGCTTTTATTTATAAAAAAATAGCCCAAGCAATTGCAAACAATACTCGTGAATTAGGATATCAATTTTGATGGCTATAAACATAGGGTGATATTCCCGTCTATCTTGATTTAGCCAAGGAGGATCTGAAAATGTTTGAGTAAGATCATTTCATATATTTTTCTCAACATTTATTTGGTGACCATACTGGGGAGATCTTCAATATCTCTCTGGTTAATTTTTATGCTTGATTAGCATCAAATACATCTTTTTTTTTTTTTTTTGATATTGATTCTTTGACTGTTTTATTTCTTAATGACTATGCCTATTGCAAGGCAGCCCAATATTGAGCCCGATCTTCAAGATTAGACCAGCATTGATTTGAATTTGTTCAACACCATTTTAGACACTGCCAATACTCATGTTGAGCTTAATCATTCATGGGAATAAATTGAATGAGATATTAGTGCCCAAGAACATTGGGAAGCTAGACCTAGACAACCTAGAAATCAGTAGTAACCTTCTTGTTCCTTCTTCTTGTTTCTAGAAGAAGAAGAGGTTTATCACCTAAAATTAATCCTATTGCCAAAATAGGAAGAAGGAACGTTGTGTTATCAACCCAAAATTTTTCTCTAAGGGGAACTTTGTCTGATTCATCCAATTCATCTTTCTCTCCCTCACCTATCATCCATAATATGGCATCTAGTGGTGGCTCTGGTGGCACTGGAAGTGATTCCTCCTCTCAGCATTCATCTTTATCAGTGATTGGTAGCTTATATAGCCACCATATCCCTGCCCAATATACCACAAATCCCACCAAAGTCATTAAAAAGTATGGGATTTTTCAGTTTGAAGAAGATGCCACAACTACACCGTGGCATGTGTCCTCTCCTCTTAACCTAGCACCCGCTACTCGTCCACTTCCTAAATTCAAAGAGCATCTTCCTAGGTTTTCAAGAAATAACACTGTCACTACAAATGAACACCTGGTGGCATTTTCTAATGCTTTTCACAACATAGGAGCCAACGACAACAATACTTGCATGCGCTTATTCGTCAATTCCTTGGAAGGAAAGGTTGCGGCTGATTTCTTTGACCTTCCTCCTAAGATTTTTTCTACTTGGGAGGAGTTAGTTTATTGGTTCAGATCCACCTATGGGCAATCTAAAATCCCAGCTGAGCAGTTACGAGAGTACATTAACATCGCCTATAAGGATGGTGAGACTATCAAGTCCTTCAACTTGCGGTTCACTAAGTTATACAATCAAATCGTTGAAATCATTCGACCTCGGAACCAAGCCACTTTCATACATTACTTTCCCCTTATCATTGTAGGATTGAGGAAAAATCCATTGATAACCTCGGTTCCACTCTGCATACTTGTTCAGAGTATGAAGAACAGCTTGAAAGAACAGGTCTTCCCCAGGGAGAATCGGTTAAACAGACATACATGTACGCCCTCTTACAACTAGTACAAGATATGAATAATCATATGATAGGGCATGAGAAAAAGGGAAATGTCTCCCCTCTAACCCCTAGAGCTTCATCCTCTTCTGCACCTCCTTTTATAAATCCAATTGAAAATAATTTTCAGCCTAAATCTATCTTGCCTCGAAGTTGGTGTAAATTTTGTGAGGAACACCACGGGGAATCCACATATAAGGTAAGGAAGAGCGCCAGAGATAAGATCTTTGGTAAAAGATCAGAAACTACCATTGCTATCCTATATTTTGTAGAGCTAGAAGATGTAATGATCTTAAATACTAGAAACAAATCCTACGTTCCCAAAGGCAAATATGATCCTCCCCACAATTCTTCTAGCCCAAGCTCATCATCACCAGTTTCTATGGTTTAGGTTCCTATGGTTCCTGACAGTCAAGGAATAAATTCCCCCCTTCCCTCTTCCAAATACAATATTCTGAATCATTTGGCCAACATCAAAGTAGATGCCACCCTCCTGGACATGGTTGCCGTCGCTGAACAATAGAGGCATCTAAATAAATTAATGGAAGAAAAAACTCTTGTTGTAGCCACCTCTATGAAGAGGTGAATGAAGAGGATTTGTCTATAAATAAAGTAGGTGTACATAACTTTAGATACCCTATAAAAAATCCCCCTTTTATATGTCTTTAAAGATTATGGATAAGATTGCCCATTATTGCTTCATTGATGGCAGTTCAGGACCAAGTGTGATGTTGAAGATTATTATGGAAGATCTAGGCTTATCTCGTACAAATGAAAATGCCAGGAGCATGCTCTCTTATAATAGTCTACAACAAACAACCATAGGTGAGATTAAACATGTGACCTTAGTTTTGTGAGCACACCCTGAAATAAGGACAACCCTTAGTATTCATGTAATTGATATGTCGGTAAGCAATTACTCAATCATCTTGGGAAGAGATTGGAAAGTTTTGACGGGTGGATACCTCTCACTCGACGGGACACACTTATCCGTTCCTCAGAAAGGAAAAAACATTATAGTCCTTAGAGAGGGAAGGATTTCACCCTACATAGAAAGTGTCCCACAACCTAATGTGAACTAGATTGAAGAGGAACTAGGGGTGTATGCCATCTTTGCTGAAGAGGATAACATTCCCTTGGAACAAATCGATCTGGATGATGGTATGTGGCACATGCACTTCGATGGTTCATGCTCTAGTGAAGGTAATGGAGCTGGCATAATCTTATACTCTCCTATTGGGAAGATTCATAATTTTTCTTACAATTTGGAGTTTGCTTGCACAAACAATGTCACTGAATTCAAAGATTTATTATTAGGCATTGAAAACGCCTATAATCTTGGTTGTGGTCACCTTTCATTTTTTAGATATTTCGAGCTTGTTGTGAACCTTGTATGTAGGATTTACTCTCCTAGAAACAAGTTGATGAAACAATACACCCAAACTATTTGGGTACTTATCTCGAACCTATTATATTTCAACATCACTCATGTTAAGAGGGAATTGAACTCAATGAATAATCGGTTAGCTATTTTTTCAGCCTCTCCTAATCAAAAACATTTTCCACATAGAACTGATTTTACTTTTCAATCTCTATATCGCCCACATATCCCTGACAATACAAAATCTTGGCAGGTCTTCCCTAGTGATGAGAGCATATGTGCTTTCATTCAAAATGAACCCTATAAGCCCAAGGAAATCATATCCATAGAATATAACAAGATTCCTAAAGGCTTGACTCCTCTAGAGAGTTCATTTTCATCGAGTGATGTATGTAATAAAGAGAAACAAAAAGAAGAGGAGTCTAAAAGGAAGGTGGGTGAAACCATCTCCTTGAACATTGGGACACCTGAGTCTCCAAAGAATGTTAAAATAGGTGCCCAATGTTCTGATGAAGAGAAAATGAAGTTTGCCAAGCTACTTGGTGAATTTCAAGATGTTTTTGCTTGGTCTTATGAGGATCTTCATGGTTTTTATCATGGTATTATACAACATGCCATCCCCATCAAGGAAGGCATAAAACTAGTTAGGAAAAAACAAAGACCTGTCAACCCTGCATTGGAAGCAACTATTCAAAGGGAGTTGGAAAAATTCTTGAAGGCTGGAATCACCTTTCCGGTCAAGTACCCTGAATGGGTTTCCAAACTGTTTCATGTTCTGAAAGTCACTGATCATATTAGCTTTTGCATTAATTTTCGCACATCCAATCAGGCTATTATGAAAGATCACTTTCCTCCCCCTAATATGGAAATGATTCTACAACAAGTTGTAACGTCACAGATGATGCCCTTACTTGACATTTTTTCTAGTTACAATCAAATTGAGAAGAAAAGGGAAGATGCATACAAAACCAACCTTATTACTCAATGGGGTACCTTGACTTACAAACATAATCCTTCTGGCTTATCGGTTACGAGTACCACTTTTAAAAAATCTATGCAAATAATTTTCGACGATTTGATCGATAAAATTATTCATGTTTACCTTGATGATCTAATCATGTACTCTAAAGGACTATCAATTGTCTCAAAGTTTCAAAAACTATGGTTGGGTCCTTTCAAAGTGACTTTTTTCCTGGGTACTAACTCTTACATTCTAAAATATTTACAGTAGTGATTGTTCTCCTACAACACTAACGATTCTCACTTGAAACATTACGTGGAACCACCTTGAAACATTTTAACGGTGTTTGGGTTTTCTGTATATTAGTAGGTCTAGTTTTGCTTTCATTTTCCCACTATTTTTCATTTCTTCTTTTACCGTAGTTTGATTTCTGCTTCCTTTTTGACAATTTTCTTGCTTTTACATTTATGTCATTTTATTTCTGCTGTTTTAAATTTTGTAATCTTAATTATGTCATGATTTTTATTTGCTTTATCATCTTTTAGTTGATTTTGGTCAAGAATAAGATGTTGGATCAGTTCTGCCACAGTGACACTCCTGCAAGGTATTGTTAGTCAATAACAATCAATCTTACATGGCTGTTACAATGTTCCCCCTGAAAGCACAGTTGAATTTGTTATCTGCTTTCACTGTTGTCTTATAAAGAATTTGGTTATCTCTCGCTTTTGCTTTCCATTTCTTCATCCATTTGAGAGTTAAAAGAGCAAGTCCATAAATTTTTCTCTGTGAAGTAAGAGTAAATTTTGGTTGAATGATTATGCATACATGGATAAACCCCCTCATACTTAACATTTTTCATGAGTTATTCCCAAATTCCCGGTCATTTTTCCATTAAATATGATCACTTCCCCCTGTTGCATAATCTTCCTGGTTATATCTTCTTGATCTGTTGTTCTTGGTCTGTGAAACCATGTGTTCTGAGTTCTTAATCTGTTGGAAACATATTTCCCTGTGGATTCACTAGTTTGTTGACAATAAAAATCGCAACAAGGATTTCGCTCGCAAAGTATTGCTAAAAACATATTATTATAAGCTAATGACATATATAATACTAGTAGGTGGGACCCCCTTGTAGATTGGAGGATCAGAGATAGTCTTGTTACACATTTTATGCTACTATTTCAATGATGCTTACAGGGTTCTACATGATTGTTGGTGAAATATTGGTTTTATTTACGACAGATAGAAGATGGATAATGTGTATTATGTGTTGGTTTTGATTGCTCTAAGCTCTAAATTCTATATTGTATGAATGACTTATATTCATTTTTATTACATTTCTATTAGCGCCGTGACTTGTTACATGTTGCACCAACACAAGAGACATGTTAGCTATAACAAGAGATAAAAGCAATATGGAATAAATCTAAGAAAGGGGACCTATGAAAAAATCCAAGGAAGAGGAGCTATCCTATCCTATACTATGCTATGCTATACTATGTGAAAATGAAATTAAAAGGATTATTGTTAGTCCTAACTAGCAATGTTAGTGGCTATGCGATTATTATTGAGTTATATGGGCACATGTGATATACATTATGGTATGTTTTGGCAATGGTTAATATGATATCAGGTGGCACATTTGGGAAGCAATGTATGCAACTCTCAAGGCATGGGTTAATGGCATGGATTAATGTTGGATGGTTGTCGTGTACTACATAATTGAATGAAGGGAGGATAGAAGCAAAGTGCATTTACTGCATGTCACTCCATACTTCTCCCACTAGCCGTCACCCTAGATTGGTTGTTTTTCATTTGATTTTCACTGTGGTTAAGCTCCGATATTCAGGCGAGGAAGAAACTGCTCAACCAACTTTGCATTTTTAAGGCCATTTGGTTACAACTATGTTTTTTTCTCCCATCCATGAACTGGCTCTGTTTATGAAATAAATATTGGCTCGATGATGTATTGGTTTGTGTTTTTCTTGAGGCTGGCAATTGTGTAAACTCATGGTGTTTCTCTAGAATGGTTTTTTGTGTGTTATTCGTTGCAAATGGAAACTTGAATGGTTAAAGTCATGATTTCATTAACTATCCTATGTGGTGGAGTCCATGAAGTCTCTCTGTTGTCTTTATGGATTTTTGTTGGAGGGTTTCATTCCATATGGACTTGTTGTCCATCTCCTCACAGTATTTGTAACCACACCTGGTCGTATTTTTTGTTATGGGATTGTTGTGTAATTTTTGAACCACCTTTGGGTCACTGCATATCGTTCTCCACCTGGTTGTGGGCTTGTTTTATGCTATTGGTATGTGCACAATTGGTTATGGGGGATATTATTCCAAGAGTCTTTCTTTAGGGTTGGTTTCTATTACCTGAGCTCTACATTCATATCAACATTATTCGTCTTTTGGGGAAGAACCATGAGGGTTATGCCCTGCATGTTCTCAGTGTTCTTTACTGGACAGTAAGGGACCTTTGCTCCTCTGTTCATAGTCTCTCCTAACTGGGGTTGAACAGTCACTCTATGATACAAGCTAAATGTTATAATGTGTGTGGTTCCACCTTGTTGTCTCAAGGGTTTCTCACCTACTGTTGACAAGGTCGACCTCCAGTCTCCCTATTTTGGTTCCACCAAGCGAAGCCTTGATTATTCAAAGCCCGATTTTGATAAGTTGAACCCATTACACCCATTTGGATATCTTGTTGACTATCATGAGTTGGTAGAATATCGTTGACAATGGTTTTGATTATTGGCTTGTCTCTGTTGATCGGGTTGATTACACAGTTGCAATCAGAAATGATTATTGGTATATAGTCGTTGTATTATTTTATTGTGACAGTTGACTCGATAGTTCAACATGGTTTAATTGGTTGATTTGAGAAGTTGTAAATGGACATATAGTCACTGCATTATTTATTATGACATTTGAATCGATAGCTCAACATTGTTTTATGTTTTGATCGGAAGTAATTGGATATGTACAGTCACATAAATGCTTCTCTGCATTATGTGTTGGTCTGTATGTTTCCTACAACATGGTATAAGTTGAAGTGATGGTTGTTGTTACTGTGTGTTTAAATTGCCCGATCGGGATTATTGCAATTTAAAGTATTGATAGTTGTGTATTGGTTGTCTATTGTGTATGATTTATGGATATCATGCATTAAATCGTCTTATTGCACCATCATATATGGGCACGAGTTTTTTTTAGTAGTATGGTTTCATTGCAATTTAATTGTTAAAATTGGTTAAAGGAATGGAATCAGGCACGTTTTAAAAAAACTTGTGTCTGTGTTTGATTTGAGGAATTAATTTATAGACAGTGGTTAAGGTTTTGATGTTGAACAGAGTTGAAACAGATGACTGTGTGTTCATTGGAACTTTGTTTTAATTATTAAATGGAAGAAGTGAGAGGAAACATAATTCTAATACAGGTTGTTTGGAAAGCATATTGATTCTGAGTATGATGACACCGTGTTAATTAAAAGGGTTGAATATTTAAATGTGGACAATTAACAAGTATTAACAAACAATAATTGTTTAATTGATCACAATAGTTGTTTGGTTGGTGTTGGATCGTTTGCATTAAATGCATAATTGTTTTATGGATTACTTAATTGATTTTATGAACAATATTCACTCTTTTCCCTACCATTATTTCATTTTTCTCACATCACATTCCCCTCGCCTTCCCATATTCATTATCCACTCCATGTTCCTAAAATTTAATTACAGTTAAGAGAAACTATGTATTATGGCAGTTTAAGATCGCAGGGATGGATTATAGTGATATATTCTTTGGTTACATTACAATTGATTGTTGTTGTCTGTGAGCAATAACGATGATATTTTCCCCCTCATTTTAACATTTTTTTCTCAATACAACCCCTCGCATATCCCAAAACCTTTGTTCACCCCTGCTCATTCACAACTATTAAACAATTTGTATGGATTGGATTGCATGAGTCTGATATGTTGTTGAGCCAAATTTTATTTTGTATTTTAAAAGAGTTGTCATGTATGGTTGTTAAAGAAACTATTTTCTAATCAATTATGCATACATGAACGAGATTTTTCAGCAAAGGTAGCCATGGCAGAGGTAACTGAGGAAGAGGTAATTGGAACAGGGGCCCTAGAAGGCCAATATTCTCTATACACTTTGTTGCAGACTCACAAGAGTTAGGCCGGTTATTTCAAGCTGGGTGTTTTAACTGGATTGGGAAAGGATTGGTCCAACCTAGGCCTGAAAGGCCTCCCTTCCAAGCCCCACAGTTCCCTAGTATCCTGGTGCCTCCTCATGTCTCACTGCAACCTGAAGTTCCTGAAAACGACGTATGGAAAGATATTTTCCACCCGAAGGTCTCCCGACATCGTGGCTGGCCTAACTTGTCTTTACCTGCTGCTCCGATCATCAATCAAATTTTCCAAGCTTCCCTTGTCCACTCACCAGTCCAGTCTTCCCATGAAAGAAAAAGGTTGAAAACCGAGGCTCACCATGCTCTTGACAAAGGAAAAGCCATTGCTTCCCCTTAATCACCCTCAAATGACTCTGATAAATCAGTGTCCTCTCGCATGCATTTGAGAGATGATTTCTCTCATGTGATCAATGATATTAGGCCTAAAGGCTCCACACAACCTAAGGAAAATTTAGAGAGATCAAAAGGTGACAACAGAAACAAGGGAAAGATTGTCTCAGAGTCGAAAATATGGATTTTAAGTTTTTTATTTTATTAATTGATGATAATAGTTGACTTCTGAAATTTTGGGTAGCACACTATTTTTGGACATATGAGTAAAATATTTTGGAAATAATTTCAATTATCATTGAGATAAATTGTCAAATATGAATGTGATGATGAGAGTCACAAGGAGGAATGTTTTGTTTAATTAACTAGTTGTGTTATGATTGTTAAAAGCTAAAGGGAGTCACAAGGGGTCCCACCTACTAGTTATTATTTATTTTAAAACCCTTATTATGATTTATTACTTTTCCCGCTTAACTAAAAAGTTGGTTGAGTTTTAGTTAACTTAACTAAAGAAGTATTTCAACTACTTCAACCAATTCTAATTGCTTAAAGGAAAAAGGAAAGGGAGGAACAAGAGGAGAATGGAAGGATAAGCATACTAAAGTTTTCTCTGAGTTTTTGTAGAGATAATTTAGTTTTCATTCATTCCTTAATTCATTAGAAGCCTAATTCTATTTTATGATAGAAGGGTCCTATTGTAGACAACAATATTCAGGGATGAATTACATCATTCAGACACTTGTTTTTCATAGGTGTTGATCTATCTTTGATACTATGTGTAGACTTGTCTGTTTGTGAACTAGATTTCATGACTAACAAAGGCTATTGTGCAGAGTCGAGTGGGCATCAATCTGTTGCAAGTTGATCCATCTTTTAAAGTTCAGTTTTTTATTTTCTGTCATAAGTCCTTTTGTATGTTTCATCAGGGACGTCTAAGTTTGACTTTGGTCCAAAACATCCTCAGGAAATTTTGTAAAGAGAACGACTCTTTGATGAATTGGAATGGAATAAAGGATTTCTTTATGTCTCATCTGTTTTGATTATTGACTTGGTGTCTTTACTTCTGTCTCTATATTTATTTCAGCATCTGACATGTTCAGAAAATTACATAAATAATGATTTTTTCAACAAGCTTTTATTTATAAAAAAACAACCTAAGCAGTTGTAAACAATACTCATGAATTAGGATATCAATTTTGATGGCTATAAACATAGGGTGATATTCCTGTCTATCTTGTTTTAGCCAAGAAAGATCTGAAAATGTTTGAGTAAGATCATTTCATATCTTTTCCTCAACAATGACATTGCATAGAACTTGGAAACACTATGGATAGTATCCCCTTCTTGAATTTTGATTTCATTTCTAACCATGTGTATAATTTTTTTAAGGCATGTGCACCAAAGACAAAAATTATTTCTCATTGGAGAAATATTATTATTTCATATTAAACTACATATTGCCACTAGATCATTATGTTGGATTACTAAGAGGGGGAGTGAATTAGTAATGAGCAATTTATACTATTTATTAATTTGTTTAACCATCGCTCCCCCTAGAATCATGCCTTTGTTCTCTTTCTCTCTGTCTGATAACATCTCTGAATGATCTTTCTAGCTGTCTTCTTGCTTTTGTTTCTCTCTCTTTAGTACTTCTCTACAAGATGTTGTGTAGATGACATGTAGGGCTTCCTATACCTGCTTCATTTTGGATTTTTTGTCCATTGATTCTTCCTTTTGTAATCAACTAACATATATGAAAAGCATTCGAGAATAAGCATTCAAATATTCATGTGTCATTATCATCCATTATGATAATTTTCCTTTATCTCTAAACCACTCTTTGAACCAATATATGAACCAATATTTTAATCCATGCTCTCATCCACTCACATATATTTGTCCAAACCTGCTAAGTGTTCTTACAAATTCATCTGTGTCCATGTGACCCATATTATTCAACAATAACCTTATGATGATGTCGCTTTTGTTGACGATTTCTCTTTCCCTGTTTTTTTGTTCCTTTCACTACTTTACTCTATGATCCAGATTTAAGAGTGGAACGAATTGATTAACGTAATGAATACAATAAACATAGAGATATGAATAATAACACATATATCTAGTGAACAATATCTTCTATTGAATAATGAAATTGGTTGAAACTGTAAAACTGCAGAACTGAAACACTTGCTCGAATGGTGGTAGCTATCTATGAGAAGAGACGTGGCTGCTACGCCTATCTGCCTGAGCAGAATGAGGCACAATGAGGCTCTAGAGGAATTTTTGATATTAATCATGAATTCCAAAACCCTAGACATCCAAAAACCTAACCCTACAAGGTGAAACATCAAAACTCATGTGGGCCCCTATGGGTAAGTTGGTACCTCAACTTCTCGGGGTTGTAACGTTTGCATACGACCTCTATTTTAGGTACGTGATAGTCCACTGGAAAGGTCTTTAAGAGAACTACACATTCCACCACAAAACTACCTTGGAAGTACAACAAGATGTGTTGACATGAAAACATACAAAATAATCCAATTGGATTAGGTGAGAGGCCACCAATATCCACTTGGAAGATGAGTAGGGATTCAAATAGCCCAAGAAGTGTAGAACCCACAATTACAAAGAAGTACAAAAGAATGTGTTGAAATAAAAATAGACAAGAGGAGCTAGTTGGAATAGGTGGGTGGACACCAATAGCCAACTAGATCAATCCTCCCCCATCAGGAAGCAATGGTCTCCATTGCATTGAGTTCCCACATTAGGTGAGGAAACTTCCACTGGATTTGGACCCGGGTGATCCACATGCCTTAGTGTAGGCATTTCCCTACCTTGACAACCCGATAAAGTTGGATCCTCTGCTAGCGAGTGCCATTGACACGTGTGTTCACTATCTGATCAGTGGATGCTTGTTCCATGCAGTTGAGGTTAAGCTCTGTGGGTGTCAGTTGTTCGGTGATCTCTGAGGTGTCCAATAATGGTGGAAAATATGGTCGAAGGAGGTCCACATTGAACATTGGGTGTAGACCAAGGAAGGGTGGAGTGTTGAGCTCAAAAGCATTGCTACCCACATCCTTGTTGATAGTGTAGGGCCCATAGAGAAGTGAGCGGAGCTTCCGATGGGGCCCCATGAGACGCTCCTTCTAAAAATGTAACCAGACTTTGTTTCCAACCTCAAACTAGGGTGGTACCCTGTGTTGATCTTGACATTACTTGTACTTAGCATTGGATTTCTGCAAAATCTCCTGGACCTTTTGAAGGATGTGTTGAATCCTCTCTATGAATCTAGTGGCTTTGTAGATCGCAGAATGATCATGGGAAGAGTTTGTCTATGCGGTGGCAAGAGGAAGTACAACATCAATGGGTCCCAAGGGTTGGAATCCCAGACCCACCTGAAATGGGCTATGTCCGGTGTAGCTCTGGAGAGCCTTGTTGTAACTATGTTGAACATAGGGGAGACTCTTGTCCCATGTACATGGATGCTTATAATTGTACATGCGAAGGATGTGCAGAATCATCTGATTGATGACCTATGTTTTGCCGTCAGTTTGGGGGTAGAAAGCAGTGGATTTTGTGAGCTTGGTGTCCAACAGTGACCAGAGACTCGAAAAAAATGTGTTGAGGAACCTGTTGTCCCAATTGGAGATGATGGTATGTGGTATCCAAAAGTGGAACCACACTCGTTCGAAGAAGAGCTTGGTAGTATCCGTCATTGTGATATTATTCTTGCAGGATGTGAGGATGGCCATCTTCAAAAATTGATCAACGACCACAAATATGTAGTCATTTCCTTTCTTGGTGGATGGAAAGCTAGAAATGTAATCCATTGAGATGGATTCCCAAGGATTCTCGGGAATAGGAAGATGGGTGTATAAGCCTTGCTTCTTGATGGTTGGCTTGGAAATGGCACAGGTAGTGCAAGATATGATATACTTGTTGAAATCTTATCAAAGTTTTGGCCAATAAAAATGTTTCTGAAGAACAACCACATTTTTCTCCACACCAAAATTTTGTGCCACACGACTGTAGTGGACTTCCCAAATCAGCTTTTCACACTCTCTTGTAGGAACACAGAGATGGCCTAGGTGGCATAAGAGTCTGTCTTGAATGTGAAAATCGGTGACAGTCATGCATGTACCCAAGAGATGATAAGTGGTGGAGAAGTATGGATCTTGTTGATAAAGTTGGGGCCACTCAGATGCTTCATGTCCACAGGAATGGAGCATAGTGGTGAGTGCAGCCAGAGGAGGCCGACTGAGGCATTCAATGACACGATTTGAGATATCTGTCTTATACTTGATGTTGATATGGAAATTTTGTAGGTAGGTGGACCACTTCTTATGGCGTTCGTTCTACAATTTCCCCTGTGTATGTATGAAATGCATAGGCTTGTGATCAGTGTGTATGATCATCTCTTTTCCTAGAATGTAATGTTTCCATTGATGACATGTTTGTACAATGGAATGAATTTCCTTGTCATAGGTGGGGTATTTCCAGATAGTATCTGAGAGTATCTCACTATGGTATGCCACCGGATGAACGTGTTTAGTGTCAACTGCGACCACGACATACTCAGATGCATAAGTCTCAATCTCAAATGGTTGTTGCATATTGGGAAAGGAGAGTATTAGAGTTGATCACAAGCGACGCTTTATATCATCAAATTATCATTGTTGTTCCCTTAACCCACACTAACTTGGCCCTACCACCGACCTTGTTCACTTGGCTAAGGGCCCATCCAATATGGGAGAATCCCAACATGAACCATCGGTAGAAATTGGCTTGTCCCAAGAAGCTCCAAAGCTTAATCATTGTGGTCGGGGCTAGCCAATCACAGATGAATTGGATCTTAGCTGGATCAACATGTACCCCATGCTCATCAACATTGTAGCCCAAGTATTGGACCATGTTCATTCCAAAAGAGAATTTTTCCAAGTTGGCATATAGCTTGTGCTGCCGCAGAGTGCTCAAAACCTACTAAATATGTCGCATGTTCTCCTCCCATGTTCTGCTGAAGATGAGGATGTCATCCAAATATACCACCACAAAGGAGTTGGTGAAGCATCTCAATACATCATCCATCAACCTCATGAAAGTGGATGGTGCATTTGTTAATCCAAAGGGCATGACTAGCCATTCGAAGAGACCTTATTTAGATTTGAAGGTTCTCTTCCATACATCATTTGGTTCGATGGGAACCTGGTGGTAGCCGGACTTTAGGTCAATATTTCCAAAGAAATTTTCCTCATTGAGTTGGTCAAGAAGGTCATCAATCCTGGGAATGGGGTACCGGTTCCTGACTGTGATTTTTTTTAAGGATTTGTAATCAATGCAGAGTCACCATGTCCCATCCTTCTTCTTCACCAGTACAACCGGGCTTTCTCAAGGGGAGGAGATAGGTCTGATGTGCTCCTTTTGAAGCATCTTTTGGATTTGTCACCTTATTTCTTCATTTTCCATCAACGAGCAACGATAAACTGGTCCATTAGGTAGAGGTGCGTCGGGGGTCAGATCAATTGGATGCTTGACTTGGCAGTGTGTCGGTTACCCTTGTAGGTGAGGAGAATATGTCTATGTATTCTCCATGACCCTGTCCACTTGCTTCTGCTGCAAAGAAAGTCTCTGTGTGGAGGCCACAGATGTGGAGGTGACCTTCTGCTTACTGTGATCATGGATCACAAAGAAGATGAACTTCATGGTCTGTGAGATGACCTTACTGCATTGCTTAGCAGATATTAAAGAAATAGAAGTAGGCGGCGATACCTCTAGTATCTTGTACAACTGTCTACCCAAATTAATAATAACATTGTGGGGTCTAGAATCATACACAACATGACACTTCCACAAATATGGTTTTCCTAAAAGAACATCAAAAACTTCAAGGGGAGAAATATCACACATTACCTCATCTTTCAAAGGCTTGATGCCGTAGGGCAGATGACACTGTTGGCTGACACTGAGATCTCTTCCTTGGTGAATCTAGCCGATGGTGTAGGCTTGCGGGTGCGGTGTCATTGGCAGGTCCAGCCACTTGATGACCTATGTTGCAATCAGTTTCTTCTGACTCCCACTATCGACAATGAAATGAAGTGGAGCCCCCTTTTCCCACATCTACGATTGAAAGAGGCGTTCTCCTTCCTTTAGTTCTTTTGGTTCGCTTGGTCAAACTTTGGTGGTAGCCATAGTGGCACTGGGTTCAGCATCGATAATTTTCTTCCCTCCTTTAGGATTTTATTTGGAATCAGAATCGATCTCTGACTCAGAAGCCTTCAGTTCAGCCATGAGTGACTATCTGGAGCGACATTCTTCGGTGTTGTGCCAAGGGATTTTATGGTACTCGCACCATTTTCTCATGTCCTTCTTTGTCTTCTCATTTCCCTTCTTGTGTTATGGCTTGGACTGGTTTTCCCGAGGGCGACCATCTCGACTTGGTCCCTTGTTGTGTAGGTTGGGGCTGCCTTTGCCCTGCTTCTGCTATGAGGGGTTTCCAGATCCAAACTGTCGCCTTTTCTGCTTAAATTTCTGCTCGATCTTGACCACATATCTATAAGTCATGCCCAATGAGGCGATGTCAAGAAAATACATTTTTGTTTGAATGTATCTATGCAAACAATTGTGGTATTTGAGCACTAGATGACGCTCAAAGTCTTTGATACCCAATTTGGTGCGCAGGATATGGAAAATATTTGTGAAATTTGGTATTATCTGCTCCCTTTCTTGACGTAGGGTGGTCCATCTGATGTACTGGTCCTCGTAGCTTCCAACATGGTAGTATTTTTATTTAATGGTGTCCTAGAAGGAATCCCATGTAGGGGCCACCACAAACATTGCAGATTCCTCTATGACCCTTTGCTCAGATTAAGTATCCCACCAGTATTTAACATGGGGAATGGCCTTGAGGAGTGAAAAAGTGATCTTTTCCCTATTAGAAAAATTGTGGACTAAAAAATACCCTTTGAGCAGATTCAACCATTTATCTATAGAATTCGCATCTATCAGTCCTTCAAATAACGTAATATAAAAATTTACCTGTACCTTGAAGGGGGTTGCATGGTCGCTTGATGAAGATGCTTCTCTTGTGGGAAGTCGTCGAAGGATCTGTGTGAATTTTCCCATCATTTCGTTCCTTTTTCATGTGACAGCTTCCTCCAAAAACATTTTAATAGGATCTGATGCTCTGTCATCTTTCTTTTCATCCCCCATGGGTTGTTGTCAGGATTGGAGAACCGATCTTGCAATGGCTTGATTGGTTCGAGTCCCAACTTCTTTTACCCAGATCTTGTCGAGGACATGCACGCAGAAAAATAAATGAATAGCACACTGCTTTGATACCATTGATATGGATTTAGGAGTGAAACAAACTGATTAACAGACCAAACAAAATAAACACAAATATATGAAGAATAACATAGATATCCAGTGAACAATATCTTCTATTGAATAATGAAATAGGATGAAACTGTACAACTACAAAACTGAAACACTTGCTCAAATGGTGGTAGTTCTCTCTGAGAAGAGATGTGGCTGCTATGCACATCTGTCTAAGAAGAATGAATTACAATGAGGATGCAGAGGCCTTTTTGATATTACTCATGAATTCCAAAACCCTAGACATCCAAAAACCTAACCCTAGGAGGTGAAACATCAAAATTCATGCGGGTCCCTATGGGTAAGTTGGTACCTCAACTTCCTGGGGTCGTAACCTTTGCATACAACCTCTGTTTTAGGTGCGTGATAGCCCTATAAGTACAACAACATGTGATGACATGAAAACATATAAAATAATCCAGTTGGGTTAGACGAGAGGCCACCAATATCCACCTGGAATATGTGTAGGGATTTAGACATCCCCATAAGTGTAGAACCCACAATTACAAATAAGTACAGAAGAACGTGTTGAACTAAAAACAAAAAAGAGGAGCCAATTGGAATAGGTGGGTGGCCACCAATAGCCAACCGGATCACTTTTTGTGATCAACTGATTTCAATCAATTCCAATTGTTAGGCCACTGCTAAGAATCTTACGAATCCATCTTTGTCCATATTTTCCAAGACTCTTCTACTCAATTGTCCACAATGTTGACCCATCTATCTTTGTACTATCATGAAGTCTTCACTTCTACAACTGATCATCAAACATCAAATTTTTCCACTAGTCTTATCTATCTGTAAACCAAACTATGCATGTATGGAACAACCTGTGTTGAAGATATCTTTGTCTAAAGAAATTCATAGACTTCTTTCTGTGTAATTTTGTCATCTCATCAATCTGTCATATTGTACTTATGTTAATTGATTTCTCTGATTTTGTCTACTTGAACTATGTAATCTACTTGAAAGATGAATCTCTAATTTGTAGAGATGTTATCTAGACTCCCCCTGTTCACCATACATATTTTCTAGGAGTCTCCAAGCTGGATGGCTCAGAAAACTGTCTGCTCGAATGTGAATTCATCATCATCTTCATTGCTAGGCTTAACATCTTTCTGAACTCTGACTTCTTTCTTTATTTATGTGGATTTATCTTGCACTACAATACATGAACGTAAAATATCTTGAACCTGTTCCTTATTTACATGTCCTTCTTTTCTTTCATTTCTTTTCCAAACCTTTATGTATCTGACATATTCCTTTTTCTTTGTAGATTTTTCTTCATCTTGTGTTATTGCCAATCTTTCGATCTCTGGGACCTAGTATTTGTTCACTTGTTCTTCTTGTTTTCTTATCCATATTTTTTTATATTTGATATCATTGTTCTCTTTCATGGAAGTATTGATAATGCTTCTACAATCACGAGCTATCTTTCCATAGTTATGAAATTTGTGACATTCAATGTTACATGGAGCCACATAAACATTTCTTGCTTGTACATTTATTTTATAATCCTTGTAATCTGCAACCCTATGTCCAAAGTTAGTACAAGAAAAACAATGACCATAAAATAAATTTACATACCTGGTAGTGAATGATCTTCTTTGTAGTGTAGTCCTTCTAAATTCCTTCCTTCACTGATCATGATCATGATTGAAGTTTCTTTGTGGCTTGAACATGGATAGTCTTCTTGAATATGTATCTTCATCAGTTTTCTTAGATTCTGGTTGACCATGATTCCTTCCTTTGATTACTTCTGCATAACTCTTGTTCTTTTCTTCATTCTTCTTTTCTAGAAACCTAGAATGTTTCTCTTTATTCTCTATTGTTGACGTGGATGTTTATGTCTCTTCAACATTATTTTTGAGATTGACGGCTTTGAATCTTAGTGTGACAAATTCTTCTTTAAGATTATCAACCTCTTCTGCTTTCTTCATTATATGAGACTTCATGACTTCTTTTCTTTTCTTTTCTTCTTCAAGTTGGATTTTCAATGTAATTATTTCTTCTTTGAGTCTTCTCTCTTCTTGTTCAAACTCTTCCTCAAGTTGGTTCAAGTCATCGGTTCTTTTATTGAGATGATATGTCAATATCTTTTCTCTCTTTTCTGATTATTCCTTTTTTGCTTCTATGTTGTCTTCTAAGAACTTATTTTGATATTATAGAGTTTCTTCAATTCTTCTGGCCTCTTCTAGTTGAGCTCTTAAATTCTTGATGACTTGTTGAGCTTCTTCGGAACCTTGAACACTTTCATTTTGTTTCATCAATTCTTTCTTGAGTGACTTGTTTTCTTCTCTTTATTTATTTAGATAATCTAAATCACTGATCATTTTTTATTCATAATTGTCTTCTATTTCAAATGGATTTTCTGTCTCATTACCTTTAGGGCATTCAATTTCATGATTTCTGTGTTTTTCACAATTAAAGCAAAACAACATACTTATGTTGATTATGTACTCTTCTTCTCTTAATCTGTCTGATATGATGAACATATTTTCTCTTGATATGTAGCTGCATATTCTTTGACATTTTATGACTATGTGATGAGTGAAGAATAGATATTATATAACTTATCCCAAACTTATTTAGCTGATGAACATTTACCAACCTTTTCTCTTACCAGATCAAGTAATCCTTCCCAGATGAAATCCATTTTTATTTTGTTATTCTTATTCAATTCCTTCTTGGATGCATTATTTGATTTCTTTGTATCATTGTATTGTGTCACAAATGAATACCAAATATCATATCCTTGTGCCTCTAAAAGGGTTATGGTCCCTATGCTTCACATCTCATACTTTAGACCATTATGACCATTAAACAATGGTACTCCATTCTCGGTATAATCCATGATCTCCTTCTAGTGGTTAAATTGTTTCCTGAAGGAACTAGCTTTGATACCAATTGTTGGATTACTGAGAGGGGGAGTGAAACAATAATGAGAAATTTATACCACATATTAATCATTTTAACCACAAAGTATAGTCCTTTAAATTATTCAACAATGTTCATAAGTTCATTAGTAATATGTTATTGCATCATAAAACATTAAAATCCATCATTGCATAATAAACAATAATAGACACATCCACACAATGCACAATACACCAATATTTTACGTGGAAACCCAAGGCGAGAGAAAAACACATAATTTGTTTCTTATATGTCTTTAAGAATTACATTCAAGGAAGCACCAACTTCCAATTCTTTAGCTTCAACAAAAAGGAGGCTCCTACTCCTAGTGTTCTCCGGCTCCAACCGGAAGGTGTCTACAACCACCCAATTCTATGGCTCCAACCAGAAGGAGGCTCCAACCCCCTAATTATCAAGCTACAACATGAAGGAAGCTCCAACTCCCTGCTTCTCTGGATCCAACTGGAAAGTGGCTCCAACCACCTAGTTCTCAGTCTCCAACCTAAAGGAAGATCTAACTCCCTGATTCTTCGACATCAACCAGAAGGAGGCGACAAACCCCTTTCCTTGCCTCGTCCAACTTCCTTGAAATATAAGTGTAAAATAAATGATGAAACTGTTTCAACACTACAACTGTGAGATATATCAATGTAAACATGTACCAATCCATGCCAATAAACTGTCACAACCTATACCAATCTGTACCAATAACATGTAATCAAATTGTACCAATAACATGTTCTAACATATACCAAATACACCAACAACCTGTACCAATACTCTCCTGAATATATCAGATCCGATAACATAGATCTCATATCCAATATCACAATAATATCACTCATCCAATCATGTAAATCAACAACTAGTAAAACATGTACCATCACAAGTGCATCAACCATTGTTGGCCTAGGGGCAGACCTAGGGTTCAACTCTAACAGTGCACCAACAATCCCTAACTAATGGCCCTTTCGGCAACACCTGTGAAGCAGATGTAGTCTCACCCGAAGTAGCAATAGGGGGTTGCAGGACACAGGTGTCTACAACCAGAGGAAATGCAAAGTGGGTCAAAAACAATAGGAACACAACATCTAGATGTCGCTTACCAACTCAAACCTACTTCGCACAGTTATATCTCAGATCTAACACAATGATGCAATAACAGAGTAATCAGAAGTAAAAACAACACAACATCAATCCCACAGAACACCAAGATATATGTGGTTCACCCTCTCCCTAGAGCTACGTCCACAAAACCGTGTTTCTTGATATTATAGCAAAACATACAATTCTATATGCGCTCTTATCTTGCAGATCTCTCTCCTTCTCTCTCTCTTTCTCTCCCCTCCCTATGTACCCAGCTGTAGGGTTGATCTTCGCACTCAGCTGAATATCTTATAACACAGACTTTCTCTCAATAGAATACCTTTTCCTCTCAACAAAATAATCACTCATTGTTGGATCATATTGTCATTGATGCCAATGGTTTGATTGATTGATGTCATTGATTGATGTCAAGTGATTGATTGATGCCAAAGGATTGATTGATTGATGCCAAAGGATTGATTGATTGATGATTGATGTAATGTAATATGTATTTTCCTTGATGAGAATGCATAGATGAAGATGGATCAATGAGTTGTCATTGATATGATGAAGATGGATCAATGAGTTGTCATTGATACATGATGAAGATGGATTGATGTGGTTTCATTGGTATATGATGCATTGTTGGAAAAATGTATAGATGACTCATTATTGTCTTATCATGATTGATAAGGTGCAAAAATGGATGAACTCCAAAGTGGTCCCCTTATGGTGAAATACCTCACGGGATAATGCTTTGCGGATTGAGTTATCCTAGAAGAATGGTTGGAGGAACCATGCTCTCATTATTGTCTTATCATGATTGATAAGGTGCAAAAATGGATGAACTCCAAAGTGGTCCCCTTATGGTGAAATCCCTCATGGGAAGACGCTTTGCGGATTGAGTTATCATATAAGAATGGTTGGAGGACCCATGCTTGTATGTGGAATAATGAGATGAAGATCAAGGAAATTGTTGGTGAAACTATCCTATATGGATAGTTCTTGTCATGCCATTTCCGGTGGTATGTATAATGTCACATAACTCCTCATGGTTTGAGAGTTATGGCCTTACGAAGATGAAGGACCCCCACATGAAGGCTTGAAGCCCCCAAGGTCAAAGAAGTCAAAGTGACCTAGAAATGGGTTAAGTGACCTAAAAGAAGAAATAATTATTTAAATGATAAAGTAAAGTGACAAAGTGAAGGTGGATTATTTAAATAATAAAGAGAAGTGAAAAAATCAAGAAATGATAAAGTAAGGTGACAAAATCAAGAAGGAATATTTAAATGATAAAGTATTGGAGAAATTTATATTCATGGAAAGTGGTTAACCCTAAAATAAATAAAAAATAGGTTAAGTGACCTAGAAATGGGTTAAGTGACCTAAAAATGGGTTAAGTGACCTAAAGGATGAAAGTATAAATAAGATAGCAATGGTCTCTTGTAGATCATCCCTTTTTTGGATCAATGGAGAGCTTCTTCTGAGAATATCTTTTGGAGTATTGATGGAGAGCTTCTTCTGAGAATATCTTTTGGAGTATTGATGGAGAGCTTCTTCTGAGAATATCTTTTGGAGTATTGATGGAGAGCTTCTTGAGCATTTTTGGTGTGGAAAAATTCATCATATTAAATATCTATAGGTGACTGAGGTAACCAAAGGATATATAAGCCAAATTTCAGAGGGAAGGTGAAGAAAATAGGGCCAGAATTCAAGGGAGGATAAATTCTTTTCATGATGCTTTCTAAGGTATGTTATTTACAGGTCATCTCACCATTTTATTAATAACTTTTTTTCTATAATGATTTAGACCGTTATATTGATTCATAATTGAGGAAACATATCCAAGTATCTGTGGTAAAAAATTCAGCTTGTGAGTCGTTGTATTTTTGGAGATACACTCTGTGGAAAATAGGGTTTGTGGCTAGTCTTGAAACTAGTCTAAAACAAGTGTTTCAGGTAAAAACGTCATAACTTCTTCATAACAGATCCAAATTTAGTGAGAATAACTGTGTTGGTTATATATAGTCTTTAGTATTATGTGTAACATTTTCATATATATTCAACAAATATTCCGTGCGGGGCACGCTCTACAAAGTCACTCTCTAGAATAATCCATAATTCAGCAAGGTATGCCATTTTTGCTAAAAATCCTTTTCTGAGAGGTTCCAAGTAGTGACACCTAGAGGAATTGCATAAAAAACACTGAATAACATTGTGTATAGGTTTCAGATCTTTATTCATTACAAATACAAAGTTATGATTATTTCAAGTTAGGGTTGTTGACTAATCCAAAACTATTCATGGTTGAGACAAGCAGTTGATGAGTTGGAACATACATGAGGTATATAGTTGATGATATTGGTACATATTGATGAGTCATTGTTGATGAGTAGTTGAAACATGATTGGTATATACTTGGTACATGGTTGGATGCACTTGTTTATGGTATAGGTTGAGTACCAGTTGTTTGGCACAGGTTGGTGCATGGTTGATGTACTTGTTTATGGTACAGATTGATATTTGTTGAGGATTGTTGCCTCATCTCAATTGGTGATGAGGGTGTAATATGAGTCTTGAATTATAGAGCTGGTGCTCTTTTAGAGTTGTACTCTATTCAGTTGTTGTTGAAAAACCCCAAGGATTGTAGTCCATAATAAAAAGAAAATTGTACATACATCTTGTTTTCTTTGTGTTCCTTGTGGTGATGACTTGTTATATGTGTTGACATTTAACTGGTTATAAATGACAGAAATGAGTAATGAGTTAATGTTGATTGTTAAGTAAGGAGGTACAAGCCTTAACAAGATTGAAGGAGATCCATAGACACACAAATGGATGATGAAATACCAATCCTTGATGAGGAAAACTATTCTACTTGGAGAATAAATATGAGAGTGTATTTGAAGACAATGGGAGCAACTATTTGGAAGGAAGCCACTGGTGGATCAGTTCTGTTGAATAACAAGTCAAAGTTTGCAGCTCAAAGGGAAGGAAAGAAGAATGATGAATTTCCTCTTAAGAACATTCTTAGTGGACTCTCAAGCCCTATCAAATAAAGCATGGAAAAATGCACTTTCGCCAAGGATCTATGGCTAAATCCAGAGGATACATATCAAAGAAAGAAGGAGAAGGAAGATATTGAAGACCACTCCATCAAGATTATCAAAGGTAAAGAATATCCAAAAACCATTGATTGTATTATTTCTAAATGTGATCTTGGAAACATTTCAAATGAAG
The DNA here is from genome assembly GCA_009831015.1 of Picea engelmannii. NCBI lineage: Eukaryota > Viridiplantae > Streptophyta > Pinopsida > Pinales > Pinaceae > Picea > Picea engelmannii. The sequence goes on along the minus strand of ML779717.1, from coordinate 419,219 downwards.
ACAAAGAATCAAGTGATAATGTTGGAAAAAAGGAAGATCTTGAAGATACTTCAAATAAAGGTAAAGAATCTCCAAAGACTCTTGATTGCAATGATTCAAAATGTGATGATGTTGAATTTTTCTCAAGTGAAGAAGATGATCTAGAAAAAATTTGTGTAAAGTTTGATGGAAATTATCCCATGGAAAGAATAGAAGATCTACTAGAACTTCAAAAAGAAGTTGAAGAGGGTTTATATAGATATAGAAGTGATCATTTTTATACACACTATAACTATCTTTCGAATAACACTAAGAAGTTTCTTAGGAGAAGTCAAAGACACATATTGAAGTTAAAGGGATTGCTCAAGGAACAAGAAGAGAGAAATAAGACTCAATTAGAAGAAAAGGAAGAAGAGATCACAAGACTAAATAATGAAAAAGAAGATATGAAGGTAGATGATGAGATTAGCAAAAGTTTTGAAACTATTATTCATCTCAAGACCCAAATTGAAGAAGCCAAAAGGGTAGAAGAAATTTTGAAGAATCAAATTAATGAAAAGGAAGAGACATGTGATAAGTTAGAAGATGGAGTTGTTGACCTTAGAAAGAAGGTAGATAAGTCAAACACATTCTTAAATAACTCACAGATCTTGGAAAGTCAAAGATCACCATGTGATAAATCAGGACTTGGATACAAAGAAGAAGATACACATGCTAAAGCAAGCACCTCAAAGAAGCATGAGGTAAGTCCATCAAAAAAGGAAGACAATGTTGAAAAGAAACCATCTACACAAGGCAAGGAAAATTTCAAAATAACAAAGCAAGGAAGACACCAAGAATCTATCTTTGGGGCACCAAAGAAAAGGTATGAAAGTATTTTTCATGGTCATTGTTATTCAGGTAGTGAATATGATCACAAATATTTTGAATGTAGATCTTATGAAACAAGATATAATGGAAGATTTCATAACACCATAAGGTGTTGGAGATGTGATCAAGTAGGACACATTGATGTTCACTGTAACACCATGAGATGCTACAACTATAGTGGATTTGGCCACAAATCCCAGGAGTGATGGAACAAAAGAAGAAAGTCTATGATGAGGACTTCAAATAACATGGCTAGAAGAAGGAATGAAGTAAGGAAGGGAGACATATTTGACAATATGGATACTCAGAGCTCAAGTTCTGAGGAGCAGGGACATCTACAGAAGTGGGTGAAGAAGGCAGAGCAGCAAGAACATAATGAAAGACTGAAGGGAAGTTCAAATGTGTCATCTACTAATGCATACGTGGGTGACAATGGTATCAATCGCATACATAAGTAGGCTGACCTTGTATAGGTCATGTACATACACGAGTTGTCTATGCAATAGGTTGTGTATATGTGGTGAAGCCTAAGGAAAAGGTCTATGCACAAGGATTGGAGTTTGATGTGATGGTATAACTCTGTGATGCAGGGTCTGACATGGTTTATTACAGGTTTTGACACTATTTGCTGCAGGTTTTCATGATTCTATATTGGATTATGTAAGGTGATGATGTAAAATAAATCTTGGATGCATGGCACTAACCCATGAGTATGGATTGATGCATTTTCTATTGAAGAACAATGATGGTTATGACAATGAACTTATGACACCTTAGTTATGTGCTATATCTTCATGATGTATTGGAAGCTTACTTGTTGAAAATCTTGATGCATGCATTTGGCATATGGATGGGCTACACAATGGGACATGTGGTTGGTGATTTGATGAGATGATCATGTTGTACATCATTTATGATCTATAGTTGATGCATGATTGGTACGTTTCTAGTACACTGGTAGAGGCACCTACTAGCAGTTTGATTTGCACATGTTTTATGGAGGATTTGGCATACATGTATGGGATTCATCATTTTGTGGTATTGGTGCATGGTGGTGTACATGTTTTGGTACACTCATATATGGCATATGATTGATGATACTATGTTGTTGGTATTACTTGATTAACACAACAATTGGTATTTGTTTGATACACGTTTATGGTACTTGGTTCATGATGGAGACATATCATGAGTGATATGACACATGCTTGGCACATTGATAGATGGACATGGTTGGAATATTGGTAGATGCACATGGTTGGCATATTGGTGGATGCACATGGTTGGCATATTGGTAGATGCACATGTTGGCATGTTGATAGAGGCATATGATTGATACATTCCATGGATGATATTTTTTGGAACATTGCATGATGTTGATGTACATGGTTTATGTACATAGGTGTTGTGCATGATGAGCACACATTTTTATACAAGATGTTCTTGGTTGATATTTTCCTCATGATTCTTTATTTCATTGTTGACATATATTTTGCTTCATGATGCTTGGTATAGCATGATTTTGATGCATGAATAGGTCCAAGGATCGTTATATGGTAGAACATTGTTCATCTCATAGAGAAGATAGGGGATACATACCCATAGGGGGAGTCATTCTTCTTCCCATGATTCTAGGAAGAGATATTTATTAGATGCATACCTAGAAAAGAGCCCTATATTTGAAGAAAGAGCATAGAGGCATAATTCCAGGAGGAGCGATGGTCACAGGGGGAGTATGTTCGATGTATTTTTAGAATTACATCAGAGTCATAGCCCTTGTTCAAAAGGGGATATATTATTCAGAGGAATATCAAAGGCACTCAAATAGGGGGAGAAGCCCCAAGGAAAGTTCAAGAAGGGGGAGTAGCCCCAAGAGGAAAACGGCCCTTTACCATTGATGTCAAAGGGGGAGAGATAGTCACATTGATGTGATTGATGATTATTGATTGGGAGAGATAGTCACATTGACTATTGATGTAGAGCATACCTTATATACATGTTGACATCAATAATTGGTAATTGGTGTTGACATCAATATTGGTATTTCCATCAATGCCAAAGGGGGAGATTGTTGGATCATGTTGTCATTGATGCCAATGATTTGATTGATTGATTGATGCCAAAGGATTGATTGATTGATGATTGATGTAATGTAATATGTATTGTCCTTGATGAGAATGCATAGATGAAGATGGATCAATGAGTTGTCATTGATATGATGAAGATGGATCAATGCTTTTTCATTGATACATGATGAAGATGGATCAATGTGGTTTCATTGGTATATGCTGAATTGTTGGAAAAATGTATAGATGACTCATTATTGTCTTATCTTGATTGATAAAGTGCACAAATGGATGAACTCCAAAGTGGTCCCCTTATGGTGAAATCCCTCAAGGGAAGATGCTTTGCGGATTGATTTATCCTAGAAGAATGGTTGGAGGACCCATGCTCTCATTATTGTCTTATCATGATTGATAAGGTGCACAAATGGATGAAATCCAAAGTGGTCCCCTTATGGTGAAAACCCTCATGGGAAGACGCTTTGTGGATTGAGTTATCCTAGAAGAATGGTTGGAAGACCCATGCTTGTATGTGGAATAATGAGATGAAGATCAAGGAAATTATTGGTAAAAATATCCTATATGGATAGTTCTTGTCATTCAATTTCCGGTGGTATGTGGAATGTCACATAACTCCTCATGGTTTGAGAGTTATGGCCTTACGAAGATGAAGGACCCCCACATGAAGGATTGAAGCCCACAAGGTCAAAGAAGTCAAAGTGACCTAGAAATGGGTTAAGTGAACTAAAATAAGAAATCATTATTTAAATGATAAAGTAAAGTGACAAAGTCAATGTGGATTATTTAAATAATAAAGAGAAGTGACAAAATCAAGAAATGATAAAGTAAGGTGACAAAATCAAGAAGGAATATTTAAATGATAAAGTATTGGAGAAATTTGTATTTATGGAAAGTGGTTAACCATAAAATAAGGAAAATAGGTTAAGTGACCTAGAAATGGGTTAAGTGATCTAGAGGATGAAAGTATAATAAGATAGCAATGGTTTCTTGTAGATCATCCCTTTTGTGGATCAATGGCGAGCTTCTTGTGAGAATATCTTTTGGAGTATTGATGGAGAGCTTCTTATGAAAGATTCTTGAGCATTTTTGGTGTGGAAAACTTGAGAATATTGAATATATATAGGTGAATGAGGTAACAAAATAATATCTAAGCCGAATTTCAGAGGGAAGGTGAAGAAAAGAGGGCCAAAATTCAAGGGAGGATAAATTCTTTTCATGATGTTTTCTAAGGTATGTTATTTGTAGGTCATCTCACCATTTTTGTAATTACTTTTTTATATAATGATTTAGACCGTGAGATTGATATGTCATTGAGGAAACATATCCAAGTGTTTGTGGTAAAAAAATCAATTTGTGGGTCGTTGTAGTTTTGCAGATACACTCCGTGGAAAATAGGGTTTGGGGCTAGTCCTGAAACTAGTCTAAAATAGGTGTTTCGGGTAAAAACGTCATAACTTCTTCATAAAAGATACAAATTTAGTGAGACCAATTGTTTTGGTTATATTACAGTCTACAATATTTTGTGTAACAATTTAAGATCGATTCAACAAATATTCCCTGTAGGGTACGTTCTACAAGGTCGCTATCTAGAATAAGCCATAATTCATAAAGGTATGCCATTTTTGCTATATAACTCCTTTTTTGAGAGGTTCAAAGTAGTGAAAGTTGGAGGAATTGCATAAAACACATTGAATAAAATTTTGTATCGGTTTCAGATCTTTATTCATTACAGGCACAAAGTTATGATTATTTCAAGTTAGGGTTGTTGACTAATCCAAAGCTAGTCATGGTTGAAAGAAGCAGTTGATGAGTTGGCACATACATGAGGTATATAGTTGATGATTGTTAAGACCTAATATTGGCTCATTACCCCTTAATTGGGGCATATTATATTATTAATTTTATTTTATTTAAGTCGGCTTTAGGCCATTAGTTGTAATTATACCTCCTAGTCTCCTATATATACCAAGGAGACATTTTCATTTTGAATCATCTTGTACTTGAACATTTAAGTAGGGTAAAAGGAGGTTGTCCCCTAGAAGAGGCTTATTATCTGAAATTATCTCTTTTTCAAGGTGTTGAGTACTTTTCCTGAGGTTTTTCTATGCTATATTGATGTTTGGTTCTTAACATATGATATCAGAGCTCAAGGTCTTGGGGTTTCGCTGCTACATCTGAAACACCTTGGAATTTTCGCTATAACTTGTTTTCTACAACGTTTCAGAAGGAATGTCTTGGAGGATATTTAGTAGACAGATCAAGGTACATTGGGTTCAAAATTCAGCTCCTGAGGCCTTATACTTTCGGAGATAAAGCTTGTACAAGATAGGGTTCTGGAATCATCCTGAACTAAGTCATTGTGGAATGTTCGCCATAAAAAAATTTCTGTAACGTTTCAGACCCTAAAATCTGGAGGCTATTTACAAAAATTAGAAATGTATTTGTGGTAAAAATTTTAGCTTATGGGTCATCTTAAATTTGTAGATACACCTTGTGTAAGATAGGGTATCTGACTAGTACTATTGACTAGTCTCAAGAAGGTGTTCTAGGTAAGACAATCATACCTTCTTCCTAGAGTATCCAAATTGAGTGGGACTAGTTTCATTGGATCTTGGATAGTCTGTAGTATTTATGTTACAAGTTTCAGAATTTTATATCAATTATTTTGGGTGGGGAACGCTATACAAGTGAGATATCCTGGAAAGACCAAAAATCGACAAGTTGTGGGGAAGTTACCATAAATTCCACTTGGCACATCCAATTATGATCATACCTATGGCATTGCAGAGAAGAAATATCAGAGAACTACATAAAAGAAGTTTCATACCCAGAAGGGCTGAAACTTGGGAGATACAACAGAAGAAATATTGTCTAGCAGAACCACCTCAAAATCAAGGTTTAAAAGTGATACTTGGCAAACATGCCACCCAAAAAGGGAACTTCTACACCAACTAAGCCTCCAGAAAATCCTACTTGGACTCTTGATGAAGGTGAAGAAATACGTAGGGACATAAATGATTTACAAAATAATATAGTAACAAAATATGAACTACAAGAGATGATGGATTCAATGGAAGCTAAGTTGGATACTAAGATGGATGGTTTAAAAGAGGAGATCATGGAAGTATTGAAAAATTTCGTAACAGAGAAGACACCTGAAAGTGAAAATGCATCCCATGCAATTCATTATGAGGACACAAGGAAGGTTAATAAAGAATGGAGAAACTCTAACTTTGGTTTGAAGACCAACCATGTTCCTAAGATTGATATGAGGAAGTTTGATGGCAAGGACCCAATCACATGGATACTTCAGATGGAGCAATTCTTTGATCTACATAATGTGCCACATACACAAAAGGTATGAATTGATTCTTTATATTTAGAACCTAACCAATTTGTATGGTATCAATGGCTTTGTTCTCGCAAATCACTCGTCACTTGGATGATTTTCACAGAAGAAATGATAGCACACTATGAGGATACAAGGAGCAATACCTTCTTTAG
>ML779717.1:390081-409443 GCA_009831015.1 Picea engelmannii | reverse complement strand
TGTTATTTTATTTATGTCGGTTTTAGGCCATTAGTTGTAATTATACCTCCTAGTCTCCTATATATACCAAGGAGACATTTTCATTTTGAATCATCTTGTACTTGAACATTTAAGTGGGGTAAAAGGAGGTTGCCCCCTTGAAGGGGCTTATTATCTGAAATTATCACTTTTTCAAGGCGTTGAGTACTTTTCCTGAGGTTTTTCTATGCTATATTGATGTTTGGTTCTTAACAATGATGTTGGTACATATTGATGAGTCATTGTTGATGATTATTTGACACATGATTGGTATATACTTGGTACATGGTTGGATGCACTTGTTTATGGTACAAGTTGATTACTGGTTGTTTGGCACAGGATGGTGCATGGTTGATGCACTTGTTTATGGTACAAATTGATATCTATTGAGGATTGTTGCCTCATCTAAGTTGGTGCTGAGGGTGTAAGATGAGTCTTGCATTATAGATCTGGTGCTCTTGTAGATTTGTACTCTATTCAGTTGTTGCTGAAGAACCCCAAGGATTGTAGTTCGTAATAAAAAGAAAATTGTACATACATCTTGTGTTCTTTGTGTTCCTTGTGGTGATGACTTGTTGATGATATATTACTGATATGTGTTGAAATTTAACTGGTTATAAATGAAAACAATGCTTGATGATTTAATGGTGCTTATTAAATAAGGAGTTTTGGGAAAGAGAGCCCTACATTGTTCACCCCCCCCTTTCAGTGTAGTCAGTGTGTTCAACACTCATTACCTAATTGAACCCAGCCTAGGTCCTCTTGACCTTTATTTATACATTATAATGACTCTTGGACAACCTTAGGCTGAAACCTAGGTGTCAAAACCCTAAAATGCCAAAACCCTAGGTGTCTAAAACCCTAGGTCAACTTGACCTACCTTTTCAAGGCTTCACTAGCCTATGTTTTATTCTTTCCCGCGAGGTGTTCCAAATAATCTATTGGTGGATTTTTCTACTTGTTGAGTTGGCCATGATCCATCTTCCTTGATGATCTATCTTCCTTGGTATTCTTGTTCAACGGTTGGCTTTCTCTTACTTCTCTATTTCTTTTCTACTTCTTTAACCACTTCGACCCAATCTTAGTCAATGTGCTTTCCGCGCAGTTCGTACTTTGCGCTTATTTCCTTAATCTTCACAACCTTCCATAACCAAGGGCCAACAGGCCCCCAACACTCACATGTGACTCATCCCGAGGCACTTCAGGTCTGAACCTTCAGTGTCACTTCGACTTTAGACTGCGTGGGGAAGCCTGTCATTTCTTCTCTGTCTCTTTTCTTCCCTGTGCGGGCTATATTTTCTGTGTCTGGTACCCAGTTTCAACTACACCTAGTACCTAGACCTGCCTCCTTCTACTTTTACTGAGAGATGCAAGGAATCTAGTTATCATAGTACAATTTCAACTGGCTCCCATTCACTAAACCTTCCTTCCACTCTCCATTGAGTGTCTTCAACTGTGCAACTCCTCCTTCTGTAACATAGGCGACCTGAAATGGCCCAAGCCAATGTGTTCTTAATTTACCTAGATGCTTAATGAACTTGTTGTCATATACCAATACCAAATTTCCTTGCTTAAAGGATTTCTTCTTGATATGTCTGTCATGGTAGGCCTTTTCTCATTCCTTCTATACCTACTGATGAAATCCTGCGATACAGGTTTCTTCTTCTAGTTTTACCAACTATGCGAGGCTCTCTTTAACAATTCCAGTGTCATCCATATCTATGAATGTTGCAATTATGAGACTAGGAACCAAATATTCCATAGGGAAAACTGCTTCTATACCATAAATCAACTTAAAGGGAGTCTTCATTGTCAGCTTCTTGCAAGTATTTATATAGTCCCATAGCACTGTTGGTACACTTAAATCCCAATCATCCCTATTCACACTAAAAATATCCATCAGAGTTGTCTCCAAGATCTTGTTGAAAGCTTCAACTATCCCATTCACTTGTGGATGGTAAGGAGTACTCTTCTGATGGTGGACTTCAAATTCCTGAGTCAAAGCTTCGATAGTCTTATTAATAAAGTGTGTACCTTGATCGCTCATCAGGGTCTTCAGGCATCCAAACCTGGTTATGATATCACCAAATATAAATCGTGCAGCTATAGTTGCACTACATTCCTTCACTTCTCTTGCTTCTGCCCATCTGGTCAAATACTCTGTCGTAGTGATGATGTATCCAACTCATGTGTGCTTTCCTGGTGGGTTAATAGGTCCCATGAAATCAATAGACCATTTATCAAATTCCTGTAAGGTCAGATGCGGTGCTAAAGGCATGTCATCTCTTTTGGAAGGTTTCCCAACTCTCTGGCATACATTGCAGAATTTATAGTATTCCTTAGCATCTTTATGTAAAGTAGGCCACTAAAGGCCAACTCTAAGAACCTTTTGCGTTGTTTATTTTCCTGTGTAGTGCCCTCCTGTGATGCCTTCATGTGCTTCCACTAGAATTAGTGGTATTTCTACCTCCATAACACATCTCCTCGAGATCTCATCAGGTCCCATCTTGTATAGTTGTTCAGCTATAAGTGAAAAATCTGCAGCGCGAACTACCAATTTTTTCTTCTGAATGATTGTATATCCACAAGGTGTGATTCTTGTTGATAGGAATTGGACTATCTCAGTGAAGTGATCATCAACCCTTCTGATTGCCAACAACTATGCATCTGGTAGTGTATCCTCCAAACTAGTAGGTTCCTCTCCATGCTCCAACCTAGAAAAGTGGTTAGGTTCCTTGTTCATTCTTCCTGGCTTGACCACAATTTCAAAATCATTTTCCTGGAATAGCAGTAACCATTTGAATATCCTTCCCCCCAACACTAGATTATTGACTAGGTATTTCAATGTAGAGTGATTAATGAACATCTTAAAGTGTCCTCCCAACAAGTAGTGTTGAAACTTCAGCAGCACGTACACCATGGCTAAACCTTCTCTCTTAGTGGTAGTGTAGTTTATCTCAGCTGTATATAGATTCTTGCTAGAAAAGGCTAATGGATGGTCAATATCTCCGGCTCCTGGTGTTTCTAACACTTCTCCTAGTGCAATAGATGAAGCATCGACATACACGTGAAATTCATTGCTCCAATCTGGGAAAACCAGAATAGGCGCAGTAACCATTTTATGTTTTAGTGTGTCGAAGCTCTGTTGGCATTCTTTCGACCATTGAAACTGACAATATTTCTTTAATAACTTCTCCATAAGTGTTGTGATATGTGAATATCCCTTAATGAAATTTCTGTAGTATCCAATATGTCCCAGCGTAGTGTGCAGTTGTCTAACTGAAGTAGGGGGAGGTAGATCAATAATAATGGCAATCTTGGATGGATCTACCAGAAACCCATGCTTACACACAATATGTCCTAGCAACACTCCAAAGGGTGAAAACAAGATTCACTTCTTCAGGTTTAGGGAAATCTGAAATTGTCTGCACTTATCCAACATTAGTCTTAAACATTCAATATGGTTTTGAAATAGGATAAAAACAATCCAATCATCAAAATATGCTTCCAAAACTTTATGTAAAAAATCCTTGAATTCTTCGACCACCACCCTAGAAAATATGGCTAGTGCATTCTTCAATCCAAAAGGCATCATTGTGTATTGGTAGGATCCCCATTCTGTTGCAAATGTGGTCTTGTGGCGATCTTCCTTGGCAATCCTGATCTGGTGATAACCTGAAAATCCATTTGTGAAGGAGTAAACTTCCTGACCTGCTACATTATCTAGCACTTCGTTAGTGAAAGGTGTAGGGAATGGGTCATGCAAACATGCATCATTCAACTTCCTAATATCTACACAGATCCTGATCTCTCTTGTATTCTTATCTTGTACCACCCTAGGGCTAATCCATCCTGACTCTTCAACAGGTTCTATGATTCTTGCTTCCAACATCCTATCTAATTCAATCTTCACTTTTTGCTTATATTTGAGATTCAATCTGTAGGGTCTCTGTTTGACTGGCCTAGCATATGGATTCAAGGGGATCTTCATCTCTCCCATGGACCCTTTAATGCCCTTCATATCAGTGAACTTGGTTGGGAACAAGTCTTGATATTCATGTAGTAGTTCTGTGATCTTATCAATGGTGGAATCATCCCAGTAATCTCCAACATTAGCAAGCTTAGGTGCTTGCTCTGTTCCAATATTAACTTTCTTGATTTTGATCGGTTGTCCAATGAAAGGTAGTTCGACTCCCGGTCCTTCTATGTCTCTTTGTCCTTCTATTTCTGTGATGTTCACATTCCTAGGATGATCATCTTCATCAACATTGATATTGTAACACTCTTGCAATTTATGAAGAGGTGTAGTCCATTCATCCTCTTCTTTCTCAATAGGGAGGTTAGGTGCCTCCTCAAAGAATTTTTGTCTTACAACTTTTAGAGCTTGATCTATTGAAGGGTACTGAATTTCAAATAAAAATGTAGATACAAATTTATGAGTCATACCGTACCAATCTAAAGTGGTGAGGCACAGTTCTAATTGAAGATACCAATTGATACACTACTAAATTTGAACGTTTTTGCGATGAAGTAGTGACAAAGTTTTGTCAGAATAGGGTCGTTGTTGCGACCAAGATGAATTTTTTTTTCATCTTAATCAATTCATCAGTCTAGTGACCACACATGGATCTTCGTCGGTCTAGCGACTAGGAAAAGAAGCCTATTCACAATAGGAAAAATTTACCATTCGTCAGTCCATCGACCAAGATTAGTCAGTCTAGCGACCAACTTTAGTCGCAAGCCTTGCTAGCATCTCTAAGGAAAACATAACCTTGGTCACTCTAGCAACCATAATTAGTCGGTCTAGCGACGAATGTTAGTCAGTCTAACGACTAATATTAGTCACAAGAGTGACCAATAAAACCCTGGAAAACTTAGTCAATAAACCATGGTTAGTCGGTAGAACGACGAAGATTAGTCGCTAGACCGACCAACCCTGAAGCTAAAAATTCCAAACGAAAGATGAACAGGTAGTCGCTAGAGCGACGAAGTTACATACTTTGCAACCAAATGGTTATACAAGCGACGAATGTTGGGGTTTTAAAAAAAAACAAATATTCCATTCACACAAGAATAAGCTTAGACTAGCAAGCTACATAAGAATAATTTCATTATGTACTTGGGAGTTGGCACTGGATTCAACCCCCTAATGGTTAATACCGGTGATCCAATTTACCTTGTCATTTCTATATGTAAGCACCATTTTGATGAGTCTCAATCCATGCTAGGGGATTTAATATCGAGCCTCAAATTGTGGAAGGTGAATCTAGAGCATTGGGTGGAGGAGATTTCATAGCATCATACCTCCCTTATGGAGTAGTTGGGAACTATTAAATCGAAGGAATTCTTGTTAAACATGGAAAATCAATGCCTAAGAGAAAAATCCAGGGAACAAGAAGTTGGAATTTAGAAGCTACAACGACATTTAAAGAGGATGGAGCATGAGCAGTCACCCGGGTTGGCATTCTATAGGCACAAGTACAATTAGAAGTCTTCAATGGGTTTGGTCCAAATAACAAATATGTCACTCAATGAGGACCAAAAAATGGAGCATCCACATTGTCAATAGGCTTAGAGGTCAAATACTACCAATCCACCAACTACTGGAAGCGTTGAAACTAGTGTGCAAGGCCATGGAAATTTTCATGTTTTTTCTATAAATGATTTGTAGGGTAAAATTGTTTTGTTAGTATGCCTTGATAGTCCTTCTATTGAAGGTTAGTATCATTAACTTCATCCTTGCAGTGATGATTACATGTATAATAGGAATAATAATAAATGGCCTATCTCTCTTGACTATGGAATTTGGGAAAGGATAAAGACATAATAAATGAGAACCAATGCCATTTTGAATGTCAATGAAACTTGTAGTGGAGAAATGCAAAGGCCCTTTTCAAAGAAAGGATGAATATAAAAATATAGTGATCATTCCCAGTTCTTGGAGGACCAACTACCATATGGAAAATTACAATCAAGTAGTGAACTATTGTGAATGATCTACTTTCTATGATATGCTAAATTTTTGCAACATGATATTTCCAAATAAAATCAATAATCGTGGTTACCATAACTTGAAAACCAAATATGGACACACCAGTGAAATCAACTTCATAAATCCACATAATTAAAATATGGTCAAATCACACGTAATACTAAAATAAGGATAGTTTCAAAAGTCCAGAGTCTAGTATGGATACCAAAAGAAGGTAGAGAGAGAACTGCAAGAGTGTCAGTAGTAGAGGACATAAATGAAGTGTTGACACAAAGGGTGGATATCTTATATACACATACAAAAAGAAACTAGGTATTCTGTTTTAACATAATGGAGAAGGGACCACCAGTGTTGAACATGACACACCCACCACTCAGAAAAAAAAGTGGAATACTTTTCACACTCAAAGATTTCAATTGTAGATATTCAATTCATGGATGCAAAGATGAATCATCCTCAAAATATAATTGTATTTATACTTACCATGAAATTACAACAAAAGTGGATAACATAGGCGATGACACCAAAGGTAGACATAGACAGTGAAATAATAAGCAAACAATATCACCTTGGAGAGAATTGGTTTAAAAAAGAACACATTCATCAGATGGACAAGGGGTTCTAGTATTAAAAAGGGAATTCCTTCCACTCACAGGGCATGTGGAATGGAATAGGAACCTTGATACTAGATTGTTTCAAATATCCTATTCATAGTATGGACAAAGACAATACACACCTCATTACTGAACTCAATTGAAGATAAGAATTTATTCCCATTGCTACAATTAATCACCACACAACACATAAATCTAAATTATGGCATCAACTAGGACTCACATCCAAATTTAAGAAAAATATCATTTCCTTATTTATGATAAATGATTATAAGTTACACTTAACTATAGGGAACATAATTACAATTGTGTGCTTGTCACAGGTTCAACTATATCATTATCTCAAGGAAATATTTAATAAACAAGTGACCAAAATAACAAACCCACACAAACATGGTGACAACAACAATTGCAAGGTATACTTATATGGAACTTAGTATCTAAATCTAGTTAGAAGGAACTTGATCCAAGTTATTGGCTTTAGTCAGTTAATACCCTAGATGAAAAATACAGAGTAATTTTGGAGACAACCAAACACAGTTACAATGGTATGTTGTTCTAGACATTGCAATAAATCAAATAATATATTAATCGCCCCAAAACTTCCAAGAATGCGGGAGTGTGTTAGAGTGAATCCATATCTAGCATTAAAATGGTGGGATTGTCTTTGTAATAGTTATTTCAATCCTAAATTGAGTGCCAAGTTAGTAGCTTTAGTAGCTCTAGGGAGCTATAGAGATTAGGTCTAGATGTCTTGCATTAGGCCACTAAGAGTCTAGGATTTCTAGGCTTAGGATGTAGGTTAGGTTTAGGGTAGGCCGAGTTATGTAGGGGTAGCCTAGGTTAGGTTAGGAGGTTCGAACCTCCTAGGAGGAGAAAGAAGCATATGAAGAGGATGATTAACCTTAGGGTCATTGCATTCAATGTGTACTACATTGATTTATGCTAGCAACAATGTTGGCTAGAGAGACATACCTTGGCGATTGTGCCACCGCCATGCATCCTTAACACTCGTGGAGTCAGCATAACTTGGTCTTCTTAAATTCAAATTTCCTAAAAAAAGTCATTGATCTCCACATTCATTACAAAATATCATGATAGTCATAAATCAACCAAAAATCACCTTAAACTAGTCCTTACCAAGATCCATACCTTTGAGTGATAGGGTGCCTTCAATGTTGCTCCTCTCCATTGTGCGATTCATCACATGAATTAATTATATTTCATAATAGTAATTAAAGATGTAACAACCTCTACAAATTAATGACTAAAGAAGAATACATGAATGAGCTTCTCTTCATTTCAAGAATAAATTATTCTCTACTAAACAAGACCAACCACGTGAAAATGGAAGCTCTTTTGCCACCCCCCCTCTCACATCACTCTCATTTCCCCATACCCAATCTATCTAGATTTTAGAACTATAATTAGAAATGACAATAACAATAAATGTAAGCAAAAAACATTCATCGCCATGTGCTAAAACAAAATTGGACCAGAAATATATTGGATTTATATTAATAATAAAATGTATAATCATTTTTTTCTTCTTCTTCTTCTTCTTGGTCTCCATGAAAGCACAAATTAAGTCATCATCATAATTTAACTGATCCCCCACAGTTATTAGGCCTTATTGAAGTGTTGCATCATTAGTACTCAACGCCTCATGCCATGATGAAATTATAGCATTTTGGCGTGGAGGTTGAGGATGCGCATGGGCATCCACTGCTGCAAAAACAAAAAAAAATCAAGTGATATTGTTATTCACTGTTCCTAGGGCAATTTAATTAATACAGATTTATTTACAATGTTTTATACATGGATTAGTCGGTGAAGTAGAAACAATAGTTGGTGGCCGCATTGTTGTTTATGCGCTTGTTGTTCTCCGCTCTCGATCAAAATCTACACACTCTGCCATATGAAACAATATAAGTATTTAGTACATAATATACCCTAAATATTAATACTCATTGAAAAATGGGAAAACATTAAAAATGTGTGCATACCACTATGTAAATCTCCTTCGGCAACAACGCTTGAATCAATATGGGGGTCTGGATGTGGTTCATAGGGTACATCAGGAGCATTGGTAGCATTGTTACTCTCTTGCGAATGTGGAAAAGACACATTATTTTACATTTTAAATGAATAAAAAATATATTTTACATTACAAGTAATCAATGAGTAAAAACTAATTGACAAGTTTTTAATTTCATTTTATTTACCATGTCCTCCAGAGAGACACATGGCGATTTCCCCAAGCTTCTTCATCGCACCACCATGCCATCAGAACCCTTCGTGAACCTAACCTTTAGATCTTCTTTTGTGGCTTCGTCATTGAACAAATCCCCCTGCATTGAAAAATATCAAAATCATTAGTCACTAGCTGCAATGAATTACATATTTTGTGATGATGATAAAAAAAAGTAAAATGTTTAGGCACTCACAACCCATGCCTTCATTCTCCCGTAACCACCTTGGCCCAGTTTATGTTGGTCGTGCTTGTCTTGTCTTGCCTTTGTTTCATTGGAAGTGTCTTGGAGTCTATGCAATATTTTTAAATATGTTAGATATTGATTGTTTTCCTTGTAAAGTAAACAAAATACCATCATAGTAAATTGAAAACACCTTTTACCTTCCAGGGCCAGGTGGTTTCTTCCCTTGTGCTTTCATCGCTAATTCTCTTGCATCGAGAATAATTTCTTTCCACTCCCTCTTGAGGACAACCAAAGGGCGTTCGCACTTGGGGTCCTGTACTAATTTATTCCTATACGCCTCTCTAACATGTTTCAAATTCTTTTCGGTCCTTTTTAGGACTTCCGACTTATTGAACGAGTCACCAAACTCACCAACCAGTCTGGAGATAAGAAGGATTTTCAGTTTGGAATTTTTTCGATTCCATTGTAGTCGAATGGTCGACCCAGAAATTTCTAATGCATAGTCATGAAAACTATTGTAGAACACATTGTTTCCTACAAAAAATCATCATCATTAGTAATTTAAATCTCATTGATATGTGATTGTTTAAACAATTATATAACAAGAATTTCGATAAAGACATATATTAAATACCTGGTAGTTGTACTATTTTTAGAGGAACCATGTCGTGATCGACCAAAAATGATATCGCGGTTGTTCCTGTGATTTGGATACGTGTAGAACCAAGGTAACAATCAACGAAAGAGTGACCAGTTCCATGATCATGTACACCACCTACATGATCTGGCATGTGTTGTGGGGGCATGGAATCACCCCTAGAAGGTATAGAATCGGTCTCAAGCGACACACTTGGGGTGGAAAATAGCCTTGTGGATATGTGGCCATGCGGGTTCACTGTTGCAGTCCTGTTGCTGCTACCAGGACCTTCCCCTTCCTCTCTCATCGATCTCACAAAATTCTACAATGATAAATATGTGTTAATTGCATATATCAAATTACAAAATTTAAAACCAAAAATTGATATTGTTAGATGACATGACTTACCCCATAATTTGGTATCTTAATGCGTAATTCAACTATCCTTAGGAAATCCTCATTTGTTTCTGGCCCAACAACGACCAAATCCCAGAATTCCCTATTGACCTTTCTTAGGGACAATTCTATTGTCTGCAAGGGGTCTCTAGAATCAAATATCTCTTCATCGCTTATATATTCATTGTTTTCGGTCGATGTGGTGCTAGGAACGGGGCCTTTTCCCCGATCAACGCCTTTTCCATGCTCAGGGCCTTTACCCTGATCACCACTCTGGCAGAATTTCAAGAAGAATGTTAGTATGTGCAAGAAATATTGAAAAAACAATATATGAAATAATGGAATATTGGCAAATATTATCAAATGAAACATTCACACATACAAATTAGCAAATATTTGGAAATGAAACATCGAGCAAAAATTAGCAAATGGAACATTCAGAAATAAAATAAAATTTCGTCACAAATGAAACATTCACAAATTAAGTAATCCCTTTTTAAAGTTTGGGCATAATGGGTTTTGTACCGTAGCAAAAGAAGGCATTCCTGGGTCGACTCAATTTAGATTGTAATCGACCAACAACTCTTTGCCTGTCGTTATTGTTTTCACCGCACATACACATATCCTATTACCTTCACGCTCCTCAAAAATGCAATTGGATTCCTTTCTTGTCGTCCCAGGCCTTGTACTATTTATAAGACCTGCAATATTCCCCGATGCCTTTGGCCTTCCATCAATATACATAGTCTCTCCTTTATTTTTATTATTGTCTATATTTGTATATAATTTGCGGTGAGTGCGTATCTCCACATACTAGGCATATATTGGACCAGCCTCAACCATACTCCATAAGTGTAATATGGTCCAACATACTCAAACAATTCAACCAATCCACCATATTTTACCTTTATGTCGTCCATGGAGAATAAACCAAGGCCATGGATGGATGACAGAGCAATACGATACATCCTCTCATTAACACAGAAGTCGGTGTCCAACTCTGACAGTCCCTTGGGTACCCACTGTTTCAGTAGGTGTTTTTACCTCAAGGGAACCTCAATGTCACCTATTCTCTCATCGTCATAAGATCATGATCCTCCTTCAGCAAGAAATAATTTCATGCACCTACCAAACTTTCTTCTGACCTTTTCACCTCTAGTTGATTTCGCCTTGTTACATGTGTTGGATATGTTTTCCTTTGTCCCTCTCGAAATTTCATCACTCGAGCTGGATGATAGGTCTGATAGATACATATTTGGTTGTACCTACACTCCATTGAGGTAGAAGGAAACGTTAGGCCAACGATCTTCATATTATAGTATAGCTAAAGATAAACATTGAAAAGATAAGGGAAATGTAAGGATATTTCTCACGATAACTATAACTAGCTCACTATTAACTATCTCACTGTTAGAAAGACATTAATTATATTGACTCTGCTCACCCTTTTCTGGGACTCTTTTTCCTTTTCTGACTTTTCATCTTCCTCATTAATTAATAAAGTGGTTTCCATTTGTGGTTTCCATTTTAACTCAACAACAAAGTGATATTTGTGTGTCCTATCAAAGAGAGGGAAACAAAATGATTTTCTTAGATGAAAAGCAAAAAATCGTGTGCCCTAACAATTAAAAAGAATTCAATAACATAAGATTTTACAATTTTTTGACAAAAGGAAAACTCTACATGGTATCTTCTTTAATGTTGATGATTTGATCAATCAAAGAACTAATGGAAAGAACAATGGGAGGGGGGGAGGTTAACGCCAAAATGTTAATACATAAACTAGCAGGTTGGATATGGCAAGGTAGCCTAGCTAGCAGAGCGCTAAGGAACAAAACAGGATCCCCCCGAAGGTGTCACAATGGATCAAATTCTCTATGTTTATGTCTATGTATTCATGCAATATACCAAGGGAGGGTTCCCTACTACTTCCGTAGTGACATGTATTCGTGCAATAGATATGTCAAGACAGTATAGATTTAATTATCGGTATCCAATGAGAGATGTGCATAACCAACTCTCTGGGTGGAGCCCAAAAATACTCGATGACAGGTGGGCTTGGTAGTTTGTGGGAGTGGCACAGATGTCAAGAAAAAAACACTACAGGAAGACAGGGTCTTCCTATATGAGGTTAGTAGGATCCCTTCATGAGAGAAACAAAATCTTGAATTCTTTTAATGTGTACTCTCCCCCATTATTACACCTTAGTATTTTCAATGGTCTCCCAATTGTTTCTACACAAAGGATTTAAAAAATTTAAAATGCTCAAAGACTTGTGATTTATTTTTAGAAAGTAAACAAATGTCTTTCCTGAAAGATCATCTATAAATGTGATAAAATACTTTCCTCCTCTATGTGGCAACACTTGAATTCACTTGTAGATGTTTGAGTGCATCAATTCCATCATTCCTCTTGTTCTATACATTTCATCCTTATAAATTGAGTGTCTATGATGCTTCTCGAGCTTGCATCCCTCATAAATCTTGAATTCCACTAATACCCTCAATTTGAGTCCATACACAAATTTTTAATTGGACAAAACTTACGAAGACTATGTTCCAACGTGCCCAAACTTGTGATGCCAAGTGACGATCTTTTTCACTAATCAACTAGATTAACCATGGATCTCAATGCCACTTCTAGTATCCCCACACTTAGTGTATACAAGTTTCGATCCCTCTTTCCCATGACAATTACTTCTCCTAAAAGAATTAGGTATCATTTACCTCCTTGGGGATCATATTTAATCATCAACAAGGAGGATTAGGTTAATCATGGCCTAAAGGATTGTGATATTTTGGTCTTTTTGAAAATTCATTGCCTAGTTTTTTCACATTTAATTTAGCCTATATGGATTGTCAATAAATGACCTTTCTATCATAAGGTAGGTGGGGGAACTATGGGATCCTCACCACTTTGGTTCTCACTGTATTACTATGCTCCCTACAATATTTATGTGTGTGACCCTACCAAAATATTTGTATTTAGTTTCATTGAATCCAAGTGACCCTAATTGAAGCAAACAAAGGAGGGAAAAAAATCTAGTGATAATGGGAAACCTAGTAAAAGAGACGAGAACCTACAGAAGTTGAACATATTCTAATTTTTTTGCACATCCAATACCACTAAGCACTATTAAAACAACTCCAAGCTCAACTTGAAAAACCAAGGCTATTTTTTGGATTGCAAAGGAGACTAGAATATTAGGACAACATTAAGACAAGACACTAATACAAGGAGTCATGAAAAGAACACAGTGTGTATCAAGCCCAAGATAAATGAGGTAGATATTCTATGGTGGGGTATGGGGAAACATACCCAACAATTGTATCTTTAGTGTTCTAGGTCAGGTATGTTGTTACTTATGTGGGCTCAATATACAATATTGTCCTTCATTCAAAAATCCACCCCCAAAGTCCTAATAGATGATACAAGTAGTCAATGATGAGGTGCACAATGGTGATGATTTCCTTCATATTATCTATTATCATAGTTTTACACATCGCTTTTGTGAGGATGTAAATATTGTTAAACCTAGAATAGTTGGCTTTCTCTAGAAGAATTTTTTATGGGCATTAAGTGCATTTTACAAATCTAGGCAGGAAAGTTTTGAAGTGCCAGAAAAAAGCCTAAAGTGCCATTTGGGCCAACTTGTTTCTCTCATATAAAGGTGATGTTGGAGTGCTATATTTCAAGATGTCATTATTCGTATGAAGGACTACAAGTTTCCACCTTTATTTATATATTTCACATTAATATAAAACCATCTATGTGTATTTTAAAGGATGACTTAGATCATATGTGTGCTCTATTTTAGGGAAGATTTGAATTACATAGAAGATAGTGACAATTTTTGGCACATGGTAAGAATGTTGAGCTTGGGAAGTGATATTTGGGAACTCTGCAAGCCCATTATGAAAAAATCCCTACAACCATTACATTCCATCAAACCATATTTCTATCAAGCATTTCATCAAACAATTAGCATGCACACTCAAGAGATAGGAGAAAGAAGTCAAACCATATTTATCCTCTGCTTTTTCCCTCCTCTGCGTGTGCCCTCCTCTATGTGTGCCCTCCTCTGGTATGCCCTCCTCTAGCCCTGTTCCCTCCTCTAGTGCAAAACCATGTGCGCTCCTCCGTGTGCGTGTGCCCTCCTCTGGTGCAAAACTGTGTGCCCTCCTCCTATGTGCCTCTCCCTCCTTCTCCAGTCCTCCTCTCCCTTCCACTCTGCATGCATGCTCCTCTCCTCTCCACTCTACGTGTGATAGTGTAGTGGTGAGTGTGAAACTGTGTGCCCTCCTCCCATGCGCCTCTCCCTCCTCCTCCTCCTCTCCCTCCTCCTCCTCTCCCTCCTCTCATCCTCCTCTCCCTTCCACTCTATGTGCATTCTCCTATCCTCTCCACTCTGCGTGCGATAATGTAGTGGTGAGTACAAGCTCCAAATATGAGCGCGATAGTGTAGTGGTGAGTGCGATTTTGGTTTGTTTTTTTTATGTTGTTTTGTTTTGGTTTTTTATTTTTATTTTTTGTTTTTTTATTATTTATATATAATATAATTTATATATTATACAATATATATAATTTACAGATTATATATTTTAATTTATATAATTTATAAATTATATATATATATATATAATCCCTAACTCATAGCCCTCGAGATATAGTCATGGATACATCCTTGGTGATGAGGGGAAGAAGGGATTCAAGGAACTACTCTATAAGAAATGGATCATTGATATTGGATTTTCACAAGGCACATCTTATATGGGATACTCTCTAGGTTTACCCTCAAACATTGGGATGTCAGACGGATTTTTATTTGGAATATTGGGCCAATTGGTATCATGGAAGATAAGATCATTGATTAACATGGTCAAATCATGGAGATTTAACCCTTCCATAAAAGTCACAAAAGGTTGGTTGGCATTGGCTGGTAGGGTGCTCATGTTCTAGGGCTCACTCTCTCAACTATGCAAATTGTGCTAGAAAGGAATCTTTTAGTGCAATGGTGAAGAGATTCTTGTCTCCTTGTCTCTAGTGTTTTGAAGAAAAGTGCGCAAAATTTAGAATGAGGTCCTTTAGGGTTTGAACCTTGTGTGAGAGAGAGAGGAGTGTACAAGTTCGAGTAGGTCTTGATTTAGGGTTTATCCTTGTGTTTCGTTTAGGGTTTGAGAGATGACCTTTGTACTTTGGTCTCCATGCCTCTCTATCACTTACATGAATTACATTGGTTGTGAATTTGATGGATGGTTACCTTGCAAAGGTTGCACCAGATATCAATTTGAAGCTTCCCAAATTTAGTCATTAGAAACATCAGTTGGTTCATTCAAGTTTAGTCATAGCTTCGAAAAGTTTCATGGGTTCCACAATTTGGTTGGTTCATTCAAGTTGGGAACATGTTTGATCATTTGATAATGTTTCTTTGTGAGTGGTTCAGACCCAAGATGGAGAAGTTTGACATTGGAAGATGACACTATATAGGTTGGAATAGGAAGAAACTAAGCGAGGGTTTTGGTTCTTCCAAAGAAAAAAGGGGAACACGAGAAGAGAATATCATAAATCTGTATCTTCATACACTCAGTCCTATTAAGGGGGGTCTCTTCAACTCATTTGTCTCTTCATGGTTTCCCAATACTAGATTGCAACATAAAGGACAATACATAGTTGTTGTCACATCATTTAATGACTAGAGAATTTAGTTTATGAGTCATGTCCAATAAGAAGAAAAGAAGGAATTTCGTGATGCTTGGTCATAATCAAGTTCTCCTATCCAATGCTAACACTTCTAGCCCCCTATCCTACCACTCTAAAACCTCTTGGCCTGCTATTTTGAGAATGTTTAGAACATAAGTAAACTAACCCTATTACATATCTAAGATACCCTAAAGAGCATCCCCCTAAACCTTAGCTACTATACTACCAAAGGTTGACCCTTAGGCCACCCTTTTGGCATGCTCCAAGACCTCACGGCCTACCATACAATAGTGTAGCATCCTCTTGTCATCATATATTTGGCCTAACTATCCCTTAAACTAGTGTAGGACTACCCATAGACTTAGGTCATCCACTCCTCGTCATAAACAATTAATTTAGGATTAGAATTTGGGACTAATATTGTCATTATATACTTCATAAAATTGATTAACTCAATCCTATATTTTGACATTTCATTACTCCATATTTGATTTTGGAAACAACATAACATCATAACATCAACCTTTTGGAAAGAGGTATAGTGTTTTGTTTTGACATTGTCAGTGTGTCAAAGAGATCAAAATATCATGCCCAATATGAAACAACATAGAAATCACAACACTGCAACTCTTTCCAAGAATTTGATCCTATGGTGTTATGTTATTCCCAAAATCAAATGTGGAATGATGAAAGGTCAATTTGTCATAACCAATAAAAAATATATGCCAACCATGAGATTACAATTTAATTTCCAAATGTTCTTTTTATCTCTAAGGTCAAAATGTGCAATGACTGTGTTAGTAGTTTTCTGAAGTGTTTTATATCATTCCTAAAGAGAAGATTTGTAAATTGGTGTCACTACGGGTCAGGTTCTCTCTGTTTAGGCCAAGTGAGTTTGTGCTCAAGGCCAAGGGAGGATTCCCTATGACTTCGGTCATTCACAGTGTTGATCAACGCCTTAGATGTAAATGATCTATGATGTATATTTCCTAGAGGCAAGGCAAAAAGAGTTATTCACACAATGTCCCGGAGAAAATCAAACAGTTATATTATGGATCAGATATGACAAATGCAAGTAAATACCAGTAGAAAACCAGTGCCTTAGGAAGGGTCTATGGATTCTAGAAAATGTCACAATCGTGATACGATTGACCTCAGGATAGGATAAGTTTCTCCTTAGCCACATTAAATGTACCTAGATGCCTCTAATGTTCACTCAAGTGCTTCATAACATATTTCACCTTAGATAAATAATTGTTAGGAAAGTCTATACTTATAATAACAATACAAACCAAAATTCATATGAAAACATGAAACATTTTTTTTTATATCTATGCATAAAAAAAACAATTATTACCCATTGAACTCATGGAAAGACCCAACAATTTACAAACCAAAAAATTCAACAAATAGACAATTTATGAATATTACCTATCTATGATTAAATCCATGACCACTAATTTGCTTACAACTTCTTTTTAACAATGTGGTCTAGATGAGTCTCCTGTCAAGGACCTAGCCATTTGATTCACTATGTTGCTTAAGTAATGATAAGAGTGCAAGGTTTTAAGGATTATGTTCACTTGATTGCACTTTTTTTAATGTTTCCAAGAGATACTTGTACTTGGCAATGAGAGGAAGAGAAGTTATTAGCCTCCTAATGTTGGTTGGGCTTGGACTTGCTTTCCATACTTGGTATTATGTGTATTATGTTACATGTGCAGGTGCAAAGACTTGGAGCTTGGAGCAGGTGCCATGAAAAATCCCTTTATACCTTTTTGCCAAAATGCCAAGAATACCTAACCTTATTTGTCTTTGTGTGTAGGTACTAGCTCGGGAATAGGAACTTGGAACTAGAACTTGGATTTCGGGCTAAGTTCTTTAAGTCAAGTCAGCGTTTACCATGCCCAAAACCGAGAGCCAACTTAGCTTAAAATGAAAAATTTGTCTCAAAAAACCAAAACTTTTATGAGAAAACCTGACTTTCAAAATGGAGAATGGAGAAGTTCGTGGGAAAATTGACCACGGATACATTTAATGAGAAGATTCGGGCATTTTACAAATCATGTTGTGTGAAGGATGGGTTGATGTTGATGAAAGAGATGGAGGAGAATATGATTCTCTCAATCTTAACAAGTTTTAAAAACTTCACAAGCAGTAGTCAATCTACATATCTTTGGGTACGAATCTTGAGAAATTAGCCGACTCTGAAAACTGATTGTACGACGAAAAGTACGGAACTTCTTCAGACCAATCAATGGGATATGGACAACTGGAATTTGGATCAGGGGCATTTCCCCCGAACCCCCTGAAAAATGGGGGGACGCGGGGGGTGGTGATGATGAGTCAAATTTCAACTATGTTATAAACCTTGTTTTTTATGATATTCTCTTGGTTTCAAGAATAGTTCATTATATACTAAACAGGGGAAACCACGTGAAGGTGGAAGTTCTAATTATGCCTCCCCCCCCTCACATCACTCTCAATTTCTCCATACCCAATTTGAAATAATAAAGAACATGTAAAATAATATATTATACAAAATAAAGACATATAAATGTCATCATATAAAACACATACCTCTATATATCATTCGTCTTCTTCTTCATCAAACTCAACATTCTCAATATCATCTTTATCATGAACATTGTCATTTCCCCAATACCCAATCTATCTAGATTCAACAACTATAATTAAAAACGACACTAAGATTACATGAAAGAAAAAAAACATAAGAGATCTATAGTACAAATCACTCACCACATGTAGGAATATCATTGATCTTCTTCTTCATCCAACTCACCATATTTTGTATCATCATATGGTATTTCAGAATCATCGTTGAATGGATTGGACATATCAACATCATCATCAGTACTGTCATAATTTTTGATAATATCATCATCAGATATAGTGTCATCGAGAACATTATCATCTACATCATATGGTCGATCAACTTCTTCAACTTCGTCATCTGACGATACACGGTCTACCTCCTCATGTTCCTTTGTATCACCTTCTAGTTCTTGAATATCATCTTCTTCTGGTACATTATACTTTACAAGCCTTCCTCTTGGATCATATCTAACAACAAATGACCAACCTGGTTTACCGGGAACCTTGCAATAGAATACCTGCTCACATTGGATGGGAAGAACATAACTTTCTAGACCTGGCTCAAATGTCCTTGTATTAACCATGGTAAAACCATCATCATGCTAAATAATATATCTTTCAAGATCACATTCATTTATCCGTAAACGATACCATTTGACCTCAAACAGAATTATCTTGAAGGATTTGAAGTCACACTTGATTATATCATCCAAATATCCATAATATCTATTTTCTATTAGTCTTGGATGTTTGTCACTTCTAGAAGAAACATTAGTGACTTGAAACACTGCAGTTATCCCTAAATTTGTGGTTTTCTTCATGTCATCCACCCTTTTGACGTGAAATTTTCAACCATTATACCACATAGCTTTGTGGTGCTTCAACTGCAATATTCCCGACAAGTACAAAATAAATTAATAATTAATAAACGTATTTAAACTTAATAAATAT
>ML779717.1:374665-386210 GCA_009831015.1 Picea engelmannii | reverse complement strand
CAGTAATCTTTTTACTCTATCAAAAGTGGATAAACCATAAAATCTTTCTAAGGAGTTAAAATAAACCATAAAATCTGATTTAAGGAGTGAAAATAAGCCATAAAATAGTTCAATACCACCAAATTACTAAATCACACAGAAAATTTTTAAGTACTGACCTTCAAAATATCAGCTATGTAGAGTCTGATCAATTCAATGTTTCTCTTCTTAAAAGAGAATTGAAATCAAGATTTCATAAAAAACTAGAACACCATTACATCAGAACACCCGAATGATTATCACAACTGTAGAAAATGATTGTCACAACTGTAGAAAATGATTGTTGCAACTATAGAAAATTTATCGTAATTGAGAGATATATAGGATTGATTTCGTCGGTCTTCCGACGAATTCGGTAAAATTGACCAAACAAAAAGTCAATGATCGTTTGATTCTCACATGTGCCATAGTTGGTCGTTATAATGACTAAAGTTCATCACTACAGTGACTAACTTGTCGTTGGTTGCTCTAGCGATGAAAGTTCGTTGTTATAACGACCATCGTGGAATGCTGGTCACTAGAGCGATGAATAGTTGGACCCTGAAAAAAAAAAGTAAATTAAGTCCAAAAAAAGCAAAAAAATTACTACGAAATTTTAAACCGTTGTAATATTTCGTCATAATTTTTGCCTAATGTAGTAGTGATAGGTGTTGTGTCCAGAGTTTTGATGAACTTATGCACCCACTGTTCTTGAGGAATGTTTCTCCAGGCCTCCTCACAACCTCGCACATGGTCCTTTGGACAACTTTAACCTCTGTATCGAACTTCACATCCTTATATTTGTTCTGAAAAGCGCACTACCATCAAAGTACAACATTGCATCCAGTCTGCGATGTTATTTTTATGTGTCCCCCACCATCTTTTTGGTGTTTCTTTCAAAGCCTCATCCAGTGCCAACAATCTTTGTTGTATTGGTACAATTTCTTCAAAATTTGATAAGAATGTTTCTAACTGATTTAAACCATCAAATGTGGGTAGATTGCTTACTTCTGTGCCAATCCAGCGAACTTCCCTGGTTAATCTAGCACACCTCCACGTATAAAATTCATACATTTTGTTCTTCCAATTCTCCAGTGCTTCTTCTGAGTCTGATGTGAATGCGCTATAACTTCGCCAACTTAAGTTCCCATCTATTGTAGGGTTAATGTAATCATGTTATCTCGGTGTCAATTTATATATATTCTCTAGCTCATATGTGCAGTCTTATTCTCTGATGGGTTCTGTGTATCTTCATCCTTCATCAGGATATAGAGGTGTAATGACCCTAAGGCCATCACCTTCAAACATCATTCTTCTTTTCTTTAAGTCAACAACAGTGGAATTGTTGAAATCCCAATCAATTCCTAACAACAGATGATAAAAAAAGCTATCATCAACTATCCCAATCACCTTGAAGTCCACAAATGTCCTTACCCCATCGTTGTCCATGGGGACATGCTCCAATCTCCCAAAGGAGATTATTGCCTACTGATTAGCCATCCTAAGCCTGATAGGCGAATAAATTAACTTAGGTTTTCCCATCAGTGCCCAGGTCTGCTTCGTCATAACATTGACTTCTAAACCTAAGTCAAGGACCACATAATCTATATCATAATCTCCAATCTAAGAATTAAGGTGTAGTTCCTTATTTTTCTTTCTCTTTTTGGATACTTGATGTATTGCTCTATTCAAAAGAGGGTCTACCTTCCCTGGTTCATACTATCGGATCAAGTGTTGTAGTTCTTGTATGGCTCTTTCATCCTTAATCAAATCAATGAACGTATACAAGAAACTAACAAGCTTGCTTACCTATTTTCCTTCTCCCGGTGATGCAGACTGATCAAATACCAGAGGTATCCCACATTCTCTCACTTCTGGTTGTGCCTTTGATGAAGGAACCTGATCTCCTCCAAATTCTCTTCTTGCTTCTTCAAACATCTTCTTTTCCTTCCTCGTATCAAACTCTTGTGTCTTCTTTGCAATTGTTCTGACCCCTAATTCTTCTGTAGTATTTTCTAGATTCACCCTGTCTTCTCCTGTAGCAACACCTCCTCTAGTGATAACAATGACTCTAGGATCCACTCTGTGAGGTTCTGCTAAGATTAATTATACTTGTGGGTTTCCTCCTCGTCTCTCCTGAAGTTTGGCTAAAAACACATGACAATATTCAATAACATGTTCAAATGAGTTGCAATAACTACAAGTGGTACAAGGGTTCTGACAGTCCTTTTCCAAATGTCCTGGCTATGCACAGTTATAACAAATGATTTGACCTTGACCTCAACCCATACCTCCTCCTCTTCCTGTTCCTCTGAATCCACCACAAGGGTTGAAGTTTCCTCTTCCCCGGGAGTTAAACTGCGTAGTATTTCCTTCCTGCATTACTTAGCCTTGAATTCTATATGTCTCTCTTGATATTTCATGTAGGAGGTCATAATCCTTACAATATTTCTCATCATGCCCCATAGATTTATAGAATGTGCAGTAAAGGTTGGTAGGTTTCTGGACATATTTTTGCATGTAATAACATTCACCAGGCCGATGTCGATTTCTACATACCTCGCACCAAGGTAGAGTAACCTACTTAAAAGGGACCAGATCTCCTGAATCCAAGTACTCATGAAATAGAGGACAATGATCCTTGTCATGGCCCTCTGATTTGCATTTGATACACCATATATCTTCTCTTTTATATTTTTTGTTATCCTTCTTCATATCTTCGACCTGTAGTGATAAAATAGTTAGTTGACTCACAATTTGACTCATTCCTGAGCTGGACTCTCCCATAGGGGTTGATTCTAGTTTCATGGAGATCTCCAATGCCTCAGCCTGCGAAGTAATATTTTGTTGCATCATAGGTACTCTGATGTGTGGAAATATGGCAACAATGAACCACTCTTTATTTTGTTTGTTTGGAATCTGAAAACTCAAATGACTTGTTAGGGTCTTAAACCTTTGATCAAACTCCCAAACAGGTTCATCTACTCTCTTCTTGATTTCTTTCAGCTTTGTAATGCACTGCGACTCCCACTAGGGATTCTTGAATTTCACAATCAATGCAGTCTTAATTTCATTTAGTGGTTTAGGTTGTACAACTACTTGGACAAATTTCATGTACCATCTCAGTGTGTGGTCTCTCAGGGTAGTACTAAACTGATTTCTATTCACAACGTCATCAGTGAAATTCTTAATACTCCATACAGCTTCGCATAAGAACCAATTCTCATCAGGATCTTCAGATCCATCTCCCCTAAAGGTGAGTAACCTCATCTCATCTTCCATAGATCTTCCTAGGTTTCTTGACTAAGTATGCACTGAACCACTTGTACTAGTGCTCTGAGTGCTCTGATAACTTAGGTTACTCTGGTGACTTAATGTTGCTAAAACAACAAGAGGAGTAATAGTACTTACTTCAATAGTCTGTGCAGTCCCTGAAGTTTCTAACTCTTCTCGGTGAGGTTCTTAAGTCTTCCCTTCTTCTGCCATGGCATACCTTGAATGTTCCTCGTTCACCAACTCTTCTTCTTCTCCACTGTCTAACCCTTCGTCTTGTGCCAATGGCTCGTGACCCTGCTCAAACAGGTTCACCAACGGAATTTCTCTAAATGATCTCCCACTACGCGTGTGTCCAACCTCTGTTTCATTGTTGTTGTCAGAGTTCTTGAACATTAATTCTTTAGTCCAACTGATTATTGTATATTCAAGATGTTTTTTTCATGCAATAGCATATTGATCTGCAACTTCATAAAATGTAAAATTTTTCCCTTAGGTCCCTTAAATAAATATCTCTTTGCTTCGCTATATGACTCTAATCTATCAATAGAAAACTCAGTAATGTATCCTCCAATGGTACTATAAAACCAATGATCAACTTCTCTTGACACGACATTATCAACTCTCTTGACCTTCTTGATCATCGTCGATGTCCAAACCACAGGTGGTCCGAGTCTGATTTAGAACTAGGTATCTGCTAATCTGGCTAACCACTCGTATAGCTCCTGATGGATTCCTCCAAATAAGATCTCGTGTATATCGGTAAAGATATACCTTCCCAACCAATTCTTTGTACTAAGATTAGGGTTCTTGTTCTGAGCTTCTGTGAAGTCCTTTTCTTGTTCTTCTATCCACTTATGAATCTCTGTCTTCGATGGAAACCACCTTGACATTCCCTCAAGAAGATCCTGGTCCTGGCAATAGAACCATTTGTTGGCACAGGGGAAGACCCAGGGTTTATCTCTAACAGTGCACCAACAAGCCCTAACTACTGGCCCTTTCAGAAACACCTGCGAAGAAAATGCAGTCTCACCTGAAGTAGCAATAAGGGGTTGCAGGACACATGTGTCTACAACTAAAGGAAATGCAAAGTGGGTCCAAAACAACAGGAACACAAAATCTAGATATTTCTTACCAACTCAAACCTACTTCGCACAGTTATCTCTCAGATCTAACACAATGATGCAATAACAGAGTAATCAGAAGGAAAAACAACACAAAATCAATCCCACAGAACAACAAGATATATGTGGTTCACCCTCTCCCTAGGGTTACGTCCACAAAATTGTATTTCTTGATATTATAGGAAAACATACAGTTCTATCTACTCTCTTAGTTTTCATATCTCTCTCCTTCTCTCTCTCTCTTTCTCTCCCCTCCCCGCGCACCCAACTGCAGGGTTGATCTTCACACCCAACTGAAGATCCTACAACACAGACTCTCTCTCAACAAAATACCTTTTCCTCTCAACACAATAATCACTCATCACCTAATAGAACCCATCCTGGGTCCTCTTGACCTTTATTTATACATTACAATGACTCTCAAACAACCTTACACTGAAACCTAGGTGTCAAAACCCTAAAATTCCAAAACCCTAGGTGTCTAAAACCCTAGGTCAACTTGACCTGCATTTTTTGGGCTTCGCCAACCTGTCTTTTCTTATTTCCTGTGAGGTACGCCAAAGCATCTATTGGTGGATTTTTCCACTTGTTGAGTTGTCCATGATCCATCTTCCTTGTTGATCTGTCTTCCTTGGTCTTCTTGTTCAACATCTTCCTTTCTCTTACTTCGCTCCTTTTCTTTTTATTTAACCACTTCGACCCAATCTCAGTCAATGTGCTTTCCACACAGTTCGTACTTCGCGCTTCTTTCCTTAATCTTCGCAACCTTCCATAACCAAGGGCCAACAACCATGCACATCACAACACATCACAACCATCACCAACACTAATATCTCTATGCCACACCAACCATAAACCATGTGCCAAACCTCATTGTTATGTATCCTTCATGTACCATGTCATGACCAAATGTAACAATCAAAAAATGAATATAAACATACCTGTAAATCTATAATAGACCTAGTGTATGTGATCACAGACCTACAAACCTTCCTTAACTTCAACAACAAGAGACTAGGATTTTCATCAAACTGTACTTTAGTCTCACATGACTAATTTGGATTAGTCAACAACCCTAACTTGAAACAAGAATAAATCTATACATGTAATGCATAAAGGTCCAAAAATTATATACAATATTCTTCAGTTTCTTCTCTACAAATCCTTCAAGTTTCACTACTTGTAACCTCCCAAAAAAGGAGTTATGGAAAAAATGACAGACCTTGATGAATTTTGTCTTATTCTAGAGAGTGAACTTGTAGAGAATGCCACACGTGGAATATTTTTTGTATGGATCTGAAAATGGTACACAACATACTAAAAATTGTACTCTAACCAATGCATTTGGTCGCACTGAATTTGGATCTGTTATGAATAATTTATGACATGTTTACCCAAAACACATGTTTTAGACTAGTTTCAGGACTAGCCACAAACCCTATCTTCCATAGAGTGTAACTCCCAAACTACAATGACCGACAAGCTTAGAAAGCATCATCAAAATACTTTATCCTCCATTGAATTTCAGCCTTCTTTACTTCACCTTCCCTTTGAAATTCTCCTTAGATTTCCTTTAGTTACCTCAGTCACTTGTAGATATTCAATATGTTGAATAGATGTTAATGGGAGGCCCTTGGTCTCTTATTTATACTCTCCAAGTAGCTTCCTCTAGAAGTATCCACTTAACCACTTTGTCCACTTAACCACTTTGTCCACTTAGCCACTTTGTCCATTTAAACAACTTTGTCCACTTAGCCACTTTTTCCACTTAACCACTTTGTCCACTTAGCCACTTGTCCACTTAACTATTTAATTAATTTCTCCTTGCAACCACATTGACTAGGAATATTCTTGAAGACTTTCTAGAATAATTGACTTCTTTTTGACCTTCTAGGGGCTTCTAGAATACTCTTGGGGGTCCTCCAACTTCACAAGGCCATATCTCACTAACCGTGGAAGACCCTTTCTCTATTATTTATGCTCTCCAAGTAGCTTCCTCTAGAAGTATCCACTTAACTACTTTGTCCACTTAACTATTTAATAAATTTCTCCTTGCAACCACATTGACTAGGAACCTTCTTGAAGACTTTCTAGAATAATTGACTTCTTGTTGACCTTCTAGGGCATTCTAGAATACTCTTGGTGGTCCTCCAACTTCACAAGGCCATATCTCACTAACCGTGAGGAATCATGTGGTGTTCCACATATAAATGGAAATGGCATGACATGTACTATCCATATATAATAGTCTTACCTACATATTCATTGATCTTCATGCCTTTATAACTTAAACAAACTTGGGTCCCTTACCCATACATTTGCGCTATCGAAATTCACTACTAGACTTATCCAAGGGTTGACATCAATATCTAAGGGTTGACATCAATATAAAATATCACTCTCCAAGGGTTGACATCAATGAAAACCAAAAATCTAAACCAATTGTCCATCAACCTAAGCCAATTTTCTGACACATTACACTCAAACAAATTCACTTCCACTAACCTTCCATTTTCCATTAGGGTCCCATCTCTTGAAATCCTATTTGACTATTTCATTAATATCTCCTAATTTTCAAGATCGTTAGCATGTGCTAAAACCTATTTGTATTATTCCCTTCCATCCCATATTCCAAGGCTTACACTGTTGGAAGATAGGTTGTTGTCATTGATGTCAACCCTAGTCATTGGCTCTTGGACCCCACAGTTGATCGAAGTAGATAGACATGAAGGAAATTATACATGCATATAAAACACCCATGGATGGATAGTATAATTCATGCCGCTTCCAGTGGTATGTGACACGTCACGTGGATCCTCATGATTGAGGAGAAATGAATTTTTGAAGATGACAATGTGAATTGAAGCATAAACTACATGTCGGCCCTAATGTTAAAAGGAAGTGAAATAAAGGGTATAAATACATCTCATTATACATTCATTTTTAAACACACACAAGTTTATTAATGAATAAGGAGATATAAGTCGAATTTCTGAGGAAATCAGAAGTAAAGAAGGTCAAATTTCAAGGGAGGATGAAATCTTTTGGTGAAGTGTTCTAAGGTATGTTATTTATAGGTCATCCTACCATTTTTTATATAACTTTGTTTATAGAATGATTCAGATGGAACAATTCAGAGGCTATTGAGAAGACATATCTAGGTACCTCTGGTAAACATTTAAGCTCTTTATTCGCTATAGTTTTGGAGATACACTATGTGGAAGATAGGGTTTTTGACTAGTAGTGAAGCTAGTCATAAATAGGTGTTCCGAGTAAAATAGTCATAACATATTCATATAGAATCTAAATGAAGTGAGAGCAATTGCATTGGAAATAGTGAGGGCTGTAGTTTCCTGTGTATGAATTTTAGAATCTGATGTTAAATATTGAGCGTGGGGCATTCTATACAAGTTCTCTCTCCTGAATAAACCAGAATTGAATAAGGTCTAACATTTTCTTTATAACTCATTTTCTGGGAGAATTCAAGGAGTGAAACTTGGAGGAGTTTCAAAAAATACATTGAGTAATATTATCTATAGGATCAGAGTATTCCAAGAAGTGAAGAATTGCATAATTTGAA
This sequence comes from Picea engelmannii, assembly GCA_009831015.1. Classification (NCBI taxonomy): domain Eukaryota; kingdom Viridiplantae; phylum Streptophyta; class Pinopsida; order Pinales; family Pinaceae; genus Picea; species Picea engelmannii. The sequence goes on along the minus strand of ML779717.1, from coordinate 378,215 downwards.
GAAGTCTCGGGAAGCATTATCAGGTTCTATGTGATGGTTGGATGATGGTGATAATTTAATGTAAAGTTTTATTATCTCTCATATATTCTTGGGTGGAAGAAAGGGGCAAGGATAGAGAGGTCAACCCTCTCTTGATATTGGAGGATTGTATCTTCCTCTTGGAGGTTTATCCCTCTCTTTATATTTGGAAGTTGTAGCTACCTTTGGAAGTCATTACTTCCTTTGAACAATAATACATGATTACTTCTTATATATTGTGCATGGTGTATTGGTGTATCTCTTATACTATTCTTCATTATTCATTGGATAGTCTTCATTGTTGATTGGATATAAATTGAATACATGATATGATTGAAGTACAAGTTCAAAAATAACATTTTCTCTAAATATTGATTCACCCCCCTCTCAGTATTTGTTAAGCCCTAATATTGGCTCATTACCCCTTAATCGGGGCATATTATATTAGTAATTTTATTTTATTTATGTCAGCTTTAGGCCACTAGTTGTAATTATACCTCCTAGTCTCCTATATATACCAAGGATGCATTTTCATTTTGAATCATCTTGTACTTGAACATTTAAGTGGGGTAAAAGGAGGTTGCCCCCTCGAAGAGGCTTATTATCTGAAATTATCTCTTTTTCAAGGCGTTGAGTACTTTTTCTGAGGTTTTTCTATGCTATATTGATATTTGGTTTTTAACATATGGAATCAGAGCTCAAGGTCTTGGGGTTTCGCTGCTACATCTAAGACACCTTGGAATTTTCACTATAACTTGTTTTCTACAACGTTTCAGAAGGAACAGTTTGGAGGATATTTAGTAGATGGATCAAGGTACATTGGGTTCAAAGTTCATCTCCCGAGGCCTTATACTTTCGGATATACAACCTATACAAGATAGGGTTCTGGAATCATCCGAAACTGAGTCATTGCAGAATTTTCGCTATAAACACTTCTCTGTAATGTTTCAGACCCTGAAATTTGGAGGCTATTTACATAAATTAGTAAAGCATTTGTGGTAAAAGTTTCAGCTTCTAGGTCATCTTAAATTTGTAGATAAACCCTGTGTAAGATAGGGTATCTGACTAGTCCTATTGACTAGTCTCAAGAATGTGTTCCAAGTAAAACAATCATAACTTCTTCCTAGAGTATCCAAATTGAGTGGGACTGGTTTCATTGGATCGTGGATAGTCTGTAGTATTACTGTTGCGAGTTTCAGAATTTTACATCAATTATTTTGTGCGGGGCACACTATACAAATGAGATCTCCTGGAAAGGACAAAAATTGGCAAGTTGTGGGGAAGTTACCGTAAATTCCACTTGAAACATCCAATTTTGATCAGACCTATGGCATTGCAGAGAAGAAATATCAGAGAACTACATAAAAGAAAGTTTCATACCCAGAAGGGCCGAAACTTGGGAGATACAATAGAAGAAATATTGTCTAGTAGAACCACCTCAAAATCAAGGTTCAAAAGTGATACTTGGCCAACATGCCACCAAAAAAGGGAACTTCTACACCAAATAAGCCTCTAGAAAATCCTACTTGGACTCTTGATGAAGGTGAAGAAATGTGTAGGGACATAAATGAACTACAAAATAAAATGGATTCAATGGAAGATAAGTTCAATACTAAGATGGATTCAATGGAAGCTAAGTTGGATACTAAGATGGATGGTTTAAAAGGGGAGATCATGGAAGTATTGAAAAATTTTGTAACAGAGAAGACACCGGAAAGTGAAAATGCATCCCATGAAATTCATGATGAGGACATAAGGAAGGTGAATCAAGAATGGAGAAACAACAACTTTGGTTTGGAGACCAACCACGTTCCTAAGATTGATATGAGGAAGTTTGATGGGAAGGACCCAATCACATGGATACTTCAGATGGAACTATTCTTTGATCTCCATAACGTGCCACATACAAAAAAGGTACGAATTGCTTATTTATATTTAGAACCTAATCAATTGTATGGTATCGATGGCTTTGTTCTCACAAATCACTCGTCACTTGGAAAATTTTCACAGAAGAAATGATAGCACACTATGAGGATATAAGGAGCAATACCTTTTTTAGCCAATTTATAAATCTCAAGCAAAAGGGTTCAGTTACCGAGCACATTGAGAACTTCCAAGGATTGAGTATAAAGGTAACCGATATTCCAGATGAGCACTTGATTGATGTATTCATAGGAACTTTAAAGGATAACATTCAACATGAGGTTCGCCTTTGGGAACCCAAATCATTATAGAATGCATTTAAGGTGGTAAGAAATGTTGAAAGTAAAAATATGGCTATGGCTACTAGAAGGACCAATCCTAACATCTATAAAGAGAACAATGCTCCTTCTTCTAAAACACCTCAACCTATAAGGTTGACACCTCAACAATTAGAGGAGAGAAAATAAAAAGGTTTATGTTTTAATTGTGATAGAAAGTATAGTAAGGGACATAAGTGTGGTGAGAAGAAATTATTCTACATAGATTGTGAAGAGGAAGAAGAACAAGAAAAAGAACCATCTCAAGATGAAAATGTAGAAGCAATTTCGTTTGAAGATTTGACTCCCACGATATCGTGTAATGCATTGGCTAGAATTAGCACTCCTCAAACCCTCAAGATCGAAGGATACATTAAAAAGAAAAAGGTAATAGTCCTAATTGATTCTGGTAGTACTCATAATTTCATTCACTATAAATTAGCCAAAGATCTCAATTGCTTTGTATATCTAGTGCCAGAGTTTCAAGTAATGATTGCAGATGGAGGAATTATCAATTGCTCAGGAAAATGCAATAAGATCAATCTTACTATGGGGGAATATGTAATGAATAGTCCAATGATTTCTATACCCAAGGGTGGTGCTGATGTTGTACTAGGAATCTAATGGTTACAATCATTAGGAACAATGGATTTTAATTTCCAAGAACTTTTCATGAAATTTTCATTGGAAGGAAAAGAAATTGAGTTAAGAGGTATCACAGGGAAACCCGGTATGGTGATAAGCTCTAACGTCATGACAAAATTATTGAAAAAGAGGAATCAAGGTGTTATTGCACAACTATGCTCACTAGATGTTCAAACACCTAATCCATATATTCCTTAACATCTCAAAAGGATCATTGATAAGCATTCCAAAGTATTTGAAGTTATTCCGAAAGGTCTTCCACCCACTCGAAATCATGATCATGAAATTCACCTAATTCCTCGGAGTGTTCCTCCTAAGATCAGGCCATACAAATACCTTTACGCCCAGAAGAGTGAAATTGAGGGCATGGTTGAAGAAATGTTAGAGGCTGACATTATTAGACCTAGCCAAAGTTCTCACTCTTCACCAGTGGTAATGGTATTCAAGAAAGATAGCTCATGGTGTATGTGTCCAGATTATAGAGAGCTCAACAAGATCACTATTAAAGATAAGTTTCCCATTCCTGTCATTGATGAATTGTTAGATGGACTACATGGAGAAATCTATTTCACAAAATTGGATCTCCATTCAGGGTATCATCAGATCATAATGAAGGAAGAAGATATCCCAAAAACAACATTCCGAAC
>ML779717.1:351515-372776 GCA_009831015.1 Picea engelmannii | reverse complement strand
TTTCATGCTTAAAGAAGGTTATAGGCGACAAGATCCCAGTTCAAACTATATTTCCAGAACTTGATGAGGAAGGAAAAACCATATTGGAGCCTAAATCCATCACTGACACAAGAATTCACCAGCTGAGGAATAGATCCATTTCAGAGTATCTCATTAAATGGAGGAAACTACTGGCTGAAGATTCCACTTGGGAAGATTCCACTTTTATACAGAAACATCTAGAGTTACTCAAGCGTTGCAGACAACACTTGTCTCAATGGGAGGGGCATGTTAATCCCTAATATTGGCTCATTACCCCTTAATTGGGGAATATTATATTAGTAATGTTATTTTATTTATGTCGGCTTTAGGCCATTAGTTGTAATTATACCTCCTAGTCTCCTATATATACCAAGGATACATTTTCATTTTGAATCATCTTGTACTTGAACATTTAAGTGGGGTAAAAGGAGGTTTCCCCCTCAAAGAGCCTTATTATCTGAAATGATCTCTTTTTCAAGGCGTTGAGTACTTTTTTCTGAGGTTTTTCTATGCTATATTGATATTTGGTTCTTAACAGTATTTCCAACAATTGGTATCAGAGCAGGTTGCCTTAAGAACAATTTAACCATTGGAAGGAAAATCCTGAGCAGAGATGGATGACCATGAGCATATTTCAAATGGGATTCAACTATTTGATGGAAGAAATTGTGCATTCTAGATTGATAGAGTGAAAACTTACCTAACAACTTTGGAAGTAGACATTTGGTACTGAGTTGTAAATGGCTATGTAATCCCAAAGAATTCTCCAATCAATCCAAATGAGAAGAAGCTTATGAGTTGTAATTCAAAAGCCAGACATGCTATTCTAGGAGCATTGGCACCAACCATTTCTATCAAAGTGATGGGATGCAGCACTGCTAAAGAGGTATGGGAAAAACTCAAGAGTATCTATGAAGGTGATCCAAAAGTTAAGCAAGTCAAGCTTCAATGACATAGAGCAGAATTTGAAAATTTGAAGATAGATGGAAAGGAAAATATTGCAACCTATTTTCTTAGAGTTGATGAAGTTGTTAATGCTATCAGAGGATTAGGTGAAGATCTCAATGAATCCTTGGTTCTACAAAAAGTGTTGAGATCACTTCTCTTGAAGTATGATGCTAAGGTATCTACCATTGAAGAAACTAGGGACTTGACCAAAATGACAATGGATGAATTACATGGGTCTCTTATAGCATATGAAATGAGAACAAGTACAAAAAGTGACCAGCCAAACAATGAAGCGACCTTTAAATCCATAAATAATACAAAAGACAAGGATAATGACCTTGATGAAGAAATAACAAATTTTGTAAGAAGGGTTCAAAAGGGAACTCGAAGATACAAAGGCAAGTGTCCTCTCAAATGATTTAATTGTGGTAGAATAGGACATATTGCTTAAAAATGATACTATAAAAAGAGAAGTCTCAACAATTAAAAGAGCTTCTACTCCAAGGATGATGAAATCTCCTTAGATGAGAGTGATGAAGAAGATAATGATGGAGGAGTAGTCCTCTTCATAACCCAAGAAACCTAGGATGATGATCACAAGAGTTCTAAAGAAGACAAAATCATTTGTGAAGAAGATTCAGATGAAGAAACCAACCTTGATTCCTTTGGGGATACAAAGAAAATGAAAAGAGTGAACAAGAAGATGAGAATCTTGAAAATTTGAAGCATGTTGAAACTAAAAATAGCAAGCTTAGAAACACAAACATAATACTAAAACGTGAATTGAGTAGTTGTGAAGAAGAGAATTACAAGTTTGAAAAGACCATTGATAGCTTGAAGGAACAATTAGAAGATTATGAGAAATTGAAAGCAGAATTGGATCACACAAAAGGAGAGCTACTATTGGCAATAGAAAAGTTGAAGAAGTTCGAAAAATGAACTGAAAAATTAGATGAGATCCTTAGCAGTCAAAGATCTCCAAATGACAAGACAAGACTAGGATACAATGATACTTTGAATACAACAAAACAAGAGAAGGAATATGAAAATGATGAAACCAACACTCCAAAACAAGTTGAACAACAAGATAGAAGACTAGAATTCAGAAGGAATGGGACATCAAGAAGATCATCTCCCATCAGGTATGAAAGCAATCATTATGAAGGAAACTACAGAAGAATAGATCGTGAACCCAGATGGACCACACCACAAAGAATATCACTTACTCCCAAGTATCAAAATTTCTTTCTTGGACATTGTTATACTTGTGGAAATTTTGGACACAAGGCAATCAATTGTAGAATAAATGAAAGGAATAACTACGCAATCAACATGAATGGTGCAAATAGTAGATATGGAAATGTTCGCAGACCTGTCAATAGAAATTATAATCCATTTGACCCATTAATGGATCAAAATATTGTATGCTACAAGTGCAATAATCTTGGTCACAAAGCACGAGATTGCAGAGAGATGAAGGAAGATAATCCTATGTCAAATGTCCCTATACCAACTACAACATGGAAAATGAAAGAAATTACATACAATGAAAATTGTTGAATAACATTGGTCACTAAAGAATGAAAAGAAGAAGATGAATGGTTCATAGACAGTGGGTACTCATCTCATATGACTGGAGATGAAAGAAAATTTGTTAGCTTGAAGAAAAAGGGTGGAAATGTTTCATTTGGAGATGAGTCATCTACCAAAATACTTGGAAAAGGAATTGTAAATATTGGAAGTGAAAATGTAAAAGTAGGAAAAGTCCTATTGGTTGAATATCTGAAGCATAATCTCCTCAATGTCAACAAAATATGTGATCAAGGATACACTCTTATGTTTGACTCTTGAAAATGTAAAATCAGAGAAAAGAACTCAGGAAGATTGGTTGCAACTGCAACAAGAAAACCGAACAACATATACATCCTAGATATGAATAAGAGAGAGAAGAATGAATCCAAACAAAAGGATTCCAAGGAAGAAAAAGTCCCAAAGGCAAAAAATAAGGATGAATCCCTAAAGAAGAAGGTCACCTTATTCCATTGAAATCAGGGGGAGTAGCCCCAACCTTTGCCAATGATGTCAAATGGGGAGAGAAATTGGGATCATGATGACATGGGAAGCATGAGTGTTGCCATCAATGACAAAGGGGGAGATTGTTGGAAGATTGGTTGTTGTCATTGATGTCAACCCTAGCCATTGGCTCTTGGACCCCACAGTTGATCAAAGTAGATAAGAATGATATAAATTACACATGCAGATACAACACCCATGGATGGATAGTATAATTCATGTCTCTTCCAGTGGTATGCGACACATCACGTGGATCCTCACGATTGAGGAGAAATGAATTTTTGAAGATGACAATGTGAATTGAAGAAAAAACTACATGTCGGCCCTAATGTTAAAATGAAGTGACATAAAATGTATAAATAAATCTCATTATACATTCATTTTTAAACACACACAAGTTTATTAATGAACAAGGAGATATAAGTCGAATTTCTGAGGAAATCTAAAGTAAAGAAGGTTGAATTTCAAGGGAGGATGAAGTCTTTTAGTGATGTGTTCTAAGGTATGTTATTTACAGGTCATCCTACCATTTTCTCTATAACTTTGTTTCTAATATGATTCATATGGTACAATTTGAAGGCTATTGAGAATACATATCTAGATACCTATGGTAAAAATTTCAGCTCTTTATTCGCTATAATTTTGGAGATACACTATGTGGAAGATAGGTTTTTTTACTAGTCCTGAAGCTAGTCATAAACAGGTGTTCCCGGTAAAAAAATCATAACGTATTCATAGAGAATCCAAATGAAGTGAGACAAAATGGATTGGAGGGCTGTAGTTTCATGTGTATGAATTTCAGAATCTGATGTTAAATATTGAGTGTGGGGCATTTTGTACAAGTTCTCTCTCCTGAATAAACCATAATTGAATAAGGTCTACCATTTTCTCTATAACTCCGTTTTTGGGAGGATTCAAGGAGTGAAACTTGGAGGAGTTTCAGAGAATACATTGAGGAATATTATCTACAGGATCAAAGTATTCCAAGAAGTGAAGAATTACATAATTTGAAGAAGTCTTAGGAATCATTATCAGGTTTTATGTGATGGTTGGTTGATGGTGATAATTTAATGTAAAATTTTATTATCTCGCATATATTCTTGGGTGGAAGGAAGGGACAAGGATAGAGAGGTCAAACCTCTATTGATATTGGAGGATTGTATATTCCTTTTGGATTTTTATCCCTCCCTTTATATTTGGAATTTGTAGCTACCTTTGGAAGTCATTACTTCCTTTGAACAATAATACATGATTACTTCTTATATACTGTGCATGGTGTATTGGTGTATCTCTTATACTATTCTTCATTGTTCATTGTATAGTCTTAATTGTTGATTGGATATAAATTGAATACATGATATGATTGAAGTACAAGTTCTAAAATACTAATTGTTCTAAATATTGATTCACCCCCCTCTTAGTATTTCCAACATACACAAGACATAAAGCCACTATATTATAGTAACTCAAATAATATCTCACATACATGCCAAACTCAATCATAGTGCACATGAGAATCAATACCGAGTTTGAAATAAAGTTAATGACTCTACTTCCATACCTCTTTTCATATGATTCAACCATAAAGGAAGCATATGGCTTTACCTATTTCACTCTAAGTCCATATGTGAAACCATTAGTTCGCTTCAAATATATATTAATATTCTTAGCTTCTTTGTTCCACATTTTATTTCCTTAGAAACTAATATTGGATTAACCCCCAATATACCATGAGAGTCAATTTTCTTCAAATATTGTAAATCCTTATGACTCATGCTTGATTCAATGAATATTGAATCCATCTTCCTAGGCATAAAATCATTACAGATCTCTTACACAATAATTGATCAAATTTTTGTTGCACATATGTTGTCATTGACGTCAAAGTGGCCATGGACATGGTCAGTTATAGCGCAATAACATATAGAAGAAGTGTGCGGAAGGATCGGAGGATGAAAGGACTAATGGCACAGAATAGGATCAATGGTGAAAAACATATGGCACAAAGTATGGTGCATATATAGAGGAAGTCATGAAAGGTTGAAAACAAAAGTGCACAGAAGGATCGAAGGGTGAAAGGAAAAAATGTGTAGAGAAGGGTCAACTGTGCAGAATAAAATATGCAGGGTGCCTTGAACCAATGTGAGGAACAATGCATTGGAGTGTGCCAAGACAAAACTAGTGCGATGGAATGGATTGTGACGGATTGTGTGGAATATTGCGCAGAAGAAAAATTGCAGGGCACCTTGATCCAGTGCGACAAATGGCGCAATAGAGTGTGATGAAATAAATATCGTGTGAGAAGCAACAGAGTGGAATGCGACAGGTTGAACATAGTGACTGGGTGAGCACACTATAGGGAAAGTGTGACAGGATGAAGACTTGTAACTTGAGCTTTGGGATCTTATTCTATACATGTAGTAGATTCTCTATAGACCAGAATGTGAGTTGTTGCATCATTCATGAAGAGATGCTCTGATAAAACTAAGTTTTGTTGTTGGAGATGAGTTGGAGCTTATTTGTTTGAAGATTTGGTCCATTTGATTTAGTCAAAGAATGTCTAGCCATAACTGAACAAATAAATATACTTAATTCAAAAAGAAGTGTGTCCACATATAACTATGAGGAATTTGATATGGGAAATATTTGTTCACAATATAATTGTCATGCATCCACATACTTTATTTAGATAGAAAACTAACTTATAGGACTTTGATCTTGTTAATATTTTTCCACAATGTAACTGTCATGCGTCCACATACTTTATTTAGACAGAAGTTTAACTGAAAGTACTTTGATCTTATCAAAATATGTCCACAATGTAACTATTATGCATCCACATACAAGAAGGGGAACTCAAGAAAAAACATTATAAATAAGAATGTGATATGTTCAATTGTTGTGTGGGTGAAAAGAGAAGAAAAAGGACCTGTTATTGTTCAACAAAACTGATTTGGAGAGATATCCAAATAATTTTTGTAGAGAAAGGTCTAGTTCTATAAAAATATTTTTTAAGTTAATTTCAAGATGGAAGGGTGGTGCTAGGTTGATTTGAAGCTCATTGAGGATCAGTGTCCTCATTATCTGTGATAGGTTGGTGCCTGATAGGATTGGTGTCCTCATTATCTCTGATAGGTTGGTTCCTGAGAGGATTGGGGTCCTTATTGTTTGTGACAAGTTGGTGCTTGAGAGGATTGGTGTCCTCATTTGGGACAAGTGGGTGCCCGTCAAGATGAATAATTGTAAATTGTAAGTTGGTGCTTGCAGAAGAACATAAAGAAAGATGTTTTTCGGTTTTCTCCCACATTGGGTTTCCACGTAAAAATTATGGTGTAATGTATTTTTTGTGTTGTGCTTTGTGTTCTGCATGTATTGACATATAAGTAATCATTCCTAAATAATTTTAGTTTGTTGAAAGGAAATAAAATTGAGAAATACGATACAATATTGATTCATCCCTCCCTATCAGTATTGTTGTAACTTATAAAAATTGGTATCAGAGCCAAGTTCCTTTTTTAATATCCTAACATATAGAAGGAAGATCACACAAAAGGTATTGCAAGTCAAGATTCATTTTCTTCTTCAACCAGACCTCCTATGTTCAATGGAACAAACTTTGCATTTTGGAAAATCAGAATGAAGATATACTCAATGTCTCTTGGTATGGAAGTTTGAAAGATTGTGGTGGATGGTTATAAAACCCCAGCAACCCATCCTACTGATGAAGCAGGTAAGAAAAATGACTAAAATAATGCAAGATCTATGAATTATATCCAAGGTGGACTTGAAGAAACAGATTTTTTTAAACTAATGCAGTTGGAATCCACAAAGAAAATATGGTATAAACTGGTAAACAGTTATGAAGGAGACGAGAAAGTAAAGTTGGCCAAACTTCAATCTCACACAATACAATTTGAAATCCTAAGAATGAGTGAAGATAAAAATATTACAGGTTTCTTTCTCAAAGTAGATGATACTATAAACACTATGAAAGGGATAGGTGAGAATATTTAAGAAGCTACAGTAGTTCAGTTGGTACTAAGATCTCTTTCTTCAATACTTGATGCAAAGGTTTATGCTATAGAAGAAATGTGTGAACTACATAAACTGACTATGGATAGACTCCATGTAATTCTAACTACTTATCAGATGAGGGTCAGGAAAAAATAGCCAAATATAAAGGATGTAGTCTTCAAGGCATCAGTCAAATCGCCAACATCTCAATATCATGATTCATCAAAACACTTCTCAGAAAAATAAGAAGCTAACTTTGTAAGGAAACTAAAGAGGGGCTCTAGAAAGTATAAAGGTATGTTACTATTCAAATGCTTTCATTGTGGTAAAGTTGGTCATTTTTCATCTAAATGTCCCTTCAAAGAAAAGAACACCAACGAAAAAGAAATAAAAGGAAAGGATAAACCTAGGGAGTTTAAAAAGAAAAAGGATTTTAAAAGGAACTATATTTATTCAAAAGAGGATAACAATAGCTCTTCAGACACTGAAGAAGAAGAATATGATCCATATACAATTCAAGATGAAAAAAGTATCATGGATTTGGATCAACTCAAATCTGATCAAGAAAAAACAGGCACAAAAGAGTGTGAAGTTGTAGTAGACATGAAAGGAGAAATCATTAGTGCTTTGGAAGAAATCTCCCAAATCAAGAAAAATCATAGACTACGAAAAGAACAGTTGGATTTTTATAAAGAAAAATACAATGAGATCAATGAAGATATAGTCATCTCAAAGATTCAGCTAGAAGAGGCCAAAATAAGAGAAGAAATATTTATGAATCAGACAAAAGAAAAATATAACATCCGTGATAAACGAGAAACATAAATAGTGTCCTTAATAAAAGATATAGAGAAGTTCAAGACTCAAACGAAATTCAGAAAAGGATCTAAAACTCTAGATAATATTCTCATCAATCAAAGATCACTAGATGACAAGACAGAGCTAGGATATAAGGAAAGTTTGAAATTTTTCAAAGGTGAATCAAGCACCAACATGTCAACTAGTGAGAAGCCTACAAGTTATGCAAATTCTCTCAAGGGAAACTAAAGTAAGCCTAAAATATCAAAAGATTATAAGAAGAAGAAGTTGGAACCAGATCAACCCAACTATGTAAACAAATATGAAGCAAGGAAGCAATAGGTGCATGAATCTTATCAATATGGAAGACAAATAAATATTCCTCCAAGTACGTTTTTCATTCCAAGGCAACCAATTTTTTTCTATGGATATTGTTTCTCTTGCGGCAACTTTGGACATGAGGTTGTGAGTTGCAGAACTTTTAAAAATAACATAAGTGTAAGAATGCGATTCAATAAACCTCGAATGAATATGTATCAAAATTCCTTATTCCCTCTACCAAATGAGCTCGAATTCCACATATGAAATAATTTTGGACACAAGCCACACAAATGCAGAAGCAAGATGTTTCCTCTCTATAAGCAAGACAGACAAGAATATTTTACCAAGGTTTGGAGGAAGAAAAATAAATAAAATTGTGGACTGGATCTATATGCCAAAAATAAAGAAAATCAATGGTATATTGACGATGGTTTCTCCAAGCACATGATAGGAGACAAGAGTAAGTTTGAATTCCTAACTAAAGAAAAAGGTAGTAATGTTACTTTTGGAAACAATGCTCCATCTAGAATTAGAGGAAAAGGAACCGTTGTACTAGATGAAGATAAGAAGGGAAAGACCAAAGCACAAAATGTGTTGTATGTAGATGGTCTAAAACATAAATTTTCGAGTGTAAGTCAAATGTGTGACCAAGGACACAATATTCTCCTTCATTCAAAAGGTTCTAAAGTAATGGATGCAAATACAGGAAATATTGTTGTCGAGGCAGTAAGAACTTTAGGAAATGTGTATGTTCTAGAAGATGGAAAAGAAAAATGGTCATTAGTAAATGAGAGATGGATTTGACACAAGGTACTAGGACATATTAGTTTTAACAACTTGTTAATCTAGGAAGAAAATATGTTGTGAGAGATATGCCCAAAATTTCCAAACCTGAGAATATTGTATGTAAGTCATGTCAGTTTAGAAAATAGTAAAGAGTTCAATTCAAGGTAAGAGAACACTCCACCACTCGACCTCTTGAATTGATTCATACAGATCTGTGTCCCTACTAGTACATAATCACCTCGAGGTGAAATATATTTCATTTTTTTGATTGATGACTATACCAGAATGACTTGGGTTGGATTGTTGAAGCATAAATTTGAGGCTTTTGAAAAATTCAAAATATTCAAAGCATAGATAGAAAATGAAATGGATTTAAAAATAAAGTGCCTAAGATTAGACAGAGGAGGAGAATTCACATTTTATTAATTCACCATTTATTGTGAAAAGCTTGGGATCAAGAGACAATTTGTTATTGTTAGAACACCTCAGTCGAATGTAGTAGAAATAATGAACATAATAGTTCAAGAAATGACCAGGGCCATGCTTGATGAATTAGAAGTACCTAAAACCTTTTGGGGAGAAGTTGTTCAAGCTACTTTTAACATTATCAATAAAGTGTGCATAAGAGTAAATGGCGATAAAACCCATTATGAGTTATGGCACGACAGACCAGCATCAATAAAACACTTCAAAGTTTTTGGAAGCAAATTCTACATTAAAAGAAATGAATATAGCTTAGGTAAGTTTTATTCTAGATATGATGAAGGTATCTTGTTAGGATACTCCTCCATAGGTAAAGGATACAAGTGCTACAAAAAAACACTACACAAAATAGTTGAAAGTATAGATGTAAAGGTAGATGAGAGACCACTTCATCCAGAGAGACACCAACACCACGATAATCCATATGATGAACCAATAAGAAATGAACCACAAGGATATGGAATGCATGAGTATCAGGAACAAGTGGATTCCGAGGAAGAAGAGAGAATGGATACATCACAACCAAAGACCCCATCCAGGTATGTTCAAAAACATCATTTAGAAATTCAGATTCTTGGAAATAAGGAAGCAGGTGTACAAACTAGAAGAAAACTTATAAATACATCTAGCTCTGCAAATTTTTCATTTTTATCCACGAGTGAACCCTAAACTTTTGTACAAGCAAGTCAAGATGATCACTGGGTCAAATACATGAATAAAGAAATATATCAAATAGAAAAAAATCAGACATGGGATCTTGTTCCAAGACCCAAAAACAATAATGTAATTGGAACCAAATGGGTATACAAAAAGAAGTTGAATGAAGATGGACATATAGTCAGAAACAAGGCCAGACTGGTATGCAAAGGGTGTAGTCAAGTAGAAGGAGTGGAATTTCAAGAAATTTTTTCCTCTATTACAAGAATTGAAGCTATCAAGATGTTTTTGGATTTTGATTGCTACAGAAAATTCAGAGTTTATCAGATGGATGTCAAATCAGCCTTTTTGAATGATGACCTAGAGGAAGAATTTTATGTGCATAAACTAGAGAGTTTTTAGCTGACAAACAAAGAGGATTATGTATGTTGATTAAATAAATCCCTATATGGACTAAAACATGCTCGAAGAGCTTCGTATTATAGACTCAAAAATTATTTGCACTAGCAAGGTTTTAAAAAGGGAACAAATAATAGAAACGTGTACATCAAGGCTCAAGGTAATGACCTGTTAATTATTGTAGTATATGTTGATGATATTATTTTTGGTAGTACCATTGAACTAATGAGTAAGAATTTTGCAGCCTCAATGCAGTAAGAGTTTGATATGTCCATGTTAGGAGAACTCTCCTTCTTTATTGGTCTATAGATTCATCAATTAGAAAGAGGAATTTCCATTTCTCAAAGTAAATATCTCAAGGAATTATTGAAGAAGTTTAGCATGGAAATTGTGCACCAGTGAGCACTTTGTTGGCAGCTAAATATTCATATCACTTCGTCGATATTTGAAACACAAGCTGGGCAAAATAAATTTTATTAGTTGCCTCTTTTTATTTGTGAAGAGTTTGATTATGATTTTTGAAGAATTTCTTGATTGATTATTTTATGTCTTTGAGTTTTATTTTATCTATAAACTTCATGTTTACCCATTTCAATTTCATGACTATCAAGCATGAAATTGAAATAGTTTTGTATAAACACATTTGATAAAATCTAAAGGTTTCTCTCCTTATAAAACTAAACGAGCCTTTGAAACACCTATAATCTCAAGACTTTTAAGTTTGATGAACATATGATTATGTGAAAATTTTCTATAAGCATTAGGATAAAACCTAGTTGCGTTTGATTCATGTTATGCCTTGATCGATTTTCAATAATGTTATGTTTTTGCTTTACCCTTTGCAATTTTGGTTCTAAAAATATGCCATAAACCTATGATATGAATGCTACCTTTAGCTATTATGGAATGGTCTAATCAGTTTATTACTTGGATAGTGGTCATGCTCTTTAACCATTACATATTTGTCATGTTCACGTGAACTTGCATTTATTTCATCGTTTAATGGTTCTTTGTAATCATGGATTAGGTTCTTAGCAGGCGAGGTGGTTTTTTAGTGTATTTTTCCTCTGGTTCAGGGTTTAATCAACATTAAGAGTGGAAGTCATGGTAGCATCATCACAATATCATAGATTTCGGGCCACCTTTGACTATGAAAAACATATCATTTGTTTTGAGTTGTTTCAAACGTGGACTCCTCCATTCTTCACCTTCTGGTATATCATAATCATTATTATGGATCTTGTATTTAGGGTAGAGACAAATGGCTCACATGATATACTCTCTCACGATGATGTTGTAGATGACCTCATCATCTTCGGATGGGTTAAATTTATACAATCATTCAAGGGTTTTAATATGGAAGTCGCCCAAGATTTTGCCAAGACCTTTGACGGTGCTAGAGATAAAATAGGTGACTTGCAGTTACAATTTGATGAAGAATCAATAGCATAGGCCATGGTCCTATCACGGGAAGGAGACCACTGGTTCAAAAACCTAAAAATCGAAGGTATCCATTGGCATCTATTGATGATTTCCAGAAAGTCACGCTACAACGTTAAAGGTACACCCATCCATCTATTCAAGACTTGTTGGCATGGTTTGTTATTGATAATGAAACAGTTCATCACTTGTGAGGGATTCTATGGACTGGTATTTTTATTTCATGTGCGCCTGTTAATGGTCTTCCTAGGTTTCAAGTTACACTTGCCATTTTGTTTGCTTAAAAGTCTATAGAAGATGTCCAGGTTCTATCATAGACAAAACCCCAAATCTGGATCTAGTATTTTCCACCATGGTTTAATCCAGGTCTTGGTTAATGACAATTTGTTAAAGGTAGGAAATAATTGGCAAGGCTTCCTTTTTAGGAATGGTTTTGTTTTATTGCCACTAGAACTGGTCAATATTTTACCTATGTGTGTTGATGAGTCTACCAACCCTTTCCTATCGTCTCACTCTCTAGAAGTCCCAAAAGACCATGCATTACCTCCCGATACCCCTATTGATTCTCGTCAATCAGCCAAGGTCACCTTCAGGAAGCATGAATTTGTCCCAGAGAAGCCCTTGGAGGAAGTTTTGAGTCATCTAAGGGGTAGGGTACCTGTTGTCCCTGATCCTGTACATAAATTGGTTTGTGAAAAAAAAATTGAAATCAAGAGACAGAGAAAGAAAAACACACAGGGGGTTAATGATTTATATTTTAGGAATAAAAGGAATGGAAGACTTCTTTCAAGAATGACTAGGAACCGACACCAAAACCACGATAAACATATCCCCATAGTTGATGTCGAGGACACGATCTTTGTCGATGATGTTAGTTCTGATTCCACTAAATTAGATTCACCCCAATATGATTTTGTGTCTAACTTGCCTCCATTTCTAAAGGAGCAAGAGGGATTTCCAGGCATCCAATATGATTTGAAAAGGGTTATGGAGTAGGATAAACCATTAAACTCATATCATACTCGCCCACTACCGAATCTGGAATAGGTATACTGTGAGGATTGTTTTAATTGGATCCAAAGATATTACCATGACATCCCTTATCTACATGCTCAGATAAATCAAGTTATGGCTCATAATTTGGTATTGGAGAGAGAAAATGAGGATTTGAGAGCTAGTGTCCAACTGGTTTCACCCAGGGCCAGGAAAAGGTTCAGGAGGTCAAGGAACATTATTATAAAAAAATCTACCAATTTCAATGTTGTTATCAATTCAGAATTATCTCATGTATTTTTTTCAAAGGTTTAATGGGTAAACATTCTTCTTGGAATTTATGTTTGGTTTGTTTAGTGATAACTGAAATTGTTTTATTTTGGTTTTTATTAGACTAGCTACAAAATCTTAGATTTTGTAGCTTGTCTTTAATTAATTTATTTGATTTCTTTTCTAATTTAAATTTCATTTTTCTTCTCAGGTGTGAAGGAGATCAATGTGCATAGGTTGAAGGAATGAGTAAATAGTTGGGAATGCTCCAAATTTGTAATTTTCATTTTGAGAAACAATTTCAAGAATATTTTGATGATGTAATTATTTTGAATAGTTGTCACAATAGACCTATCTTTTTGGTTTCTTTTTAGTAAATACTTTATTAAAATGGATATGTCTCTATCATGTATGACATGAGAAACATACCATGAATTTAGTTTAAATACTAGTGCGTTCCCAGAGACAAAGGCAATTCTTTTGGGACATGATGATGGACTTATCATTTTGAGAAATATATGGAATGCAGTTTACTTTTTGGCTTTAGTCCTTCTGTAGACTGTACAATGTGATTATTGGCCTTCATATATTTCTTGGGATGAAAAAATTATATGTTATGAATTAGCTTTAGACTGTTCAACATTTATGTTTTCATGTTGTGCTTATCTCTCACGTGGTCCATTATTCATTGGTTATTATAATCTCTGTGACTAATCATATATCTATACATTTTGAGTTTGCATCGAATGTTGGATTTTTTATAATACCATTTGTCAAAGATTGAAGTTATTTTCATCTTCCGCTTTTGAATAATTTAAAGTTACATGAGTAAAAATTCATTTGTCTTTTTTTATTATCATAGATTGCTTTTCGAAATACAAAAAGACAATTCCTTGAGTTGTTTTAGGAAATATCATTCTTTTCTTTTTTCCATAGATTTATGCTTGGCAACAGGTTAAGTGGAGCTTACATTATGTAGAAAGAAGAATATAGCTTTTCTTTACAGCTGATCAACATCAGGTTAGTTATCTTTCTTTTTATTTGAATTATTTACTTTACGAATGAATAACGATTAAATCATTCAAAATTTAATGTTGTGTTCATTACTGTTATATCATTTCTAATCGTATTTGTTCATTCAATTTTATTTTCTACTTATAGTAATATAACGATTTCCTTTAGTTTTACATCTTATTTAAACTTTGATTCGTTATTTAAAATTATCAGTTTGACAAGGCTTTATTTAAACCTTGTATTTGTACATATCTATTGTATATAATAAGACTATAAGCTAAGTAATTATATACGTGTGTTAATTGATAAGATTATACAGTTAGGAAGTTTTACCTCTTTTAGTTG
Organism: Picea engelmannii; assembly: GCA_009831015.1. Taxonomy (NCBI): domain Eukaryota; kingdom Viridiplantae; phylum Streptophyta; class Pinopsida; order Pinales; family Pinaceae; genus Picea; species Picea engelmannii. The sequence continues at coordinate 358,214 of ML779717.1, read as the reverse complement.
TGTTAGCATCTTCATTGGCTAATGAAGCCATAAAACCCATAAGGGTAGATTATACCAAACAGATTGGGTTAAATAGACAACCCCAAACTAGATATTCCCTTCTCGTTGATGGTGTGTTATAAACGTCTGTCAACAAATGGCGCTATAAGGAGGGCTTGAAATTCATTGATGGCACGAGGAGGTCGTAAGACTCCCCCAAATTATCGTTCTCCTATCGTGATGTGTAGTCGCTAAAAACTACCATTATACTTGATCCATCCACTATGTCAGAAGCTATACCTGAAATTCTCGTTGAACCTGTGACATCGATTCCTAAAGGGATTGATGTACAAGAAATTATCCGTAATTATTGTCAGTCAATTTTAAGAACCCAGGGTGCATTATCTCGACTTAGACAATCTAGTGGACAACTAAATGACCCCCTTGATTTTTCAAATATGCTAGAAGATCCTCTTAGCACTGGTCTTCCTGATAAAAAATTAGGTGATAATATTACTGATCCTTTTGAAGCACTAATCCTAGGTGTTGTGGGATATGGTCTTCCACCATCCCCACCTGGGTCTTCTCCACCCTCTTCAAGAGAAGAATCCTCTGACGAAGGCAATTCTTCATCTGGGAAATCTCAAAATTCACCCCCACCAACTCCCATGGCTAACCAAAACAATCCTTCCAGACCTTGGCTTGATCAATATGTTTCCGCAGTACCTGGACCTCAACATCCGTTACCCAAACACCCTGAAAAGTGGTTACCCAAATTTGACCCCGATTCGAAGCAATCAATCGAGGATCATATCAAGAAATTCATGTTATTTGTTAGGCTTTAGAATTTCAAACATGAGGATGTCATGTGTAGTCTATTCCCTTACAATTTTGAGGGAAATTCCTCCACCTGGTATTTTGCACAACAACCCCAAACTATCATTTCTTGGGATAAGTTTGAGACCTTTTTCTTAGAAGAGTTCAGAGATGATAAATCTCCATAAGTTTTGGTAATGGAACTGTCCAACTTGAAAATGAACCCTGAAGATAAATTCAAGTATTTCAATCAGAGATTCCTTACGCTTAAAAATAAAATCCCTAAAGAATCAATGCATGTTGAAAACTTGATTTTTGTGTACTATGCTAAATCCCTGCACCATAATATAGCTATATGGGTTAAGAGGTCTAAGAAAAACACGTTACTAGAGGCTTTTGAAGAGGCAGACCTTATTGAAAAGAACATTCTTAGTTTAAAGGATAATGTAAATGTGGAAGTTGAATTAGCCTCCTCTTCTAAAAAGAATATATAAATCCTTACTAGACCTCCCCAAAATAAAAAAGAACAAGAAACTTTAGAGTTGGAAAGTTTACATAAATCCTTTCAGAAGTTATCCAATCAAGTCGTAGACATGAAAAGATCTGTTGAAGAAGAATATTCAAGTAAAGGAAACTTTATACCAACTTTTAGGAAACCTTTTCCTCCAAATAGACCAAATCCGACCACAGAAGGTCTGAATTTTGAAGGGTTACAGTATGATTTACAAGCAATATTAGAGGCAAATGATAGTGTAGTTTTTGTACCACCCGAAAACCAAAATGACACAGGTGAAGAAGAAACACCTGATTAGGAGGACTCATCTCCCCCAGTCTTCGTACATCTTTCCGATAGTATTTTCCAAGCTAATTTTGAAACTGTCCATAAAAATCATCACCCATATAACACTCGAAGTAAGGTCAAAAACACATCCTCACCTGAGACAAGTAAAAATACGGTATACAAACAACCAAAACAGATTTAAACAACATGAAATATTGTTTCCCTAGATTTAGAGTATGATATTGTTGAAGATCTTAAAAAACTAAGGGAAAATATATCGTTTTTTGAACTGCTTAAATTCCCTCTTATCCTACAGAAAATGCGGCAAAGTATAGTTGATAACAATAAAAAGAATGATCCTTTGAATAATAAATCAACAAAAAATGTCGTAAATAAATAAAAAAATTATGTTCATAATAAAAAGGGAACATCAGATAAGGCTGTAGGGAATTTAGATAAAATTATTTCAGATACAATAGTAAAAAATCAGCAGATTTATGCCCCCACTCCACGAAAAAGTGTACCACCATTCTTGTCAACTTTCAAAATTTTCAACATAAATGTGCATAATTGTATGGTTGATTTTGGGGCCTCATCGAATGTAATGCCTAGGTTTGTTTTTCAAAAGATTAATGTTGAAGTCAAACCTTCTGATTTGAAAATCATTCAGTTAGACAAAACTAATGACATAGTTGTTGGTGAACGGATGTGTTGATTAGATTGTCATCTAACCCAAAAGTCCACTAGGTAATTGATATAGTTGTCGATGATATTCCCTAAGTTTATGGATTATTTTTTAGCAGAGATTGGTCCGAGAAATTGCACAGTTATTTTTCTACATATTGGTCTCATCTGTGGTTATCGGAAAACGACCAACTTAACAAGATCAAAATTAATAGAGAACGTTATCTGAAGTACACTGTTACAGACTTAAATGATTCCATTCAGCCTTTTACTATTGGTGTAAATACAATTGAAGCTCAAGGAATGAACACTTTTTGGGGGAATTTCATGACTGAAATATCCACTATTACAAACCCAGAACAACAATCTTAAATATCATCCCATACTCAGATAACAGTTTCAAAAAATGATCCAAACATTGTTGATGACGATGAAATTGGTTCTTTATACTTTAAATGATCCAAATCTCGTGAAGGATTCCGTGTTGTTTGTGTTCTGATCGACCCCAAAGATAATAATACATTCATTTCTTGTCGATTAGAATTTGAATGTACTAACAATACAATAGAATATGAAGCACTTCTGCGGGACTAAAGAAGACACTAGATCTTAAGGTGCAAATCTTGATGGTGTTTGATGATTCTGAAATTGTAGTTAAGCAGGTAAAAAATGTTATTCATTGTTTATCACCTCATCTTAAAAACTACTAGACCAAGGTATGGAACTTAATCCATAAATTTATTTCTTTTAACATATGTTCCATTCCTAGATCTAGTAATTTTGAGGCTGATTTATTGGCTAATGTCGCGTCGAAATTATTACCTGTTGAGGGTTTTTCTCCTAATGCATTTTTTGTTGAATTGTTATTCATACCATCGATCCCTGACAATATTACAAATTGACTAGTTTTTGATGATGATCAACAAATCATAAATTTTCTACATATGGAGGACACTTTCCAAGATGTTGTAATTGATGAAAGTACCCACAATGAAAACCTTCATGATTTTTTGGTAATCTCTGGCCCTCGTTCTGCGGAAATATCATCCGATATGGTAAAACCTATCCCTAAGTCTGTTGTCAAATTAGAATTTTTTTATGATTTACATGACAAGTTTAGAGGAGTGGTAAATTGCAAAACGAACAGTTCCTCATGACTTTATGAAACTATAAATTTAGGGACGCAAGATAATCCTTTGAATATTGATCTGGGCAAAGAGTGTTCTGAATAGGAAAGATCTACATTCACAATTTTTTTTAAAATAATTTAAAGATGTGTTTTCTTGGACATACGATGATTTAAAAACCTTTGATCCAAACATAATACAACATGTAATTCCCATGAAGCCCCAAACCAAACCATTTCAAAAAAAAATTAGGAAAATGCATCCTAAATTAGAACCCACAGTAAAAAAGGAACTAAATATATTGCTAACCGCCAAGATCATTTTTCCAGTTTGGCATACCCAATGGGTATCCAACTTAGTCTTGGTAAGAAAAAAGAATGGATAAATTCAACTTTGTGTCGATTTTCGTAATTTAAACTAAGCCTCGGATAAAGACAACTATCATGTTCCTCTGATGGTACAAAGTTTGCAACAAGTATCTAGTTCTGAAAGATTATCTTTATTAGATGGTTTCTCATGGTATAACTAGGTTCTTATGTCTCCATCCGATCGGTTGAAAACCACTTTCCGCACCCCGTGGGGCACCTATGCCTATCGAAAAATGCCTTTCGGATTGATTAATGTCGGAGCCACTTTCCAGAGGGAAATGGATATTTATTTTCGTGGCCTTATCAACCAGTCAATTTTTGTCTACCTAGATGATGTCATTGTCTTTTCAAAGATCAAACAAAGACCACATGTCACATCTTAGGGTTGTGCTAGAACGTTGTTGTAAGTTTGGTATTTCACTAAATCCTAAGAAATCACTTTTTGCAGTAGAACAGGGAAGATTATTGGTATTTATAGTGTCAAAAGAGGGGATGATAATAGACCCCGAACGAACACAAGCTATTTCCAACCTCCCTCCCCTATCTTCCAAAAAGGCAATGTAATCTTTTTTGGGTAAAATAAATTTCGTCAAACGTTTTGTCCCAAGTTTTTCTGAGATGGTTAGACCTCTGCAAAACATGATTAAAAAGGATGTTCTTTTCAAATGGGGACCTCAAGAGAACCTAGATATTAATGACATTATAAAAGCTATAACTGTAGCTCCCTCCTTGATGAGTCCTAATTTTTCCAAAGATTTCACGTTGTACACTTTTGCATCAGACAAATCATATGTTGGTGTGCTTACTCAGAAAAATGTTGAAAATAATGAAATACCCATTTCATTTATGAGTTTTTCTCTTAAAGTAGCATAATTAAATTATCCTACAATAGATCAACAAGCTTACGATGTTTTTAAGGCAGTTAAACATTTAAGACCCTACCCGTTGAAATCTAGGGTAAAAGTTATTGTCCCTTATCTTGTTGTAAGAAATATTTTAGTTCAAAAGGAACTTGGGGAGAAAAGGGAAAATTGTATGACCTCCCTTCAAGAGTACGATCTCGAAATCGTACCCACGCAAATTGTTAGAGTTCAAGGCCTTTGCAAATTAGTGGTTGATTCAGTTGAAATTCCAAAAAATCAACCAACAACACCAGCTAAAAATCTGCATAATGAAACACAAATTTGTTGTGTACAAAATGTGTCTAACTCATGGTATAATTATATCAAATTTTATTTGTTGCACGGAACTGTTGGATTGCTGAGAGGGGGGGTGAATCAGTAATAATGTAATTATAATCCTTTTTCTTCAAATGTTATATCAATGTATAATTATTATCCAATAATGAGCAGTAAGAAATAAACAATCACACACATACACAGTACACTGGTGTTTTACATGGAAACCCAAATCGGGAGAAAACCACAAAATGTTTTTTCTTATATGTCTTGAAGAATTACATTCATTGGAAGAACCAACTTCCTTTGTTTTCCAGCTGCATCTGGAAGGAGACTCCAAGCCCCTAGTTTCTTAGGCTACAACCCGAGGGAAGTTTCAACTCCCCAATTCTATGACTACAACCAGAAGGAGGATACAACCCCCAATGTTCTTTGACTACAACCAGAAGGTGGCTACAACTACCTGTCCTTGACCTATCCTACCACCCTAAAGTAAAAGTAGAATTATGGAACCACTGTCACACTATCACTATGAGATATACCGCTGTAAACCTGTACCAATAAATCTGAACCATGCATCAACCTGTACCTCAACATGTAATCAACTTGTACCATAAATAAGTGCATCAACCATGCACCAACCTGTAATCAACCTGTACCATAAACAAGTGCATCCAACCATGTACCAAGTATGTACCAATCATGTGTCAACTACTCGTCAATATGTACCAACATCATCAACTATAAACCTCATGTATGTGAGCCAACTCATCAACTACTTGTCTCAACCATGTACTCAACATGTACCACAATCAAAATCCCTCATCAATTTCATCATCCAAATATGATTTGTAGCTCTGTAATAGACTTGGTGTATATGATCACATTTCTTCAAACCTTCCTTAACTTTAAAAACAAGAGACTAGACTTTTCATCAAACTTTTCTTTAGTCTCACATGCCTAGTTTTGGATTAGTCAACAGCCCTAACTTGAAGTAATCATAAATTTGAACCCATAATGTATAAATAACTAAAACTGATACACAATGTTCTTCAGTGTGTTTAACACAATTCCTCCAAGTGTCACTACTTGGAACCTCTCAAAAAAGGAGTTATAGCAAAAATGGCATACCTTGTTGAATTCTAGCTTATTCTAGAGAGAGACCTTGTAGAACGTTCCCCACAAAAACTATTTGATGAAATGATCTGAAATGGTTACACAGCATACTAAATACTGTACCCTAACCAACACATTTTGTCTCACTGAATTTGGATCTATTATGAAGAAGTTATGACGTTTTTACCCAAAACACCTGATTTTGACTAGTTTCAGGATTGGCCACAAACCCTATTTTCCACGAAGTGTAAATCCAAAAATACAACAACCCACAAGATAAATTTGTTTTACATATACTTGGATATGTTTTCTCACTTGCATAGCATTTTCACGGTCTGAATCATTATAGAAAAAAATTTATAGCAAAAATGGTGAGATGACCTATAAATAACATACCTTAGAAAGCACCATCAAAATAATTTATCCGTCCTTGCATTTTGGCCTTCTTTTCTTCACCTTCACTCAGAATTCCGGTTTAGATATCCTTGGTTACCTCAGACACATATGGATATTCAATATGCTCAAGTGTGATTCAAATGAGAGAGCCTTGCCTCTTATTTATACTCTCCAAGTAGCTTCCTTAAAAACATCTTTTAGGTCACTTGGCCCACTTTCCTTATTTTAGGGTTGGGTCCACTTCTAATTTCTCC
>ML779717.1:267983-307658 GCA_009831015.1 Picea engelmannii | reverse complement strand
ATAAAATCAGCAAGGTAGTGAATGAAACTATGCCCAATAACCATGAAAATGCTTGTAAACCATTCACAAATGATTGCATGAAACCAAGAACATGAAACTATGTTAGTTGAGTACAAGTTAGCAAACCCTAATGGCTGAAAATGTAGAAATCGCAGCAATGACTTTGTTAGAGATGATTCCAAGAAATAAATGCAAGTCATTGGACCATAAATGCAAGAGATGAAGATGCAAATGCAATATCGTAAGGCTAATACAAAATCGTTTGGAGAGAGAAAGTTGATTTAGGGTTTTGTATCACTTGCAAGAGAGACTAGTGATGTTTTCTTTCCTTGGGCAAATGGAGTCAATGCAACACCTTCAATTGAGGCCAAAGGCAAGAGAAGACATGAAGACTTAAAACCTTAGGATTATCCACTCATAAGCCTAGGTCAAACCTTCAAGGAAAGAAACCCTAGAGTTTATCCTCTCATAAACCTAGGTGTTGGCCTACTTCTTCTCTAGTGTCTAGCAATGATATTAAGTGAAACTTGGTCAAATCCATACATAAACTTAGCTTCATACATAAACGAATGGTTTTCCAAGGCTCTTCATCGTCCATGCGTTTTAGTTAGAAAGGGAAATGATGGACCTTTAGGCTGTAAAGGAGTCGGATACAGAAAGTCACTGAGCTCAAGAAAGATGTTTGACAAACATAATTTCTGCAAAGAGCTAAGCTTTGTAAATGAAGGACAACTATTGCTTGTTTCCAAAGCAAGTGTCAGGGATCTTAATAAAATATTGGGATCAAGTACGTAGTAAAATAATATCATATTTCTCTAATGCTGCAAAAGACATTGAATGTTATAGCATGTTGGGATGTTAAATCATGGAGCATGTATTCCTGTAGTTTCAAAAAGTAGAAAACATGGAGTTGTAGAGAAAACTATTTTGATATGAGCTTAATAAAGAATTTATTATATCAAATATAGTAACTTTATAGTTTTCACTTTTTAATAGGTATTCAGATGGAAGAGGGCACTAAAAGAAAATCCAAATTAGCCCAACTTGAGGTTGACCCAATGAGGTTTCATCCAAATCTCATAATTTTGGGTGCAAAACCATATGAAGAAGATGACTGGCATTTTGTCACTATAGGAAAAGAGCACTTCATTGTATGTATCCTTGCCATGCTTTTTAGTTGTTTTCCTCTACTGCTTGTCTGAAGTGTAGTTTTTTTCACTTGAATCATTTTGTACATCATTGTAGAATTTATAGCCTGCCTGCATGATGTGTTGAGCAATTTCCATCATGATTCTAAATTGCATAAAGATGATATTTCGTAGGGCAATTCATCATTTCTTTATAGTTTAAGGAAAAGTCTTTCTATGTGAGTGTAAATGAAGAAAATGCATAGGAGAATCATTGAGCAATTAAGATCTCTCAGATTTTTGACAGAGTAGTGAGAGGGTTGTTGCTAGCAACGATTTAAATATTGAAATGGGATTGTTACATTGGTATACTATATATGATAGAGAAGAGACTTTAAACCTTGAAGTCATTGTTGTGTAAAAGCCAAAAATGATTTGAGATACACATGGCAATGCGCAAATCACTGATCATAAGATAAAGAGAATCTATCACATAGTTATTCATATTAGTCAATGGAAACTCCAGGTACCAGAACAACAAGAAGGATATAAACCCCGAGTTTCTTCACAACTTTGACATAATTATCAACAGTAGAACAGATAAAGGAAGGCTCTAAGCGAAGGAAAATGGGATGTAATTGCCCTGAAATTAATTTTGAGAAGGCATGAAGCCTCCTTGGTGTTTGTGGTTCAGACCCTCTGATAACTGAGTCATTGTTCCATGTTTATTCACATTATGACTTCAACTACAAGGACGGTGACATATTTTTACAAGAGAGCAACTTTTACTATAGGAAACTAAGAAGAGAACTCTGTGAGAAAATTTGACAATAAGACCACACTGACAGATTGCAAGAAGGAGAAGCAGTTAAAACATATGAGATGGAATCAGAATGTGAATCAAAGTCAGACCTTGCAAATAGTAGTGAGAAGGTTTTTTTTTTTTTACAGAGTAGTGAGAGGGTTGTTGCTAGCAACCATTTAAATATTGAAATGGGATTGTTACATTGGTATACAATATATGATAGAGAAGAGACTCTAAACCTTGAAGTCATTGCTGCGTAAAATCCAAAAATGATTTGAGATACACATGGCAACGCGAGAATCACTGATCATAAGCTAAAGAGAATCTATCACACAGTTATTCATATTAGTCAATGGAAACTCTAGGTACCAGAAAAATAAGAAGGATATAAACCCTGAGTTTCTTCACAACTTTGACATAAATATCAGCAGTAGAACTTATAAAGGAAGGCTTTAAGCAAATACAAAATCAGTAAGCACCTCTCTAAAGTCGTCGCTACACCAATCAGATATGTGAGTTTGCAATCAGATATGTGAGTTTGTAAATTGCCACTGTGGTCAAGCCTTAGCGCGGAGCCGCGAGTGGGGTCCTCCTCTGCGAGCAGGGTCTTGGACTAACAAAATATGGTCACTGTCAACTGGTGCCTGGGGCGAACCTAGGAGTAACCCATTACCAACTAGAAGAAAGTCCAAGAGTAAAATACTAAACCCGTAAACCTCAAGGCCCAAAGGGGAAATAAGAGGTAACAAAAGAAGAGTAAAACCGTAATTTGTAAACCTCCGTTCCGTCAAACCCCAAAGGGGAAATTCAAATAAGAATGAAGATGTAAACTGGGGAATGCATTTCAGATCCCATATAATTTATACCATGTGGGAGGGACAAAAATCTCCATGTTTTTTGGAAATCGAGCAAAGGGAAGATTGTAGGTTGTAGCTACCCAGTGCCGAGTGCCCACTGCCCATACCACAAAATCAGGGTAAAATTAAACCATAAACCCCGATTTTACCAAATGGCAGGGCGAAGAAGCTATCATAAATTCCCATATTTCTAGAAATTTGGCTAATGGAAGCTTGTTCCTCCAAATTTCAGGGGCTAAATATAATTTGTTTTCCTCTATCCCTCCTAAAAACATGGGCTAACCCTGTACACAATTTTTACCCTAAAATAAATTACGATCTAATGAAATAAGTTTAAAAAAATCACTCTAATACAAAAAATTCACCCAATAAAAAATTAGAGGCCCCTTATTTTCGACCATGAGCGAAATTTCGCCCCTAAAATAATCTATGTTGAGCTCACTCTGATCCTATATTCTGTAATGTCTCTAGTTGTAAGTCTGATTCTCTCACATTTGCAGATTCTAAAAGAAAGCACACGACACTGTGTAATGTAACATTGGGTAAATGTATAAGAGAGAAAGGTTTTGTTGTTGTCAATTTATGATTTTTTTAATGTATGTTTGTGATGGTGTAATGAAGATAATAAAGTTGTAGTGATTCTAGTCTTATGATGTGTTACTCATGTGTCAATTGAATATGTGTGTTGTTGTTGAATATTGTTAGTTGTTAAGTAGTTTTCAATGGATTGTCTGAATTCCATCCTGGATGGAATTTTGTGGAATTAGTCCTTCATCATCATGGACACAAGATCAGATGGTCTCTATGATCCTCATGGCGTGTTAGGTGACACCTTTTTTAGTTTGGTTGAGGATTGATATGGCGATGCCTTGGGGATTTTGTTGGTCAACTCTAGAAAAACCCTAGGTCTTCAACCCCTCAGCGTTAATAAATACGTACGTAAGTGCGAATGAGTCAACAAATGGTTTTATTACAAGGACCTGAATGTTTTGTATTGAGTGATGAAAGAAAAGAATGATGTGGTATCCATCTCGGGAATAAATTAAATATTGGTTAACTACAAAGGAATATGAGTTTTATCGGCAAGAAACTCAAGGTATGAATACTAATGTGAAGCGATGGAACTACAACTATATCTACTCTGATATGCATGAAATTTTGTTTGTTGAATTTCCCCGTCTATTGTATGAATGTTTGAAGAGGCAGACTACTACTAATACTTCTTTGAGACTACAAGAACCATTGGTCTGGGATCAAGTCATGATTGATACACTGAAGGCATTAGATAACAAGTGGACTTGAACCATCTATTTTTGGTTTTCTCGGGCGAAGGAAGGATATATAATTGAATTTTTTATTGAATACATTGATTATTTTAGTGAGGCTGAAAGTAAGTTCATGGAAGGTCCTACAAGAAGGATATTAGAAGAAATCTCACTCTGGATAAAAATGTTATTCATGGAGAAGGTTAAAATGCACATGGATCCCAACAGGATGGTTGAGTAGACTCCCCTAATGTTAGCGGGGGTGAAAATATNGGGGGGGGTGTGAGAGAGGAGATGGATACATTGAGGAGGATCCAAATTTTTTTAACATGAGGTGAGGAATATGATGAACCCAGAAGAGAAAAGGGCAGAGAGAGTTGAAAGGTACACAATAAGAGTTGAGTCGAGAAGGAGAGTGGAACAAAGAATTTGAAGGAAGTTAGAAAGGGGTTTGTGATAAGGGGTTAGGCCCATAATGAAGAGGAAGGATACCATACCAGGATGAAGTGTGGAAGAGATTTTTATGCCAGAGAGGAGAAAAAATGAGGATATGCCCAAGAAGAGGTGCGACATTGAGAGTAGGGTATCCAATGGAGATATCGATAGTAATGGTAGTAGGTTTCTATAAGATGAATTCTGAACCCTTTGGATTTTGCAGAGTGATGTAATTTCATAGGAAGATGAGGCATAGAGAAGAGGTGCAGAAGTAGGAGAGGAAGATGGAAAATACACTAGTTGTTGGGGAGAAGAGTTAGAAATAATGGATGGTCTTGCATGACTATAGGTAGGAAAATCTTTGGGTTACCTCACAATAAATGTTAGAATAAGACATAGTTACTCCCCCTTTGAACCACCCCCCTTGTGCATTTGTAGCCAAGAATAAAGAAGAGTGTACAATGAGGCGATTGGAGTAGGAGAAGAGAGAAGGGAAGTGACAAGTGAAGAATAAAATGATGTCAGTGCTACTTCGCCAGAAAGAGTATCAATACCAAGATCCCAGATACCCAACAATCATTTCGAAGAAAATAGCTTGAGATTGAGATGGAAAATTAGGATAGTACCCCAAGGTTATGTGTGTTCCATGTAATGGGTAGAGATGATGAAAAGTAGCATTGGTTCACTTATGAGGCAATATGGTCTGTGAAGAGGATAAAAAACAATGCATACAAGATTGTGTATCTAGAGACCACATTTATGGACATATCCCTAATGTGGTATATGAAGTACAAGGCCAGTGCACTAGTGGGACATACGAGGTCCCCGACAGAGATCAAAAGAGATATTATTAAGGAATTCCAGAATCCTAAGTCAGAGTCTCAATGTATTACAAAGATTAAGGAGATTAAGTAGAAACCAGAAGAAGTAGAGTGGGATTATGACCAATGGTTCAATATTTTAATGGATAGGTTGATGTTCCAGATCTATGATGTGCAGCATAGAGAATGGTTCATCGCAAGATTTTTTCCCCATATCCATGTATTTCTTACCCAATAGAAGGTGACTACTCACGCAAAAGCAATGAATATTGTGATGTGCATGGAGGAAGAGAAACATCAATAGGTTTGGTGCAGGTAAAACCTCATCTAGCCAACCCGACGATGCAATTGCAAGACATGGCAAAGAAAAAAGTTGTGCATGAGCATGTATGGTGCACAATGTGCAAGTCAAAGGGGAATTGTACAGATGAATGTCCTACACTAGGAAACTATATGGAAATGGGTGCACCAAGTCCATTTTCGGTTGGACCTCAGGCAAAGTGGTGCAAAATTTGTAGGAAGTGGGGCTATATACCACCTTCTTTCCAAACATTGGATAAATATTAGAAGATGCATGGGAAACAATTTGAACAACCGTTGGTCACTCTAGTTGATGCAAGACCATACCCACAATGTATTTCAAGTTCAAGACGAACATAAGGGTGGTGATCGTGGTGGTGCTAAGAGAGGTGGCTATCAGGGAGGTCCCAAAGGAAGTTATGGGTGTGGTCATGGATGAGGATATGGAGGTAGGGGAGGTATACCCCCCACTTGTTTTAACTATGGAGAAATAGACCACGTGTCAAGATTTTGTACCAATCCATGTGCTCTTTGTGGGTACTAATACAACCTTTAGCATGTTACAGAGGATTTTCCCAACTTACTAAAGAAGTGGGAAGAGAAGAAGGAACTTTGTAACAAGGTTCATGTGGAGCAGTGTAGGAATCAGAAAAAGGATGATGAGGTATATGTACGAGTGATAACCCAAGGTGGAGAAAATACAGGAATGGACTTCAAGCATGGTGAAATATTGGGTCAAAGGTTGGAGGGGAAGATAATAAAGGTGGGGCATCCCCTTCATAAGTTTGATGCCACCCAACAGAAGAAGTTTATACATAATGCACAGAAGGCCATAGAATAAGAAAGAGCACAAGAAGAGTTGAAATGTGCGAGACAGAGGTCAAATGAATAGGCCCGAATCCATGAGTAATTTCAATGAACGATGTATAGTTTGTGGGAAGATGCTTGTGCTCATGAAGAATTGTAACGTGCCACACAAAGGTCATTGTAGGAAGCTCATGTGTGTGAAGAAATACAACAAATGATGCAAATGTTGTTAAATGAAGTGTGTAGATAAGAAAATTCGTGATGCGCTAAACAAAGAGAAATCAAGGAGCATGTGCATGAGTATTTGAAGCACATGGTGTGCGAAGAAGCACTGCGTGACTTGGGTCGTGAAACAAATATTGAGGATCGAGTAAGTAACTTATTATGTTGTTGTTTGAGATTTCTAAGTGATATTTATGTTGTGTGAAATTTAACACGGATGTTAGCAACCTACATGGGGAAAGAAGGGAGGAAGAGAGTTATATCATCCCCCCTACCAGAAATGGATTTGTATCAGGTGAGAAAGAAGAAGTGCACAGGAAGAGAGTTCAAGATGACAAATGAACTAGGTACTTATCAAATGGATGGGGTCAAGTTGGATCTGGGTTTAGACGTGAACATCCCACCGAAGAAGTCATGGAAATTGATGGGTAAACAAATCTTGGTTTCGTCACCCATTCAATTGCAGTTAGAAAATCAATACAAGATATATCATATAGGCCAATTAGAGCAAGTTGAAGTGAACATAGAAGGGGTGAATAAGAAATATGACTTTGAAGTGATAGATATTATGGATGATTTTGATCCCTGCCCTACCCTACTTGGAATTGATTGGGACTTCGAAAACAATGTAGTGTTGAATTTAAAGAAGTGACAAATTCCATTTGATACCGAGACCCTGCACATGATCACACCTTTAGATACTAATGAAGGGGATAGGTACAATGAGTCGATAGATGAGGATGTGCGTAGCTCTGTTATTGAGAATATCTACAAGATCACAGGGCACATGGAATATTATGTCAATCCCATGGTGGATGGGGAATTGAGTTGGAGGAGAATGAAGTCATATGATACTAATTCAGAAGAGGCCATAAAAAGGTGGCAGAACAAGTTTTATGAAGTTTCAACAAGGAGGCATGCATGTATTACCATCGAGGTGCGCGAAGCAGAGTTTGGATCCTACTAGTTTGAAAAGTCAAATCTAGTGGATGTGTTTATTGCATGGATGAAGCACATTATTGAACACCATCGGTTTTGTGCCCTTGATATATTGTTAATAGGAGTACCCTTGCAATGGTGGGTTGCACATAGAGAATATTTTAGAGAATGGGTAGTTGTGGACATCCCACTAAGAGAAAGGTTCAAACCATGGGTGGATATCCCTCAATATATGTGTTCTTATGAAAAGTGTTGGGTATCCAAGTAGCAGTGTGGGGCGTGTAGTCGATACTCGAAGACTCAACGCGACTACCAAGAAAAAAATATGCTCCCCGGATTCCTCGTTTCTCTATGGGACGAGTAAGGGAGTCACATATGTGAAGGATGGGCATGGCTATACCATATATTGCAGTGGAAAGAATGTCCATCCATCCAATCCCACTCAACCCCATTGAGAAAAAAGATGAGTCCCACAGGAGTATAGAAGTAGTGGATAGCCAGTGGGTGCCACCAGATCCAAAGGGCCAAGTCCAATCCTCCCGTGGTGAAAATTGACCAGATGGGATCTTGTGAAGAAGTGTCATGACTCATTGAAGAAATAGCATGGCGCTATGTAATGTAACATTGGGAAAATGTATGAGATAGCAAGGCTTTGTTGTTGTCAATTTATGATTTGCTTAATGTATGTTTGTGATGGTGGAATGAAGATAATAAAGTTACAGTGATTCTGGTATTATGATGTGTTACTCATGTGTCAATTGAATTTGTGTGTTGTTGTTGCATAATGTTAGTTGTTAAGTAGTTTCAATGGATTTCTTGAATGCCAACATGGATGGAATTTTGTGCAATTAGTTCTTCATAATCATTGACACAAGACCACATGGTATCTCTAATCCTCATGGCATCTTGGGTGAAACATTCTTCAGTCTTTAGCTGAGGACTAATATGTCTATGCCTTAGGGGTTTTTTTTGTCAACTCTGGAAGAACCTTGGGTATTCAATCCTCCGACGTTAAGAAATACACCTGCAAGTGTGAATGAGACAATAAGTTCACATACAATTGGACAAGTGAAAGGGCCATGCAAACGTTATATTATTGTAGATGGATGAATTTGAATTCATTCTTGGGAACTAATTCCTAAGGATAATGTAGTCATTTCTCATGTCATTTGTCGATAAGTTGGTGATACTTGGTGGACGAAATACTTGTGTTGTGTGCACAATAAGAAGGAATTCATACATAAAGATGTGGATTGTATCTACACTAGCATGAAGAGGGTAGCTAGGTGCCCAAAGTCTCAAATTTTTGTATCATTTATTGGAGAAGTGGATAAGGATGGAGTGTGTATTCTTATTCTACCAACGCTTGCTATTATGTTGGATGAGTTTGCAAATTGAATACCTGATTATTTGCATAAATTTCTCTCACTTAAGTGCACCATTGACCATCTTATTGATCTTGAACCTAAGTTGTAGTCTCAAAATAGATCTCCCTATCAAATTTATATAAATGATTTGAAATATTTGATCTAATATTTGACTAAGATCGTCAACATTGGCTTCATCAAGCCTTCTAGGTCCCCATATGGTGCACCAGTCCTCTTCCAAAAGAAGAAGGATGCACTAGAATTGAGGATGTGCTTGGACTATCATGCATTAAAAAAGAAGACCATTAAAAATTGGTACCCCTTACCTTTCGCAACATATTTCTTAGTTGGATAAGGCAAAGGTTTTCTCAAAGGTAGACTTGAGGTAGGTATACTACCAAGTAAGTATTGTAGAAGGAGATGAGATTAAGACATCATGTGTGATAACGCATGGCAGTTTTGAGCTCCTTGTTATGATTTTTAGTTTATGCAATTATCCCTCTACCTTTCTCACCTTAATGAGAAATGTGTTGAGATTGTTCTTGGAAAATTTAGTTGTTGTCTACCTAGATGACAATGTGGTGTTCAATGAGAACATGGAAGACCATAATAGTCATTTAGAAGAATTCTTTGAGATACTAAGACATAATCAATTGTACTTGCAGAAGTCCAAGTGTGTATTTGGGTAGATCAAAATTCCATTATTGGGCCATTGGATTGGACAAGGATGCATCCACATGAATCCTACAAATATAAGGGTGATTAAGGATTGGGAGGAACTAAGAACAATTCATGAAGTAAGGAGTTTCCTTGGTTTGTCTAATTAATACCACAAATATTTTGAAGGTTACTCTAATATTTTGGCACCACCCAATGATTTTTCAAAGAAGAAAAGAGTATGAAATTCTATGGATAAGTTCTAGGAAACATTCTACAAATTGAAGTGAAAACTTGCATTAGCACCTATGTTGAAGATGATATCCTTTCAACAATCATTTGAAGTGAAAATAGACACTTCATATTTTTCCAATGGAGGATTTTTGTCGCAGGAAGATCATATAGTGGCATATGAGAGCATAAATATATAGGATCATTAATGAATGTACCACATCCATGAAAAATAGATGATTGTAGTTGTACATTTACTATAATAATAGAGGAACTACTTTTAGGAAAATCATTCATTGTGAAGATGGACAATGTGGAAACAAATTACTTTGTCACCCAACCAAATTTGTCACCTAAGAAGGCATCATGGCAAGACTTATTGGCATATTTTGACATGATCATTGAGTATTTACCAGGAAAGTTGAATGTAGTAGCACAAACCTTGAGTAGGAAGGCATAGCTTGCAGCCTTAGAGGAGGACAAGTTGTTGATTCCTATAGGTAGTCAAGAACAAGTTTTCACATACTTTCCAGAGAATATCAAAAAGGGATTGCACAAGGATCCCATGAATTTAACATCATGAAGAAGGTGAAGGAAGGTAAAACAAGGAAGTTATGGATGGACATTGGATTTTTGTAATTTGGTGATCATATATATGTGCCTAAGTCATATAGCCTTCAGAAGGAACTCTTTAGGGAGTGTCATGATTCGTTTTAGGTAGGCCACCCATGAAATCTAAGGACAATGACATTGTTGTTATGAGGTTACTACTAGAAACCTATGAGGTGAGATGTGGAAGAATACATCCAAACCTATATTATGTGCCAACAAGACAAGGAAGACACCAGAATACACACCTATTCACTCCAACCTTTTTCAGTGCAAGAGAGACCTTGGGAAAGTATCTCTATGGACTTTATCACTCAGCTTCCAATTTCACAAGGGTATGATGTGATTTTGTTTGTATTTTATTGATTCTACAAGTACACAATTTTTCTTCCAATAAAGGTGCCTTGTGAAGCAAAAGTGGTTGCAAAATTGTTCTTTATGAATGTTGTGAAGTATTGGGGTTTCTCATTGAGCATTGAGTTATATAGAGATACAAGGTTCATGGAGTGGTTTTGGATAGAGTCGTTCAAGATTGTTATAACCAATTTGTTGATGATTTCAAGTTATGTTCCATAGACTGATGAGAAAATAGAACATATCATTGGTCTTTTGGAGGATCACCTAATGCATTTTGTTCATTATATACCAATCGAACTGGTCAGATTTGTTGAATGCAACCTTGTTCGATTACACCTAGAATATTTACACAATGGAATACAATCCATTTGATTTGGAAAATGAACAACAGCCTTTGGGACCCCATACAATTTTAGAAGACTACTATGGGTACAATCCATTGCCCTGAGGCTCATGAAGGGATGGTAAGATAGGTTGGATATGGATCATGTTTAGTTGATGAATACATTAGAAAGGATGAAAGGTTTGGGAAGAGCATGAAAAGAGGGGGTAGAGTTTGAAGTCGGTGACTTGGTCTTACTTAATTTGGGTAGATGATAGTTCAAGCCACCAAGTGGCATGTCTAGTGATTTTCTGTGATATTTTGAAGGATCATTCAATGTACTTGAGAAGATTGGAAATTTCACTTATAAATTGTAGCTACCATACCACTTGAGTGTTCACCATTTAGTTTTCCATATAAATCAATTGAATACTTATAGGTTTGATTAATCCAATCCTAGCGGAGTTGCATCATATATATACCCCATATGGATTGCATCCAAACTAGAGCTAGAAGTGGACAAGATACCTTCACAAAATACTAGCCACCTCAATAAAAATCTAAGGCATGAGTACTTTTTCAATTGGAAATATAGACCTGAAGAGGAGAATCATTGGGAAAGGAAGAAGTCAATGTGGTAGTATGAAGACAATATTTTATATTTTAAGAAGTATAATCTTAGGGCACTTAGACAAATGTTGGTTGGAAATTGTTGGTATAGAACAATTTTAATGGAGGAGGATGTAAGGACTCTTCCTATGGATTGTAGTAGGTTCATTACCTAGGTAGGCACATAGGGTTTCCACAAAAGGTTACAATGTCATATGTTTCCTACCTAATCAATGGAAGGAGTGGTGAACCATTCCATGTTCCCTTTATAAGAGTTGGGATACCATGGGTGCACGAACCTGATGTGCAGACCTAAGGGGCTAAGAATCCATTGGTGGATGAGTACCTTCAAACACACTTGGGATGCACTAGGCAAACTTGGGTGCACTTGGAAACACTCATTGCATCGGGCACTAAACGATGCAAAGTTAAGAGATGACACTTGGGTCCACTTGGATTTGGAGCATGATGCCTAAGAAGAAGGAAAAGGAAAGTCAAGTCTACTATAAAACGAGGATGCCTCGGAATTTGTGCTAAGGCATTCAAGAAGTCATTGGCATGAGAGTGCAAAGTGTTCTATGGTTGTGCTAAGTTTAAGGTTGGCATAATAGGATTTGTTCTAGCTAAGTGAGAATTAGAAGATGACAGGACCCACAGGAGGTAGTCCTACAATCATTTCAGAGGTTGGATTTACAATTCTTGTAGGAAATTGTGACTTGTGTAATTGTAGTATGTAAGAGCATTACATGGAATTAGCATGGCTCCTCTATTGTACATTGAAACATTTTTCATATAAATAAAGTTAAGGAATTATCCTTTAGTGTTGCCTATACTTGTGTTTGCTTTACTTGAATGAATGTAATGTTCCTTACTTTTCTTTGTGTTGGATAAGTATTGAAATATTGGTTAAGTTTAAGTATTGATGGTATGTTTTAAGGTTATAGTTGGACATGTGAATATTGTCAGATGAACTTGGTTGTGTTGGACTTATTTGTACATCTAACATATTCTAGCTTAAGGTCAGGTTATGGGTATACCTTAAGTGAAAAGGAATAAATTGGTTGTAGTAAGTGTAGGTTATCCAATCCCCTATGGCTAAGGCAAGGCAATTCCACATGACCAAAGATGACATAAAGAAAAATTACAAGAAAGAATTTTATATCTGTTACAATGGCCTTCTTGGTGAAGAGATATTAAGGATGGGAATTTTGAACATGACACCAAAAGCAAGTTTCCATGTCTTGAATGGTCAAAGTTTCAACTGATGGGGGTGGGGGCATGGATCTAAATGGGTTTATCTCACCCTGGTCCCTGGCTAAGAGGGTTGAATAAAATTCTAGAAGATAAACTATGGTGAAGGAGCGGAGTGTGAAGAACCTAGAGTTTTTTCATTATTAAACTAGTTGGGGAGCAGTACATGCAAAATGTGATAATAGTTACAAATTATAATTGATGAAATTAAAACCTAATTTTCCTTTTAATAGTTGTGGAATTTCACTCTCTTAACATTATATTCAATGAAGTTAAAATCCATCAAAATAACATAAGGTATTAAGTGTCAAGTTTACCAAAAAGGTGTTTTTAGAATTTATGTAATGAAGGGAATGTGATGATAATGAAATATAACAAGAAGTATAGTGAAGCAAGTTTAGTGTCTCTTTTTATTTTCTTTTATTTATGTATATGTAAACAATTTTTTACTTAAAATTAGGAAAATTTCTCATGATTAATTTTCTAAGCATAGAACCTATGGTACAAAGTTTATTTTGTATTATTATAATATTTAAATTTACCTTATTATAGTTGTAATTAAATTTAATATCATGCCTCCCCCATGCCAGACAGAACAAAACTACTCATGAAAATTGTGTGTACCTTTGGGTATATTAGCATTTCAATGGAATCGTAGTAATAAGGAGACCATAGTACTAGTTGAATTCATAAGGAAATCATACTTGGTTTTTAAGTGAAAAAATCCCTCAATTATGTCTATGTTTCTTGTTATCATTTGATGAGTTGTTGATCAACTTATAAGGATAAGGCTAGATATAATGCATGCATACATATATAGAGGTGTAACAACATTCAGAATTTATTGTAACCCCTTTTACACTACCATTGGAATTGATATTGAGTGAGCATATCATTGGACTATATTTCATAGAAATTCAGTAGAGTGCATTCAAAATAAAGGAAGCTTATATGTGACTTAGCATCTGGAAAATTTACTATGTCTCATGAGACTATTGTAGGAGTATTATATCTCGAAAAAAAGATTCAATCTCCGAGGGCGTCGCCTCATGAAGAGGGAAAGAATTGCGATGCAATTAATTTTATCGCACTTGATTTTGTTTTCTTCTTTTGAAATAAATTGTGCCATCATGGAATGTAACAAAAATACACATATTTAGGAATAGGTAGTTTGATCAATCACATGTTGAGATATAGAAGATTAAATCATTTAATACATCATTAAAATATTAATTAATTTGTTAATTGGATTTGTTAGTATTGAAGGATGGTGTCATAGACCTAAGAGTCTTGCCTGAAATATGTACTTTCATCATCTTTGGCCATACAATAATTCCTTACCTCAACCATAGTGGCTTAGCCAACCTGTGCTTACTACAACTAAACTAATAACTTGTGCTTAACTTACAATGTCTTGGATGTAAAATTAATTCCAACACAACGAAGCGTTGGATTACTGAGAGGAGGGGTGAATCAATAATAGAGAAATTCAATCCTTTTCAACCCCAAAATGCAAGTGTTATATCAATGTAGAATTATCATCCAATAGTTGCAGAGTAAATAAAAAATGAACAAATGAGCAATCATACACATACACAATACACCAGTGTTTTACATGGAAACCCAAAGTGGGAGAAAACCACAAAATTATTTTTCTTATTTGTCTTTAAGAGTTACATTCATTGGAAGCACCAATTTCCTTTGTTTTCCAGCTGCAACTGGAAGGAGGATCCAACCCCCTAGTTTCTCAGGATACAACTTGAGGGAAGCTCCAACTCCCCAATTCTCTAGCTACAACTAGAAGGAGACTACAACCCCCTATGTTCTTCGGCTACAACCACCTATCATTGCCCCGTCCAACCACCCTAAAATATAAATGTCAAATGTAGACAACCTGTCACTGTCACTGAATCAACCATTGCCACTGTCAACCTGTCTTTGTGAACCTATACCAATAACCTGTAACAACATGTACCAATCAACTTGCACCACACAACCTGTACCAATAACCCGAACCAACATGTAATATGCATCAACTGCACATGAACTATGACTCGTCAAGATGTACCGACATCATAAGCTATACACCTCATGTATGTGCCAACTCATCAACTGCTTTTCTCAATCATGTACCCAACATGTACCTCAACCATATACCAAAGACGTACACCAATATAACCATCAAAAGTTATCTAAAAATTCATCACTCTATCCATAAACCAAATACCATAAACCCTTACATCAAACCATGTGCCACAAACTCACTGTTATGTAGCCTCAAGCTAAACCAACAACTTCAACAACACATCACAACCAAAAGACAAATACCCATATGCCAAATACCAACTATATCCCTCAAAAAATATGATATATGCAGCAATACTGAACATCCAATACCATCTCAAGAGATAAACCCTAACTCACAAAACATACCTCAAACAAGATGTGCCATATCTCTCATAAATAGACCCCAACCATGTTGTTGCCGCAATTTTTTGGCCGCACTTTTCTGCCGTGATTTTTCTGCCACACTTATTATGTTGCTATTTGTCTGCCGCACTTTTTCTGTCGGGATTTTTTTGTCGCACTTTTTCTGCCACGATTTTTCTGTCGCACTTTTTCTGTCACGATTTTTCTGCCGCTATTTTTCTGTCGCACTTTTTCTATCGCACTTTTTTTGTCGCACTTTTCCTACCACACTTTTATCTATCAATAATACCTGCCCAAATAACCTTTCACAAAA
Source organism: Picea engelmannii (assembly GCA_009831015.1). Lineage (NCBI taxonomy): Eukaryota > Viridiplantae > Streptophyta > Pinopsida > Pinales > Pinaceae > Picea > Picea engelmannii. The sequence continues at coordinate 291,934 of ML779717.1, read as the reverse complement.
TATATATTCAATAGGTTCAATTGTATTTAAATGAGATATCCGTGCCTCTTATTTACACTTTCATGTAGCATCCTCAAGGGTTTATATTTTAACCATCTTAACCCACTTTCCTTATTTTAGGGTTAACCCACTTATCCACTTAACTTAACCACTTTCCATAGTTAGTAAGTTATCCATTAACTTTACTATTTAAATAATTTCTTGTGCATCCTCTTTGACTTATAGTACACTCATCACTTCACTTTATTATTTAAATAATTTCTTCTTTGCAAACAATTTGACTACTTTGACCTTTTGGGGCTTCTAGATGACTCATGAGGGTTCTCCAAATTCACATGGACATAACTCTCTAACTGTGAGGATTTATGTGATGTTCCACATACCACCAGAAATGGAATGACATGTACTATCTATATAGAATAGTATTACCTACAAATAGATAAAAAATCATACCATTATCCATCAAACAAACTTGGGTCCATTACCCAAAACTTTGTGCTACCTGAACTCGATATCAGACTTTCTTCAAGGGTTGACATCAATGAAAACCAACCCAATTAATCAACAATATCCCCATTTGGAAATTATGGCAACACTCTGATGCAATACTGAAGTCATGCCATGCAATATTGAATTCATATCACTCATGCTCCCCTTGTGACCATCGCTGCCTCTAGAACCATGCCTATGTTCTTTGCATGTGATAAATCTCTCCCCCTTTGTCATCAATGGAAAATGTATCGTTCCATCTAGGGTTTCTCCCCCTAACTGAACTGTCCTTAAGGACATTCCCCCTAACTGACCTCTTCCTTAAACTGATCTCCTGACTTGAAATTTCCTCTTTATGGTGCTTCCTCGTGTAAATCTGAGACATATAAAATAAGCATTCAAAAGCATTCATTTTGGAGTAGAAATTACTCGGAGTCTCTGGAGAAGATACTCAAAGACTTCCCGTGGAAGCGGTTTTGTAAAGATGTCTTCCACTTGTTCTTTTGTGCCCACATATTCAGCTCTGATGTTCTTCTATGCAAGTTGTTCTCGTAGAAATTGATACTTGATTGGAATGTTCTTATTCTTGGAGTGCATCATCAAGTTCTTTGAGATACTGATGGCGCTTGTATTATCACAATAGATTCGAATGGGCTCATCATACTCAACCTGTATATCTTTCATAGTTTTTTTCATCCATAGAACTTGTGTACAACATGTTGCTACTGCAATATACTATGCTTTGTTTTTAGATAAGGATACTAATGATTATTTCTTACTTAGCCATGATACTAAACACTCACCCAAGTAGAACGTTGCTTCATTGGTGCTTCATCGGTCATCAATGCAACCTGCCCAATCTGCATCTTTGTATGCATTAAGTGATATATCCTTTCCTTTTGGATACCATAATCCAAACTCTTATGTTCCTTTGAGATATTTGAAAATTTTCTTCACTGCTAATACATGTGATTCCTTTGGTGTTTCTTGAAATCGTACCACCTGTCTAGTTGTCTGCATTACATCGGGTCTAGATTTTGTCACATATAGTAAGCTACCAGTCATTGGCCTTTATTTCCTCTATTCTGTAGACTTTGAATCATCATCTTTGCTCAACTTGCAATTGGTTTGCATAGGAGTGATAGTTGGTTTGCAAACTTCCATTCTGAACCTCTTTAACATTTCTCTGATATACTTAGTTTGAGAAATAAAAATTCCTTGGTTGCTTTGATGTATCTAAATACCCAAAAAGAAGGATAGTTCTCCAAATAATGACATTTCAAATTCATTATTCATATCCTTTGCAAATTTTTGGCTTAACCTGTCATCATTGCTTCCAAAAATAATATCATCAACATAAAATTCAATTAATAAAATACTATCTTGATTTACCTTGGTGTAGAGGTTGTTGCCTGCACTTCCTTTTCTAAACCCTGCATGTTGTAGATATTTATCCAGTCTAGAGTACCATGCTCTAGGAGCTTGTTTTAGACCATGCAAGGCCTTCTTCAATTTACACGCATAATATGCGTTCTCTGACAACTGAAATCCTTTTGGTTGTTCAATGTAGACTTCTTCTTCAAGTTTCCCATTCAGAAAAGCTGATTTTACGTCCATATGATATACTTTAATATTCTTGGAGCAAGCATAAGCTAAAAGCAATCAGATTGCTTCCATTCTAGTAACTAGGGAAAATGTCTCTTCAGAGTTGATTCCTTCAACCTGTGTGTATCCTTTACATACCAATCTAGCTTTGTTCCTTGTAACATGTCCATATTCATTCAATTTATTTATGAATACCCACTTTGTGCCAATCACATTCTTATTATTTGGTCTTGGAACCAATTCCCAAGTGTCATTCTTCTCTATTTGATCCAATTCTTCATTTGTGGCCTTATTCCAAAATTCATCCTTGTTGGCCTCTTCAAAACTATTTGGTTCAATCGTAGATGAGAGTGATAGGTTTGTTTGTTTTGGTGAACGGATTCTTCTTCTAGTCTCAACTCCTGCATCTTTGTTTCCGATAATTTGATCTGAAGGATGATTCTTCTATACTCGTTCGCTAGGTGTCTTTGAAGGCACTTGTTGAACTTGCTCTTCTATTTCTGTATGATCCTCTTCATATTTCCCTTCTACTTCTTCTTCATCTTATGCTTCTTCTTTGTAAAGTTGTTCCATTGATTAATTTTATTCTTCCTTTAATTCTTGTCCACATGTTTCATCAATTGTTACATTGATGCTTTCCATAACTTTGTTCAACCTCAGATTGTAACACGTGTATGTTTTCCTTGTACTTGAGTAACCAACAAGTACTCCTTTTTCCACACGAGAGTCAAACTTTCTCATTCTATCATCTTCTCTTTTGATGTAGCATTTGCTTCCAAATACTCTGAAGTGATTCACATTTGTTGATCTTCCTTTCCATAGCTCGTAGGTATTTTTGTCAGTGTTGTTTCTGAGCATTACTATGTTTTGAATGTGAATCGTTGTATGCACTACATGTGTCTAAAAGATATCTGTCAATTTGGAATCCATTAACATTGTTCGAGCCATTTCATGTACTATCATGTTCTTTCTTTCAACAACTCCATTCTGTTGAGGTGTCCTAGCAACGAAGAATTGTCTTTTTATTCCATGTCTATTGCAGTAGTCCATAAATTCCTTTGAAGTGAACTCGCCTCCATTATTAGATCTCAAACATTTGATTTTTGAATCCATTTTATTTTCAACCATTTCTTTGTAGACCTTGAATTTTTCAAAAGCTTCTGACTTATTCTTGAGAAAGAAAACTGAAGTCATTATTGTATAATCATCAACTAATAACATAAAGTATTTCTCACCTTTTAAACCCTTTGTTGTATTTCTGCCTCATGTTTTCTGCTGCACGTTTTCTGCCGTACTTTTTCTGCCACGATTTTTCTACCGCACTTTTTCCGCCACACTTTTTCTGTCACGATTTTTCTGTCACACTTTTTCTGCCGCGATTTTTTTGTCACACTTTTTCTACTGCACTTTTCCTGCCGCACTTTTCTCTATCAATAATACCTGCCCAAATAACCTTTCACAAAATAGATATCCAATAATATTCAATAGGTTCAAGTGTATTTAAATGAGAGAGCCTTGCCTCTTATTTATACTTTCATGTAGCATCCTCAAGGGGTTATCTTCTAACCATCTTAACCCACTTATAACCACTTGTCCACTTAACTTAAATACTTTCCATAATTAGTAAGTTCTCCATTAACTTTATTATTTAAATAATTTCTTTTGCATCCTCTATGACTTATAGTACACTCATCACTTCACTTTATTATTTAAATAATTTCTTCTTTGAAAACACTTTGACTACTTTGACCTTTTGGGGCTTCTAGATGACTCATGAGGATTCTCCAAATTCACATGGCCATAACTCTCTAACGTTGAGGATTTATGTGATGTTCCACATACCACTGTAAATGGCATGACATCTACTATCCATCTAGAATAGTCTTACCTACAAATATATAAAAAATCATACCATTATCCATCAAACAAATTTGGGTCCATTACCCAAACCTTTGTGCTACTGAAATTCACTACCAGACTTTCTTCAAGGGTTGACATCAATGACAATCGACCCAATTAATCAACACAAAGTTCATCCAATAGTAGGCGCATGTCCAACCGTGGCCTTAATTTTTTTTAAGAATACTTATACTTATTCAATAGTTCAATACTTATCCAACAAAAAGTAAAGCAAGGAACATGATAACATTCATCTCAATAAAGAAACCACAATACACAAGTATAGGTAGCACCCAAGGTGGATGCCTTAACTTTATTTATAATAATAATGTTACAATGTACAATAGAGGAGACAAACCAACTGCCTACAACTCTTTTACAAACTACAATTACACATAGCACAACTACCTATAAGAACTATCAATCCAACCCTTGAAGCAACTGCAAGCCTACCTCTTGTAGGTCATGTATTCTTATTTTATTCACTTATCCAAAGCCAAATCCATGCTACAATGCCAACCCTAAACTTATTACAACCATAGAACACTTTGCACTCTTGTGTATGAATGACTTATTTAATGCCTTAGCACTTTTGAGGCATCCTCCTTCTATAGCAGACTTGAATTGATTTTTTCTTCTTCTTAAATTTTTTGTAAGCCATTGAAAGTCCAAGTGGACTCAAGTGTCATCCATTAACTTTTCATTCTTTGGTGTCTTTTCCACCAATTATCTCCATCCAAAATGTACACCCAACATGTGCACCTATTGCATTAGGAAAGTGCACTTGGAAAGTGTGTTAAATGTATGCACATGGTAAGTGCATATAAAGGTATTGATCCACTAACTAAGGGACACTCAACCTATTGGGATTGCACATATTTTTTTTGCACCCTAAATGTCCCAACTCATGTAAATGAAGTATGGAACGGTTCACCACTATGTCTAATCATCAAGTAGGTAACATCTATCATTGCGATCTTGTACAATGACACTTCATGCATTCCTAGGAAATGCCCCTACTTCCATCTACATGTGGAGCCCTTAAATAATCATTTTAGCATTTTGATCCATGATTTTTCATGTCCTTATTAACATTGGAGATTTTATACCCAAGGTTCATCCATATTTGACCAACAAAAACTCTAGAGCATCGGTATATCAATCCTCAGCCAAGAATGAGGAAGGTCTCACCCAAGTGGCAGAGAGTGTTGGAAACTTGATTTTCATTGATGTCAACTTTAGAGGAAGTCTAGAAGCCTTTGTAAGTATTGGGTATAATTGAAGAATTCTCCAAAGTGTTCCCCTTATGGAGTAGCTTTAAGCATAGCCCTCATAGGAAGATGCTTTGAACAAGTCTACAAGAAACCCAGAGGTGTGGTCATAAGGCCCAAAGTTGACTGAGGAAAATAGGGTTGAAGAACACTTCATGAGTATATAAACCCTCATAGATGGATCATCCTTGTCATGTCATTTCCAACGGTAGGTGGTATTCCATGTGCTTCCTCGCAGTTGAGGAATTATGCCCTCATGAATATGAAATCCCCTAAGAATGGTCAAGAATCCCCTAAATGGTTGTAACAAGAAGTTACAAGTCATTAATTATAGGGTAAAATGGTTATAATAAGAAAGTACAGGTCATCCCTAAATTTAAGGAAAGAAGTCACATAGAAAAGTATAAATACACTTCAAAAAGCCTCTCATTCTTATACACACAAGTTCAATGTTTATCTATATTTTAAGTGATGTTTTGGTAAATATTTTCCATAGCATATCTGAGGAAGTGAAGTATCAGTTAGCAAAGGGAAACAAAGGAAACGTTTTGATGCTTTTATATTTCTAAGGATATATGTGGGTCGCAGTGTAGCAAGGCACGAACATATGTGGGTTGCAATGGAGCAAGGCACAGACATTCATGGGTTGATAGTGTGCAAGTCATGGATCTATGAAAAGGACATGAAAAATATGATATCTCTTGTTTCTTGAAGATGGTATTCACCAGGTTGATTTGTTGATCTGAGATTATATGATTCAGGTATTCTTCATGAGTAAAGGTATATTTTTTATGTGTTAGTTTGAAACTTGTATCTTGGATGGTATGGCACATGCTTAAGGAATGTCTTGGAGGCATTTTTGGTACATGGTTGCATATGGATGAGGTTCATGTTTTGGTGATATTGATACATTCTTGAGAAATATCTTTAGTACATTATGTATGGCTATTATGGTTCATTGTTAGAGGCATGTCTTTGTGATATTGGCATACATTTGAGGCATATAATTGGTATATAATCTTGGTTGTTATGGTGCATACTTGAGGCATATTATTGAGACATTGGAACATCTTGGATACTTGGTATATGGTTTACTATATGGTATATGCTTGAAGAATATCTTGGACACATTGGATTATATCTTTGGTATATAGTGTATGGCATGATTAAGACATATCATGAGTGATATGGTATATGGTTGAGGTACATGTTATGGTACAGGTTCTGGTACATGATTGATGTACATGGTATGGTGATGGTTTTGGTATCCATGTGAGTGGATCTAGTTATAGTTGGTTGATGATGGTATATCAGTGATAGAGACAGTGGCATAGACAATGATAGAGACCTTCATGTTGGAGCCTGTAAATAAGGGGGTCATATCCTCCTTTCGGTTGGAGCTGGAGAACATAGGGAATTGGAGCTTCCTTCATGTTGGACCCTGTAAATCAGGGGGTCATAGTATCCTTTTAGTTGCAGTTGGATAATTCAGGGAATTGTAGATTCCTTCAGGTTGGTGCCTGTAAATCAAGGGGTTGGCGCCTCCTTACAATTGGTGTTGGATAATTTGGAAGTTGGTGTTTCCTATGAATGTAATATTTGACATATAAGAAATAATTTCATGATTTTCTCCCATTTGGTTTTCCATGTAAATTTCAGTGTACTGTGTATCTGTGATTATTTGTTATTCTCTGTTGATTGATACTTCTCGTGATATATTGATGATATATTTTTTATAAAGTTCATGATTACAAGTTCTGATTAAAAGTGGTAAAATATTGCATAATATTGATTCACCCCCCGTCTCAGTATTCCAACAATTGGAATCAAAGCAGGTACTTCAAGAAAATAGTCTAACCATTGGAAGGAAGATCATGGAGTACGCTAAGATTGGAGCACCAATGTTTGATGGTCAGAATTATGCTTTATGGAATAAAAGAAGGAAAGCCCTTTTACATGCACAGGGATTTGATAGCTGGAAATCAGTAGTAGACAGATACATGGCACCTTCCACTCCTCCAACAGACGAAGATGGAAAGAAAATCAGTGAAAACAATTCAAAGGTTAAAAGAATTATTCCAGGTAGCCTTGTTGATAACTTATTTGTGAAGGTGATGCATTGTGACATTGCAAAGGATCTTTGGGGAAAACTTCAAAAACATTATGAAGGAGATGCTAAAGTAAAGGGTGCCATGATTCAAACCTATAGAGGTAAATTTGAACAACTGAAGATGAAGGAATATGAAGATATAGCATCATACTTTCTACAAGTTGATGAAATAGTAAATTCCATTAAAGGATTGGGAGAATAAATTAAAGAATTAGTAGTTGTTCAAAAGGTACTTAGGTCTCTTACATTGAGATTTGATCCTAAAATATCATCCATAAAAGAAAGAGAATATATTTCCACATTGAGGATGGACGAGCTACATGGGATACTCATAGCCTATGAAATGAGAACAGAGCAGGATAATCCACCTAGGAAGGAAGCAATGTTCAAGGCATCCAAGAAGACCAAGAAGAATAAGAAAAAGACAAATTTAGATTGTAGTTGCAGCGATGATTCTAATGAAGATGAAGAGATGGCCAACTTCGTAAGGAAGTTAAAGAAAGGAACTAGAAAGTACAAAGGTAAGATTCCTTTTAAATGTTTTAATTGTGGTAAAATTGGTCATTTTTCTAATAAATTTCCATATGCTAAGAACAAAAAGAATGATGAAGAAAAATTTCCTAAGGAAGAAAAGAAATATCAAAAGGTAGACAAGAGAAGAAACAAGAAGAAATTCTTCAAGGAAAGTTTCTACTCAAAGGAGGACAACTCATCATCCAATGAGGACAATGATAGTGACAGTGACTCGGAAAATGTACTATTTATGTCTTATGAAAATGATGAAGAGGATTATGAACAAGAAGGTGAATTTGATCTCATAGAAGAACTAATCAATGATTTAGAAGTACTAAAAAGAGAGAGTAAGAAAAACAAAACACCCAAGGGAGAATTACTTATGATAAAAGGGGATTCTCAAAATCCTAACTCTGAAAAGGATCGGTAGAGGATTATGAACCTGAAAGTCCAAGTTGAAGAATCTAGAAGGATCAAAGAGATACTCAGAAGTAGGAACAAAAGGAAGAAGAGAGCTTAGAAACTGAAATAATTTCACTAAGGAAGGAAATTCAAAAAAGAGATATGTAGTAGAAAAACAACAAAATACTGGATGAAATCATCAGTGCTCAAAGGTTGTATCATGACAAGTCTAGATTGGGATACAACTAAACACATATAGAGAATGGTTCAAGCTCTATGACTACAAAAGAGGAAGCAGAGAAAAGGACTTATGTAGAAGTCACCAAAGGATTAACCAAGAAGGAAGAATGCAAGCCCTCACATGAGAATGATCGGGAATATTATTACAGAAGGATGGCACCATATAGAAGACCTAGGTTTCATAATCAAAATCCAACTATGGAAATAAATTAAGAAGAAAATTGCAAAGGAACAACACCATTCAAAATATCTCCTAGGTATCAAACTATCTTTCTTGGTTCATGTTATTCTTGTAACAATTTTGGGCACAAAGCTATAAAATGCAAAGCTTATGCTAAGAACATAAGCAACTATGAAGGTCACCCTAGAATTAATCATATCAGAAAGCCTCATGAAGCATACAACAGAAACTATAACATTTTTGGCTCATTGAACAATGAAGTAGAATGTTATAAATGCAACAATTTTGGACACATGGCCAAATATTGCAGATTGGCAGTTCCTCCAAAGGAACCAAAGCAGGAATTCAACATTCATCAAAGGGACCAATCAAGAATTTGGATAAGAAAGAAGGATAAACCAAATGTTGAAGAATGTTCCCTTGCACTACAAGTCCAAAGAAGAAGAAGTGATTGGTACGTTGACAATGCTTTTTCAAAACATATGACAGGTGACAAGAATAGATTTATAACTCTGAAGAAAGAAAAAGATGGATCAATTTCATTTGGTAATGACAACTCAGCCAAAATTATAGGGAAAGGCACAGTCAAGCTTGGAAGTAAGGATGCCAAGATAGAAAATTTCCTACTTGTTGAAAACATGAAACATAATCTACTAAGTGTGAGTCAAATGTGTGATCAAGGACATAGAATTGTATTTGACTAAGAGAAGTGTGAGATAAGAAAAGAAGGATCAGGAAAATTGGTGGCTACAACAATAAGGACTCCAAACAACATACATCTTAAATGATATTGGAAAGGAAATATGTTTCTTAGGAAAGGAAAATAAAAGTTGGATTTGGCACCGAAGAATGGGACACGTAAACATTAACAATCTAGTCAAAATTAGCAAAAAGGGAGTAAGATAAATGCCCGAAATCTCAAAACCGACCAGTACTATGTGCAAGCATTGTCTACATGGAAAACAGACAAGAAAATAATTCAGATCAAAGGAATACTCTGCAACAAATCCATTGGAAATTGTGCACACTGATATATGTGGACCAATGAGAAGAAAAGGACTAAATGGAAAATAGTACTTCATATTACTTATTGATAACTATACAAGAATGACTGTAGTTAGTTTTCTCAAGAAGAAATTAGAGGCATTTGGAAATTTTAGAATATTCAAGGAGATGGTTGAAAATGAAATGGATTTGAGAATTAAGTGATTAATATCAGAAAATGGAGGAGAATTCATATCAAAAGAATTCATGGAATTTTATGAATAGAATGGAATAAAAATACAGTTCTCGACAACTAGGATACCTCATCAAAATGGAGTCATTGAAAGGAAGGCACTGTAATAGAGATGGCCAGAACAATGTGAAATTATTCCAGGTTGAGTAATATATTTTGGGTACAAGCAATGCACAGATACATTCATATCTTGAACAAAGGAATGCTCAGAAACAACAGTGACAAAACACCATATGAGTTATGGAAGGGAAGACCAATGAATTTCAAACATTTTAGAGTATTTGGAAGCAAGTGATACATAAAAAGAGAAGATGACAAAGTTGGAAAATTTGACTCTTGAGTTGATAAAGGAATATTGGTTCAATAATCAAGCAAAAACAAGGCATACAAGTGTTACAATCCGAGACTCAACAAGATAGTGTAAATCATAAATGTAAAGATTGATGAAGAATATGTGCAGAAGATCAAAGAAGAAAGAATAAATACTAAAGAGAAGGAAGTAGAAGAAGATCCCAAAGAAGAAGTGCTAGAATAAGAACAACAAGAAGAATAATAGACAGAAGTAGAACATGAAAAACATGACCAACACAACCTTTTGATGCCCTACAGGACGCCTAACCATCAGGTTCAAAAGAATCATCCACCATAACAGATTATTTGAGATAAAAATGCAGGAATAGAAACCAGAGGAAGTAAAGGGTTTTATACACTAGAGTAGAGATACCTTGCACTACTATCCATGATTGAACTCGTCATATTTGACAAAGCCAGTAATGATGAACATTGGGTCAAGTCCATGGAATAAGAACTGCATCAAATAGAGAATAATAAAAAATGGGAACGAGTGCCAAGAACAAAGAACAAAAATGTGATTGGAAAAAAATGGGTGTTCAAAAACAAACTAAACGAAGATGGACAGGTAACCAGAACCAAGGAAATCTTAGTATACAAAGGATATGCACAAGTTGAAGGAGTATATTTTGAAGAAACTTTTTCCCCTATTTCCATAATGGAACCAATCAAACTGATCTTGTCCTATGCATGTTCCAAGAGAATCAAAGTATATCAGATGGATGTAAAATTAACATTTCTAAATGGTGAATTAGAAGAAGTTTGCATTGAACAGTCGAAATAATTCCTACTATCATAAAGGGAATATTATGTTTACATATTTAAGAAAGCTTTGTATGGACTCAAATAATCCCCTAGAGCCTCATATTCAAGATTCAACAAGTATTTGCAGGAACAATGGTTCAAAAAGGGTAATGCAGATAGTAATTTCTATGTAAAGGTTGATAGAAACAACATACTTATCATTTAAGTATATGTGGATGACATTATCTTTGGAAGTGATGATGACAGGATGAGTGGGAAGTTTTCCTAATACATGTAGAATGAGTTTGAAATGTCAATACTTGGTGAATTGACATTCTTTTTCGGACTTCTGATATCTCAACAGGATGAAAGCATTTTCATTTCCCAAACGAAGTACATCAAATAAATGTTGAAGAAGTTCGAAGTGGAAGATTGCAAACTAGTAAGCACTCTGATGGTGATTGGTTACAAGTTGAGAAAAGATGATGAATCTAAGGAAGAAGATCAGAAACTCTATAGATCAATGATTGGAAACCTACTCTATGTGATAGCTTCAAGACCATATGTAATGAAAGTAGTTGGACAAGTTCCAATATTTCAAGCAACACCAAATTAAACTCATGTTCTAGCAGTAAAGAGGATCTTCATATATATTAAAGGAACAACAAAGTTTGGATTGTGGTATCCAAAATGGAATGATATGACTATGGTCACCTACACAGATTCAGATTGAGAAGTAATCATTGATGATTGAAAAAGTACTAGTGCAACAACCTTCTATTTGGGTGATTGTCTGGTATCCTGGTTAACTAAAAATCAATCCTCATTATCATTATCTATAGAAGAAGAAAAATACATTACAGCAACAACATGTTTTACTAAGGTTCTCTGGATGAAGAAAAATAAGCAAGATATACAAGTAAGGTATGATGATCCCATTTCAATATTTTGTGACAATATCGGTGCTATCAGTATCTCCAAGAATCTAGTGATGCATTCCAAGACCAAACATATTCCGATCAATTTTCACTTTCTGCAGGAACAAGTTACAGAAAAGAATATCAAGTTAGAGTATATTGGGACAAGGGAACATATTGCATACATCTTAACTAAACCTATCCCAAGAGATACATTTGAATATCTTCGACAAAAACTTGGAATAGTTTATGCTCCACAGTGATCTACATGTCTTTTGCTAGAAGACAAGAAAAGATAAATCATCTATCAAGAGACGCTAAAGGAATATTAAGATGAATTATTTTCTAGATGTTGGTAGTTTGCTTCATTAGGAAGCACCAATGGACAAATTGCACCAGAAGAGAGAAAGAACAAAAGTGGGAGAGAAATTTTAGAAGCATAGTGTCAGAAGAAGGTATGTTATCAGGGGGTGTTACCCCTTTCCATTGATGTCAAAGGGGGAGAAAGAAAAAAATCATGCAGACAAGGGGAGCATTGGTCGCAGGGGGAGAATGAGTGTTTTCATCAATGCCAATGAGTGAAGATGATATGCACCAAGTTGGTTTGTTGATTTGAGATTATATTCTTTAGGTCTTCTTCATGAGTAAAGTTATGTCTTTTATGTGTTAGTCTGAAGCTTGTATCTTGGATGGTATGGCACATGCTTAAGGCATGTCTTGGAGTAAGTTTTGGTACATGGTTGCATTTGGATGAGGTTCATGTCTTGGTGATATTGAAACATGATTGAGACCTATCCTTGGTACATTGTGTATGGATATTATGGTTCATTGTTAGAGGCACATCTTTGTGATATTGGCATATATTTGAGGCATATACTTGGTATATGATCTTGGTTTTTATGGTGCATACTTGAGGAATATTGTTGAGACATTGGCACATCTTGGATACTTGGTATATGGTTTACTTTATGGTATATGCTTGAGGCATATCTTGGATACATTGGATTATATATTTGGTATATGGTGTATGGAATGATTGAGACATATCATGAGTGATATGGTATATGGTTGAGGTACATGTTCTGGTATATGATTGATGTACATGGTATGGTGATGTTTTTGGTGTCAATTTGAGTGGATCTGGTTATAGTTGGTTGATCATGGTATATCAGTGACAGATGCAGTGACAAGTTTGTGTATCAGTGATAGTGGCAGTGATAGTATTAGTAGTAATGATAGTTGATTCTACACTTATATTTCAGGGCAGCAGGACAGGGCAAGGAAAGGGGGTTGTATCCTCCTTCAGGTTGGTGCCAGAGAATTAAGGGAGTCGTATTTTCCTTCAATTTGGAGCCTATAAATCAATGGGTCGTAGCCTCATTTCAATTGGAGCTGGAGAACATAGGGATTTGGAGCTTCCTTCAGGTTGGAGCCTATAAATCAAGCAGTCATAGCCTCCTTTTAGTTGTAACTGGAGAATTCAAGGAGGTGCAACTTCCTTCAAGTTAGTGCCTATAAATCATAGGGTTGGTACCTCCTTCCAGCTGGTGCTGGAGAATTTGGAAGTCGATGCTTCCTATGAATGTAATATTTGACATATAAGAAAGTGTTATGTGGTTTTCTCCCATTTGAATTTCCACGTAAATTCTGATGTACAATGTATCTATGGTTATTTGTTATGCTTTGTTGATTGATATTTCTCATGATATATTGTTGATAAAGTTAATTATTACATGTTCTAATTAAAAGTGCTAAANCCCCCCCTCTTAGTATTCCAACAAAGAGGGTCACAGAGACCATAAGGTCTTGTGTCAAGGATGAAGGAATAAACAAACCAAGATCCATTTGGGATTCCATTCACAGAGTCCATATCCAACGGATTATTGTGATTAATAAGTAAAACAATACACACAGATATCGAGATAACACATGATAAACACATAATAGATCAGAATTGTTGCAACTTTATTATTCCTTTCATTCCATTCAACACAAACATACATTAAACAAACTATATTTGACAACAACATAGTTACACATCCCTTCTAATATAATTTCCCAAAAACACAACATATGATAGACTCAGATTTATATTCAAAAGAATTACAATGTTAAAAAAGGCTCAGAGTGAGCTCAATACAAATAACTCAATGGCTCTCATCTAACCATATAAATCTATCTATTATGTCATTGATTCCTTTTATATCCTTCTCTACTCGAGAGCTTTGTCTCTTTCTGCTTTGCTCCACTCATTCTACTGACAAATTGCCTTGCACACTTAAGGCACTTGTCTGTAGTCCATGTATTCTTTTGGAATCAAGGCAATATTAACTGCCTCACTAGCTCATATTTTGTCAGTTCCACGATCCCTTTTGTTGTTGTTCGTAATCATTTGAGAAGATTTATCGATGATTCCTTTCTTCATTCTAGTGTGCGGCTTCTTGATTTTAGGCGCTCCTAACAAAACTCAAAACGATATGCATAATTTATACCTTAGACTTGGATCGAAATATCAAAATTCATTCTATCACACAATCCTTGCCCTTCTCTATGCTTTTAGATTAAGTGTGTGCAAAATTGGAATGAGCACATACAAAACTTGGAATGAGTGCACAGAACTTCGTTTGTGCATGTGTGTGAAATGAATCCAAAAGATTGGGTGCCAATAGGCCCCCACCACTATTACTTGGCTCATACTCAAGCCAACAACTTCATGGAATTACTGCTAGAAATTGAGTAAGAGAAAACCATCCTCATCGATGGCCCAAAGCATCAAACCAAGTTGTGGTTGTAGTCATTTTTGAGTAAGAGGAAATCAAATGTTCGGGTTGTAGTTGCAACCCGACTCAAGTCCTAGAATGAGTCAAGCATGCTCCATGGTGAAATATGGAGTTCGAGTGCATGCTGCTAGACTCCCTACCTATTACCTTTTTTGGTGTCTATGGAGGTGAATGAGGGATTTTTTTTAAGCATGCCTTTAGATGCCCACCCCTAAAAAGAGGTGAGGCTCCATCAAGAGAGAGCATCAAATGTTGCTTGTCTTGTTGTCTTGCTAGGATAGACCGAGCCAAAGGTTGTGGGATTGTTTCTACCAAATATGTGAGGATCCATGTTGATAGGTGGGAGTAGTGAGCCCAGTAATTGAGTTGGATGTATTTGTTTTCATCGGGCTCGATGTTTTCGAAGGGGGATCCATGAAAATATATGGGAGAAGGGATCTTGACAAATAAGAGAGTAGATTCTCTCCCTATCAGCAAAGGTGATGATCCATGGTGTCCATTCAACTAGCTTCAAACTTAGATATTTGGTGAATGGCTGCATATTCAAAACATAATTTAGGGAGAGGTGTAGGGTGGTGTGGAATCCTACTACAAAATAATAGGGAGGGCCCCCATCCTAGCAGTTTATGACAAAATGGAAATTTGTGTAAAAATGAAACTATGGGTTTTTGGGCTACCTGACTAAATTGAGAAGGACATATTATTGATAGTCTACTAAAACACGCCACGAATATAAAATTAGAAAGAGAATGGGGAAAATTTGAGGAGTTGGGGTAGATGGGAGGAATTACCACTAGAACAATGGAGGAAGTCATAGGCGAGGGTGGGAAAAAGTGGGACATGGATAATTACTCCATCGAGAGAATAAGGGGGGTGGTATATATAGAGTGGAGAATGGAGTAAATGGTAAGTCAAGGTGAAAGAGAGATCTTACGGGAAGGGTTTGCATGAATAATAAGTAGAAAGTGGCGGCAAAGCATGACACATGGGGAGATCAATTGTCGGATCCACCGTACTAGTGATGCTTATCAGGGATTGTAATGGAATAACTGACTATGTACATGTAGCATGTGCGAACTTCCCAAATAGGATTGATTTCCATTTCAATGAACTGAATCTCCAAGAAACTCCTCCGAGGCCCACGTGAATCTAGAAGGCAGGGACAGGAAATTGTACTTATGGGAAAATAGCAGCCTAAATTAGAAATCTAGGAAATCTTCAAAAATTGTCAATCTATCGATTCCACCTATGTGATTGATGTGGAGTTTGGGATGTCAAAAAGGTTTATTATGCCGACTATAATATATGTTATATGTTGTACGTCCTATATTAAACCTACTCTACCAGTATTCAAATGTGGGAGAGGGAGATATATGTCAGTTGACCCCTACGAGTCATAGTACGCCTTCAAATTGATGTTATTAATGAGTTGGGTTTCCTTGCAAGGTTTCCAAATTGGAAGCACTTGCTTCACTGATGTAGACTAGCTGGAAAGGATCCAACTAGCTCATGTGTATCTTTCCAAGGCGTTGTAAATATTTGTTGTCATATAATAACACTAAAGATGCAGGCTAGAGAGTTTTTTGGCAGATGTTGTGATCATGAAATGCCTTATGCCTTTCCTTTTGCACCACCTAGATGAATCCTACCATCATTTGGTTATCCTCTAGTTCCATGAGCTCATCTAACCTGTGTTGAAGGGATTGTTCATCTATCATCTGGGTTGCAAGGGTGACCTGGAGGCTAGGAACAACAAATTTGAGTGGCATGACTACTTATTTTCCATAAACCAATATGAATGGCATGTGATTTTTCATCCTTTTACACATTGTTTGATAATCCCATAATATTTTGGGATCCGTTGATACCATTCATCACACTACATATTGCAAACTTTGGTTAAAGCATGCTCTAGAATTGTATTAAAATCTTCAACCATACCATTAGCTTGAGGGTTATAGGGAGTGTTGTTTTGGTGATGTATCATGAAATCCTGAGTGAGGTGTTGAATGGTCTCGTTCAGAAAATGTGACCCATGGTCACTGATCAACACCCTTGGACAACCAAATTTGGTGATGACATTCTCAAAAATGAATCATGTCATCATTTTTGTTGTAAAATCTTAGACTGTCGTGGATTCGGCCTATCTAGTAAGGTATTCAATCATTGTAATAATGTAGCATGTCCCTGTGTGATGCATGGGGGTATTGATGGGACCCACAAACCATATTACCCATTTGTCGAATGGCTCTAGTAATGTCACAGGAAATAAAGGAATCCCATATCTCCTGCATGGATTTCTAATCTGTTGGCATACATCATAGTGTTTGCAGCAGTCATTCGCATATGAAAAAAGTGAGGGACAACACCCTATGTGCAGAACCTTGTGTGTTGTAGCCTTATCGAAATTGTGGCCTCCAACAATACCTTATGCCCTTCATATAATATGGAGTGTTGTTCATGTTATATCGCACACTGACACAAGATGCCATATATGCCCAACTTATACAATTGTCCATCAATCAACTGATAATATACACTACAGGTCACTAGTGGACGACGTTGAGCCAGAGTATATATTGTGGGAGACTGGATAGTCATGAGAAATTCCATGATTTTGGCCAATTTATCAAGCATGGCTTTGACACGAAATATTTTTTCATCGGGGAGTTCATCGTCGAGGATCTTATCAGCTTCACTAGTCTCGATCTGTGAGAGATGATTTGATCCAACATTATACTTCCTCGGCTTCACCATAACTTCAAAGTAAAACTCTTGAAAGAGAAACAACCAACGACATATTCATCCACCCAACACCATCTTGTTGACCAAATACTTGAGCGTGGAGTGGTCAGTGAATAATTTAAAATCAAACCCTAGCATGTAGTGGTGAATTTTTTGTAAGGTATATAACATGGCAAGGCCCTCATGCTCAATGGTCATATAATTATTTTTGACATCAGATAGCATGTGACTGGAAAAGTATACTAGATGGTCAATATTGTCTTCCCCTTGTTGCGTAAGAACCACGCCCAACACAATGGATGAAGCATCAACATGGATATGAAAGAGTTTAGACCAATCAGGGAAAATTAAATTAGCGCAGTGAAAAGATTCTCTTTAAGAGTATCTTTCGTTGTATAGAATTCTGGTGTCCAAATATACTTAGTGTCTTTGCAAAATAGATTTTCTAATGGGGTTGCAATCTTTCCATAATTATGAATGAATTGTCGGTAATATCCTGTGTGACCCAAGGTAGCACGCATCTCTTGAACTGATGTGGGGGAGACCATACCCAAGATGGTGGTGATCTTATCTTGGTCTACCATCAAACCATACTTGCACATGGCGTGGCCCAACAATGTGTCAAATGGTGTATAGAAGATGCATTTCTTCAAATTCAAGGATATTTGTAGCTGGTGGAATCGATCCAGCATCAACCAAAGGGCTTGCACGAGTTCCTTCAATAGACTGATTATGGTCCAATCATCTAAATATACTTCAAGAAACTTATGGATGAACTCCTTGAAGATTGTGACCGCTATCTGGGAGAATATTGTAGGGGCATTCTTTAAACCAAAGGGCATAACAGTGTACGCAAAGGCCCCCATTTTTCTGCAAAGGTGGTTTTAGCTTGATCTTCCTCTGCGATCCAAACCTAATGATACCCTGAAAAATCCATCTGCAAAAGAGTAGGATTCACAGATACCAAAATTTTCCAGCACCTCATTTGTGAAGGGTGTCGAGAAATGGTCGTGGATGTAGGCTGCATTGGGACTCCTCAAATATACATAGATTTGAATATCACCAGTTTTCTTGGGTTGCACGACCATGGGACTAATCCATTCGGACTCATCCATAGAGACAATGATCCCAACATCCAACATATGATCCAATTCTTTACGCACCTTTTCCTTATATTTGGGATTTAACTAGTAGGGTTTGTGCTTGAATGGTTTGGCATCTGGTTTGAGCTGAATATTCATGGCCCCTAATGATCCTTCAATGCCTTTCATTTTAGAAAAACTCCATGGAAACAAGTCCCCATATTCTTTGAGGAGGTCAAAAAATTGAGTGATTGTCTTCTTATCCCAATAATCTCAAATGCTAGCCATCTTGGGTGCTTCCTCAGTGCCAATATTATATTTCTTGGATTTAATCAAGCCATTATAATATAGGGGTGCCATCACTGCCACCTTACCTTTTAACATGTGTTATCCTTTAGATTATTTGATTTAGATGTCATGAGGGTCATCATCATCAATATCATCAACCTTGATCTTCCAAAAATGTACTATCTCTATTAGTTTTTCCATCGACTGATGATATGAGAAAACCACCCTGGGTGTGGCTTCCTTTAATTTTCGATGAAAAATAAAATATTTGATCTGGAGGAGAGCCTCTCTTTGAACCAGATTTTCTGCAGTGAAGCTGAATGTTAAAAAATATTGGGAGCTCACATGGGTCCACTCGATCATTTTTCTCATGAGCTCCTCCTGAATGTACCAACTTCTAGAGACCATATTCATAGTGTGGATGAATCGATGGATATTCTTAGAATTCTAGGATCATTTACAAAAAGAATTGTGTTCTTGAGAATCCTCAGTACCCTTGTACCGATAGGCTAGTTCGAAATCAGAGATGGGATGGAATTGAACCTTTATCGACTCTGCTACATGCGCCCAACTCTAAATATCCAGGTGATGTGTCTCCCAACACCATGAAAGTGTCCCTTGAACCACTACATCCATGGCTTGAAGCCTCTACTCCACGGGAATGGTTTTATCCATCTATATGAGAAATGTCTCTACCATCCCTATCCCATCGAACTGTAGGGAATCAAAAAGCTTCAATATGATCCGGTGCACTTCTTTTGTTATCCTCGCACATCTACAAATGGATACTTCATAGAGATTGTTTTTCCACCTATCCATGGAATCTTCATAATATGTCTCATAAGACTTGGCACTTCTCAAACATAACTCTCCATCCACAGTGGGGTTCCCTACACCCCGTGATATTATAGATGTTTTCAATAACTGAGCTCCATGCATCCTCATCCACTTGTGGGGGGGGGCGAAGAAGAACAAAAGTGAAACCCCCAAATTATGAGTAGATTTTGAGTTTCATTGTTCAAAGTAGTCAAAGAAGTGATTTATGGAGTTGATCTGCAATTACAGAGTTGAATTTGTCCTTGGAGTTCAATTTTTTGTGTGTTCATAGTGGCTGTGAAGTTTCATGGATCGACGACCTAGATTAATTTGACCTGGAGAAACAACGACTGAGATTGAATCACAGAGGATCAGAGTAAATCATTCTCAAAAGGCCTTCAGAAAGGAAGTGCTGGAAAAGACTTGGAGTCGAGTAGGAGGTTGATTCTGAAGAGAGGAATCTAATGAAATGATGAGTCATCAGATTAGTCGAGGCCATTCTCAGTCATCAGATCTTATGGAGATGTTCTTTTGAAAAAGTGTTTTCGGAAGATCTCGTTCAGAAAAGTTATGATGGTATCAAGAAGGGAATATTCTTCGATACCCTCTTTTCATAGCAGTGAAACTTCCCTAATATTTTCAACTCCAAATGAAAAGTTCCAACAATATCGAGAAGGGAATATTCTTCGATACCCTCTTTTCGGAGTAGTGAAACTTCCCTTATCTTATGAAGTCTGAATGAAAAGTTCTAATGGTATCGAGAAGAGAATATTCTTCAATACTGTCTTTTTGTAGCATTGAAACTTCCCTAATCTTCTAAACTCCGAATGAAAAGTTCTGACGGTATCGAGAAGGGAATATTATTCGATACTCTCTTTTTGGAGTAGTGAAAGTTCCCCAATATTCTGAAATTCAAATGATAGGCTCTAACAGTATCGATAAGGGAATGTTATTTGATACCCTCATTTCAGAGTCCCATTTGAGCCCAATTATTTAGCACTCCAAATGGGCACCTCCGATAGACAGTCCATATCTCTTTCAAATTGAGATCAATGATGTATATTACCACATAGGTAAAATTGTTACATAGTTTCAAAAAAAAAAAACAAGTCTAGAGCCATTTTATTATTTTGGACATAACTGGAGCCCATTTAGTCATATTTGGATGAAACTTATGGGTTTTGTCTATAGAGATGATATCTACAAAAGTGTCAAAGAGGGTCATTGTCCATTTCTTCTTGGACTTGTCAAAAATTATGAAATAATGGTTTCTAAAGATATGGGTCCAGATCATTGGTAGAGGTCTAGATTAATTTGAAATTAATTGTGAGTGTCCATAAAGCAAACACGGAAATAACCCACGAACGAACTGAAAAAATCCTAAGGGGATTGAAATGGGGATGTTGAAATAGGCCAAAATCCACTATTTCGGTCCTTTTTTGAGATTTTGTAGATTTTCGAAGGAAAAGTGACCCCAAATCATGAAACTGAAAATTTTTATTTACTCATCCAGAAAAACAACTTTGGTTTAGTGAAAATATTCCAGAAGTGCACGGATTGAGAGATAGCTAATTTTTCCAAAAATTCAAGTCTAGAAAAAGAGGTGAAAAGGGGCAAAATGGTCATTTCCGTATTGCTTCAGTTTTTTTACAGGAACATGAGATTGTAAATTGGAGAGTTTTTATGAATTCCTTGTGATTTTTATTATCTATGCCTCATATAAAAGTTTCTCTAGTTCATGACATATTTTCTTCTGCAATTGACTGAAGTTGTCATTTCAATACAATTTCACCAGTGGAGAAAATGCACAAATGAGGTGAAAGTGGATTTTTCAAGAAGCCATAACTTTCAGCTCATAAATCGAATTGGGGAAATCGTACAGTCGTTGGAAAATTGATTCAGATAAGAATGACCTGGAATTGTTAGAAATTTGAGAATTGTGATACAATTCTTCATGATTTGAGCAAAAACAATGCATGTAACATTAATTGAAAAATTTATATAATATGCATAATTCTAACAAAATGAGGGCTTACACATTTAGTAGAATTAGAGGTACAATCATATCAATTCAAGACTAGGATTATATATTAGATTCATGGAATCATGACAGAGTTTGTAGAAGTCGGTTGAGGCAATAAAGAGTTACAGGGAAAGTAATGAAAAGTGGATAAAGAACTCAAGAAGAGTGGAACAAAAATATTAGTCAACAACTACAGAATCTGAATGAATTGTAAGTACAAAAGAAAGATTCCTCACATAAGACATGAATCTAGAAAGTGAATAATTTCATTAATGGGAATAGAAAGGAAAAGCAAGTCTACATAGTATTGAAGGTAGAGAGGTGTAGATAGCTACAAAGCTTGATATGAAAGAGAACAAGAAGATTAAGAGGTGATGTGTGAACTATCTCTATGTGCCAACAACATGAGTGCTTGAGAAGGATTTTCCATCTATAAATTTGTTGCCTTGTCTAAAATTAATCAGAGAAAGAAAGTCACTTCTGATATTAGATTTCACAGTGATATCATGATACCAATGTAGAGAAATTCAAGATAGAATAATTAATTCTCTTTCACTTGAAAAGTTTCACTGAATGAAAATAGACTTCCATTGGGAATGGCTTGAGTGGGAAAACTATGTCTTCATAGGAAATTGTTAAATGAAGTAAAGAGAATTATTTCTACAAAATTGAAAATCCAATGGACAACTAGAAGTAATAGTAGGGATGTGGAATGAGTATAGGTAAGTTGATTCAAGGATGTTGTGGTAGTAGAGTAATGGAATGTTGCGAGAAACCTCATTCCAAGGTGTTGGAATGTTTTATAAAGGTAAATATTGGATATGAATACCTAAGAAAAGTTGTTGCAAATAGAACACATCGATTGGATTGCATATTGGCCAGGTGGAAATTGGCTAGAAAGTGTTCATTCGATGGAACAATAGTGCATATGAGCAGAATGGGAGCACACAAGGAAACAAGGATATGAAGAAATTCAAGGAAAACTAGCTACAAAATAAATAAACAAATAAATAAGTGAATTGAAATAGAAATGCACTAGAGTGCATAATGCATACAAATAGTTTAGAATGTAGATGGATTAGTAAGCATGCTAACAGTGATTGTTTGGTGCATATGGATGTGCATTTGTGCATATATGCATGCTTGGATATGCATATGGAATTCTTGTGGACCTAGAATAGTCTGTTGTTATATACATGCAATAATGATGTTATGGAAATTGAATATGACTAATGATGGATTATGTATTCAGTAAAAATGGCATATCATGGCTAAAGAGGTGGATGTATATGCTACATATGAATTTCATCCATGCGAAGACCCATGAGGGTGGTAGGAATGGTAATTGAAAGGATGGAAGAGGAAGCCTGCAAGATTCTACAAATATAAGCTGATCAGATAGCATCAAGCAGGTTGATAACAACCATGCATGTATGCATTTAGTTTCTTCCTATGCATAAATATTGAAGGGAATTGAGGTAAGAATTCCCTCAGTTAAATTTCAAAGAGTTAAATTGATATGTAATGGTCGAAGGCATAGAGCATGTAAATGTTGATGATGCTATAATGCATTTAGATAAAATGTTAGTTGCATATTTTGTTATGATTGGTTATGGGATCATAACCAGGTCCAGTCAAGAGACATACTCTTTCTACAACAATGAACACCCACATGGCTAGTCATGTGTGAGACCATGATATTGTTGGATATGGAAGGGATATAGCACTATGTGAGTGCTCAATGGTTTCCCTGTATAGTTGATGTTTGGATTGCAACCTCTTTTCCAGCACTAAAGAGTACTTAGGAATTATGTTTCCTCGTGTTGTGTATGGGTTGAATACAAGGGTATCCAAATAGTCGGGAAGTATTGGGAAGATTTTGAATGTTGTGTCGACACATTGGCCAGACCTTCCAACCCATCATGGTGGAATGCATGACATAGTTATGTGGTATTATGTATTCAATGAAGGGATGCATTGTGTAGATGTGGCCATGGGTATTGGCACATCGATTGTTATTTTATTAGTAATTAATTGTTGCATTATGAAAAGTATGTGGTGTTTCAAATGCATAATGAATGATAGCTACATTATATTAATATGAATACTAGTTCAAGGTTATTGAATTGTTGTTTGTTACAATTATGAGATCACTTTTTGGAGTTGTTGAAAATGTTACAAGTGGTATTAAAGGAATTATTGAATGCATTTTGGTGAATTCATGTATATATATGTCATAGAAATGATTATGATAACAA
>ML779717.1:227542-253820 GCA_009831015.1 Picea engelmannii | reverse complement strand
TTTTGATATGAGCTTAATAAAGAATTTATTATATCAAATATAGTAACTTTATAGTTTTCACTTTTTAACAGGTATCCAGATGGAAGAGGGCACTAAAAGAAAATCCAAATCAGCCCAACTTGAGGTTGACCCAATGAGGTTTCATCCAAATCTCATAATTTCAGGTGCAAAACCATATGAAGAAGATGACTAGCATTATGTCACTGTAGGAAAAGAGCACTTCATTGTATGTATCCTTGCCATGCTTTTTAGTTGTTTTCCTCTACTACTTATCTGAAGTGTAGTTTTTTTCACTTGAATCATTTTGTACATCATTGTAGAATTTATATCCTTCCTGCATGATGTGTTGAGCAATTTCCCTCATGATTCTAAATTGCATAAAGATGATATTTCATAGGGCAATTCATCATTTCTTTATAGTTTAAGGAAAAGTCTTTCTATGTGAGTGTAAATGCAGAAAATGCATAGGAGAATCATTGAGCAATTAAGAGCTCTCAGATTTTTTACAGAGTAGTTAGAGGGTTGTTGCTAGCAACCATTTAAATATTGAAATGGGATTTTTACATTGGTATACTATATATGATAGAGAAGAGACTCTAAACCTTGAAGTCATTGTTGTGTAAAAGCCAAAAATGATTTGAGATACACATGGCAGCACGCAAATCACTGATCATAAGATAAAGAGAATCTATCACACAGTTATTCATATTAGTCAATGGAAACTCCAGGTACCAGAACAACAAGAAGGATATAAACCCCAAGTTTCTTCACAACTTTGACATAAATATCAACAGTAGAACAGATAAAGGAAGGCGTTAAGTGAAGGAAAATGGGATGTAATTGCCCTAAAATTAATTTTGAGCAGGTATGAAGCCTCCTTGGTGTTTGTGGTTCAGACCCTTTGATAACTGAGTCATTGTTCCATGTTTATTCACATTATGACTTCAACTACAAGGACGGTGACATATTTTTACAAGAGAGCAACTTTTACTATAGGAAACTCAGAAGAGAACTCTGTGAGAAACTTGGACAATAAGACCACAGTGACAGATTGCAAGAAGGAGAAGCAGTTAAAACATCTGAGATGGAATCAGAATGTGAATCAAAGTCAGACCTTGCAAATAGTAGTGAGAAGGTTTCTTTTTTTTTTACAGAGTAGTGAGAGGGTTGTTGCTAGCAACCATTTAAATATTGAAATGGGATTGTTACATTGGTATACGATATATGATAGAGAAGAGACTCTAAACATTGAAGTCATTGCCGTGTAAAAGCCAAAAATTATTTGAGATACACATGGAAACGCGAGAATCACTGATCATAAGCTAAAGAGAATCTATCACACATTTATTCATATTAGTGAATGGAAACTCTAGGTACCAAAACAATAAGAAGGATATAAACCCTGAGTTTCTTCACAACTTTGACATAAATATAAACAGTAGAACATATAAAGGAAGGCTTTAAGAAAATACAAAATCAGTAAGCACCTCTCTGAAGCCGCCACTACACCAATCAGATATGTGAGTTTGCAATCAGATATGTGAGTTTGTAAATTGCCACTGTGGTCGAGCCTTAGCGCGGAGCCGTGAGTGGGGTCCTCCTCTATGAGCGGGGTCTTGGACTAACAAAATATGGTCACTGCCAACTGGTGCCTGGGCCGAACCTAGGAGTAACCCATTACCAACCAGAAGAAAGTCCAAGAGTAAAATACTAAACCCGTAAACCTCAAGGCCCAAAGGGGAAATAAGAGGTAACAGAAGAAGAGTAAAACCATAATTTGTAAACCTCCGTTCCATCAAACCCCAAAGGGGGAATTCAAATAAGAATGAAGATGTAAACTAGGGAATGCATTTCAGATCCCATATAATTTATACCATGTGGGAGGGCAAAAAATCTCCATGTTTTTTGGAAATCAGGCAAAGGGAAGATTGTAGGCTGTAGCTACCCAGTGCTGAGTGCCCACTTCCCATACCACAAAATCGGGGTGAAATTAAACCATAAACCCCAATTTTACCAAATGGCATGGCTAAGAAGCTATCATAAATTCCCATATTTCTAAAAATTTGGCTAATGGAAGCTTGTTCCTCCAAATTTTAGGGGCTAAATATAATTTGTTTTCCTCTATCCCTCCTAAAAACATGGGCTAACCCTGTACACAATTTTTACCCTAAAATAAATTACGGGCTAATGAAATAAGTTTAAAAAAATCACTCTAATACAAAAAATTCGCCCAATAAAAAATTAGAGGCCCCTTAATTTTTCCCATGAGAGAAATTTCGCCCCTAAAATCATCTATGTTGAGGATAGTGCCAAAATAAGGGGAGGGGATGTAACACCCCGGTTTTAACCCTTATGAACTAGAATTTATTATGTAATTATGAATGATGGAAGTTTTGAATGAACTATTCACAACTGAGAATCCTTGGAGTTTCCAACATGGAGATTTCCTTACCAATAACATTGGATCCCTAGAGAGAAATGGAACAGCCTGAGGGAATGCATGGAAGAGAAAGGGGTTCTTTTATTTGGGTTGTGTAGGTTGAATGGGAAAGAGAGATGGAAATTAGGATTGGTGTGTGGTTGGGAAAACCTAAGAGATAATTAGCCAACTACTGTGTGTTTTAGATTTGGCCTAGGACCCATCCTTATGGATTCATAGCTCTGGCTCAGGGATGACCTGCTATTGAGAATTGGTACAACAATGTCTATGGTTGGGAGGAACGTCCTTGGTCTACAGTGAGTTGGTGATAGTTTAATTAAAGATAAGTTTTCTCTATGTTTTTTGTATAATGTATATTTTGTTGTGTATTTATTATTATCTCTAAAATTCATATTTATAATATGTATGCTTTTTGGTTATTGTTGTGCATGGCATATTATTAATTTGATTCATGTTGTAGCGTGAATATTGATTATTGCATGTGTGTCTTTCATGATTCTTTATTAATTAAAAATTTATCAGAATTCAAAATCGGTTTCGAAGTGTGTTTTAAAGTAGTTTGGCCAGCCTATGGGTGGTTGGGTACATTAAAAGTCGGCCTATGGGGTATATCTTGTATCAATTCTCCAACCACAACTGAATGGGAAACCAGACCAATTTTAGTTTTCCCATCGCCCCCAAAGACGTTTTGGATAAAATGTTCATTTTGAAACCCAAATCCAACATGACTCCATCAATGTCATAACCAACAAGCTCCGTTGTCATCTTGAACTCTCGACAAATGCACTTTTTCTTGTTGACCTGACATACATCTCTTTTTTGAAGAGGGGTCGATATGGTTACCTCCACTTCTCGTTCCCTCATGCAAGTAACCAACATTTTTGTCAACTTATTTGCAGCCTCTGGGTCATTGAGAAATTGCACATAGAAATGCAAGAAAGAACTGACTTGGTCCTTAAGTTATTTTTTGAGACCCAAGTCATTCAAGGCTTCTGTGCACGCTTCATGCTACAATTCCTCCAAGCATTTTTCTTCGTGCACTTTTTGCTCAGTGTGTTTCATCTTACTCTCTCTACAAGATTCTTCACTGACCATTGCATCATGCATTATATTTATTCGCACATGAAAGCTTCCTTCAAGGACCTTTGCATCGCACACTGCAACTCTTTCTAGGCATGATCCTATTCTAGTCATTTTTGTGTTGCCAT
Organism: Picea engelmannii; assembly: GCA_009831015.1. NCBI lineage: Eukaryota > Viridiplantae > Streptophyta > Pinopsida > Pinales > Pinaceae > Picea > Picea engelmannii. The sequence continues at coordinate 250,172 of ML779717.1, read as the reverse complement.
CTACACTTCTTCCTGGATTCTGGCCTCTTCCAATGACCTTTGTGTCACCTATTGCACATCTTCATGGATCTGATTCTCCTCGAGTGATCTATGTGTTGCACGATGCATCTCTTCGCAAACTCTTTCTTCTTATAATGCTCTTTGTGCATCATGCAAGAACATTTTTTTCTAGGAAACATCAATCTTTGGTGGGGCCTATGTTGCCTTCCTTATTTTTCCCTCCAGCTTTTGACGTGAGCCTTCACCACTCTCAAAGTCTACTCCTATCTTCACTCCTCCTTGGGTTACTACTTGGACATCAACCTCCTCATTCTTCTTCTTATTCTTGTGTGGATCCACATGTACCATGTTTCAATTGGTCTTCTTTTCTTCCCAATTTTTTAACTAGTTGGGAGAGCATTCGATGACATGCTCAGGACTGTAGTAGTATGAAAAAGCGCGTGCATTTTGGTACAAATCCTTGAAATATGACCAATTTCTCCACAATTAAAACAAGTGGGGGGTTTACCTCCCCCTCCACCATATCCTCGGTCACGACCAAACCCATAACCACCTCTAGGACTTCCTTGGTATTTGCCTCTTTCAGCACTGCCACGATCACCACCCTTCTTCTCTTCCTATACCCAGAATGTATCATGGGTATTTTCTTGCATCAGCTAGAGTGATCGACAATTATTAAGATCATGTCCCATGGATTTACAGAACTCACAGAATGAAGTATGGTTCATTGTTTGATACTTCTACAAAGTTGGGTATGGGGTGGCACATGGCCCCATTGTCTACATATCTCACACCATTATGTTTGTCTAGATAGAAATGGACTTGGCACACCCATCACCACATAATTTGGAAGTATAGGGAACTCATCCCTGTGATTCCCATCAACATGGCATGTGGTACACCAAACGTGCTTGCGCACGACCTTCATCTTCATCATATCTAGCAATGACATCGTCATGTTGGCTAGTTTCCACTACACTTTCACAAATACCAATGATGTCTCTTCCCCTCCTAGTGTATATTCTAGGCGCATTGCAATTTCTACGGACTCCTCTTGAGTTGTCAACTTTTGTTGAGTGAGCAAGACTTGGATATGGGGAAGAAACCCTGCAATAAACCACTCTTGTGTTGCACGTCATGGATTTTGAACATCAACCTATCCAATAAAATCTTAATACGTTGGGCATAATCCAACACAGTCTCACCTTCCTTCTATTTAATCTCCTTTATCTCCATGATACATTGAGACTCTGACATAGGTTTCTAGAATTCCCTAAGAATGTCTTTCTTAATCTTTTCCAGGGACCTCATATGTTTTAATGATGCAATGGCCTTGTACTTCATCTACCATGTCAAATCATTTTCCCTAAGCATGGTCTCCAACTGTGTGATATTTGTTGCTTCGTTTACTGCTACTACTACTGAGATCCCCACTAGAAACCCTATCCTCTATGCCACACATCTTCGCAGGCCTATCCTCATTTGTGATCCTCTCTAACACATCATACTCTTTTTCACTACCTCCTAGTGTGGTTTATATTCTCTTAAATGTATTCCCAACCCTTCATCGTGTGCCGCTAGCTAACATTTTTCCACTTCTCTACTCTACTTTCCTTCTTAGTTCAACTCTTCTTACATATCTCTCAATTATTTTTCTCCTCTGATCTTCTAGTTCCATCCCATACCTCACCTCATCTCAACAATTTATGGATCCTCCTCAATGGATCCATTTTCTTTCTCACTTTCCCCCATCCTTGCAACGCCCTCAGCGCTAGGGGATTTTATTCATCCATTCTATCGAGATCCATGCGCATCAGCCCCTTCTCCATGAACAACATCTTTATCCGGAGTGGAATCTCTTCTAGCATTCATTTTCTCGGACCTTCCGTGAACTTTCTCTCATCCTCGCACATTACAATCAGGTAGACATATCATGGTAATGTTGAATACTAATAAACATTTTTTATTTTGCAACTAATGGAACAACAAAAAATTATTGAGTGTGAGCACATACATGGGCTATGATACCACAAGAGGGAAAATTTGAGGGGTTCTAAGGGAATTCTTGTCATGTTAACCTTTACACTATTGATCCTAGCCTATATTCCAACTTTGGAGATCATAGGAGTGGATGAAACCATTTCCTGAACCTAAGTCATCACTTTCTACAATATTGGAAACTTGTTCCCTACATTCTTGGAATCTTATCCTGTACATTCTTGAAACCAAATCGAAGTTGGTTTAGGACTCTATTAAACCATCTTTTTAATTCATGAAAAGGGAGGAATTCGAATGGGAGGAGAAAGTTTATTCTTGAAGAAGACAGAGAAGAGAAAATGAGAGTTTTTTCTTTGAAAAAGAAGGCTGCCACATTATGTGATGGAAAAACCATGAAAGGAATCCATTAAAACTCTAATAAAAGATAAGAACCAAGAAAACCATGTTGGATTTTAATGGAAAACAACCTGGATCTTTGTATGCACACACTGAAGAGAACTAGAGGGAGGGGGATTATAAGGGACTATTGAGCAGTGAAGGAAGATTCTCTTTGTGTTGTGTGAGAAAGGTATTGTGGGTGCTAGAGAGTTTCTCTATATTCAAAAACTCAACATTGAGACAATTGGTTAGTAAAATTCTTGCTCTTACAACATATTTCTCTTGTTCTTAGTGGTACCATATGAAATAGAGAAACATACTTGTAATTATGCATTTGAAACTTTCCATTTGAATGATGGTAAAATTTCATAAAATAGATTGATCTTAAGTCTGATTTGAATTTGTATGAATCTTTGCTACATCATTGAAATGATAATGTAGACATGTTGGTTAAGCCATTTGTTGTGAAAGAGTAATTTAGTATGTTAATTTTGATTTTTCCTCCACTTGAAATAGGAGATTAATTTGTGAATTATTTTATCTTGATATTTCTTAGTTATTGCATAGAAATAATCTTGGTTAATGGATATTATTCAAAGGTAGAAGAGTACAACCAATTTTAATGACATCATATCATTAGATTTTGGGTTAAACTTATCATGCTAATTTTTTTCCTAGAAATGTTGTAGACGTTATAAATAGAAAGTATCACTATGAAACTAATGTTAATTGTGACTTTGTTGAGTGGGATAGCAATATTGAAAACAATTCCAAATATAGTCAATGGAATAAATCCCATGAGAAGAAAAAAACAATTAGGAACCCATGAAAAGATAAGTGTTATGATATTATTTGATCAGATTTGAAGTTATTTTCTCCAAGAGAGTTGAATTTTAATTTGAGTAACTCTAATTCATTTTAATATGTTTGATAAGGAAGATTTCAATAAATATAATTTGCATATGATTAACATGCTAAGTATATTTCATTCTAATTGAATTATGTGAGCTATCCTTGGTGTTTTAGTACATTGATTGAGGAGGTATATCTACATGAGGAAAAGTCAAATTGAGATTGAATAGAATTGCTCAAAGGAAATGGAGTATCCAAACTTAGTGTTAAAAAAAAAGGATCACAGAGAAATAATATAAAATTGATCTAGATGGATACTGGTGGCCACCCACCTATTCCAATTGGCTCCTCATGTCTGGTTTTTATTCAACACTTCTTTTTGTACTGCTTTATAATTGTCAGTTATACACTTCTGGGGATTTCTGAAGCCTCACACATTCTCCAGGTGGATATGGGTGGCCTCTCACCTAATCCAACTGGCTTATTTTGTATGTTTTCATGTCAGCACATCTTGTTGTACTTCCAGGGATGTTTTGGGGCCCTAAACATTTTTTTTACTTGCCATAGTCAGACTACAGACAAAGTCAGATTTTGATGGCAGAATGTGTAGTTCTCTGAAATACCTTTCCAACGGGCTATCACACACCTAAAACGGAGGTTGTATGCAAACGTTACGACCCTAGGAAGTTGAGGTACCAAATTACACCAACTTACCCATAGGACCCACATGAATTTTGACGTTTCACCTTCTAGGGTTAGGTTTTTGGATGTCTAGGGTTTTAGAATTCATGAGTAATATGAAAAGGGCCTATGGAACCTCATTTTAATCCATTATGCTCAGACACATGTGTGTATCAGCCACATCTCTTCTCAGAGATAGCTACCACCATTCGAGCAAGTTTTAGTTCTGTAGTTTTACAGTTTCAGCCTATTTTATTATTTAATAGAAGATATTGTTCAATGGATATTTGTGTTATTCTTCCTATCTCTGTGTTTATTCTATTCATTATGTTAATCATTTTATTCCTTACGCAGCACCCCCACCTCAACAGGGATCTGCTTGACCTCCCGGTCTTTGGATATTTCTTTTCCCCTGAGTTGGAATGTCTCTTTAGTTCCCACTGGAACCTTCAATGCATATAATGCCATAGGTCCTTCTAGAAATTACACCCATGCAAATAATCACTAGGCGCAAACCTCTACTTCCATGTGACCACTGGTGTGACCACTGAATTAACCCAGAGGGATCTTCTAGTTCGCGACTTCGCATTTCGCGATTTTGGGAACTCTGTTGTGAGTCACCCCGACTCCTCGGCTTCCTGAAACCCTGAAATGCGCTATCAATCCACTAGCTCCTCCCTTATGCCTCAACCATATGACCCCAAGTCAAGTCCTGGGGCCTTACTTCCAAGCGCGACGTGATTTCATGACTCGTGATTTCGCGATGTGAATCTTCTCCCTTTTCCCGAAGTCTGAACTCGCGACTTCTTTGCTACGGATCAGCTGTACTGAACCTCCTAAGATCTGACGGTCCAGATCACATCAGGATTTTGTGTATCGGGGATTCCCAAAAATATCTTTCTCCACACTTTCAACTTCCAAAATGTTGATATCTCAGAGTGCCCAATCAACGGCTCTCATTCCTCCATATCTAACGGCTCCTAATCCTCTCGATCTTGCGAGTGTTGAAATATACTCATCCTTAACCTTCCCGCTGATCCACTGGATCCAACGGTCCAAGGATATCTATGCTTCTCCCTCTAAGAAATTTAACCATCTGTTCAAGTTCTCAAAGACTCCTAGCCAAATAACTTGGTGTCTTTCCTCCTGAGCCTGGTTTCTGTGAGGTGGATTCAACCCTCGCCCTTCCTTTGAACTTTCCAAGACTCTATCCCTCCTGAGCTTAATTCTAGATGAAAACTCAAGGATTCCAAGGGATTATTGCATGCACTCCTTGTGGCTTTCATGATAATTTCTTATTATCTGATATATCCAACTCTGCGCCCTCCCTTCAACAAAAGTTCTTCAACCTCTCACTTGGGTTGGAAAATTATAAGACTACAACCTTCCTGCGCACACCTTGCACAGTTATGTGCTATATTGGCACTTATGTTGGGATAAGGACAACTCTATCTATCCTGAGCTTTTTTGAGGTAAAAATCAGAACCTCGTCAATGCACTCCTTGCGGAATTTCACTGCACTCCTTTCAGGAATTCTCAGAATGAGAATAAATTGAAACTTATCCTCTCCCTCTCATAGACTTCATACATTAAACATGAAATCATACACATAAAGCATTGAAACAAATTCATAACAAAGTATATAAGAAAACTGTAAAGATACCATTCAATAGATGCAAACAGTAACCACAACAACACCATGAAATTGCGTTAAAGCATTCTTATATTAATTCAAGTGATTATGTACATGGTTTTCTATAGCAATAGCTATCTGCTTATACAACTTCTATATGATTTGTTCTTCTATGTTGTCCTATGCTCTCTTTATCTACAACTACTACTCTTACAATGAAAATAACCATACAATATAATACATGACCCTATCTTTTTCATCTTTAGCTTGTTATATGTTCCCCTTAGGAACCTTTCCTTTCTTATATGTGTTAAGACTAAATCTCCCACTTCAAATTGAAGCTCTCTTCTGTGTTGATCTTCTCTTTTCTTGTATTCTTGATTGGAATTATGCAACCGCTCTTTAATCTTCCTGTGGATCTCTTGCATCTCTGCTGCAAAATATTCCACTCCAGCACTCCTGAACTCATTCTTCTCTAAGTCTCTTAACTCAGATACTCCTCTTGGCTGCATTCCATACATTATATGAAATGGGCTTTGTCCTGTGCTTCAGTTAGGTGATTCGTTATATGCAAATTCTGCTTGTGGCAGAATCTGATCCCACTGACTATGATGTTCAGCTACCAAAATCCTCAATAAGTCTCCCAAACTTCGATTTACTACCTCAGTCTATCCATCCATCTAAGGGTGATATGTTGAGCTAAAAGATAAATTCATCCCCAACTTCTTCCATAGTGTCCTCCAAAAATGACCAACAAATTTGGTATCTCTTTCTGAAACAATACTCTTGGGTAAACCATGAATCCGAACAACTTCTTTGAAAAACAAATTTGCAATGTGTTTTGCATCATTGGTTTTCTGACGTGGAATGAAATGTTCCATATTTGAGAATCTGTCGACTACCATGAATATGGAATCACAACCCCTTTGTGTCCTCTATAGTCCTAACACAAAATCCATGCTTACCGCATCCCACGACCTCTCTGGTATTGGCAATGGTTGATACAACCCTGTATTATGTCTTTTCCCCTTTGCATGATGGAAAATTCTACACCTGTTCATAAAATTCTTGACATTTGTCCTCATCCCTGGCCAATAATATAAACTGTTCAGTTGCACAAATGTTTTATCATGGATGAAATGTCCAGTCAATCCCCCACTATCTTTTTCCTTCAAAAGGTTTTCTCTCATAGAAATATTCAAGATACACAACTGATTTCCTTTAAACAATGGTCCATCATGAATCAAGTATTGAATCCAATGGCTCCTATCTCTTAAAACAAGATTCTCACATGCTTCATAACTGTCCTTGAAATCTGAATCATCTCTATACATATCCTTAAGGCTATCAAAACCTAAGGTCTTCACACGAAACTCCCGCAGAATCAAACATTTCTTGCTCAATGCATCAACAATCTCGTTAGCATTTCAAAAAATGTTATTTATAACAAAAGTAAAGTTTTTCATAAATTCAACCCATTTTGCATGTTTCTGGTTCATTTTTTCCTATCTCATTCTAAACTGTAAGGCTTGGTTGTCTCTATACAAAACGAACTCTTTCGGAACCAGGTAGTGCTTCCATTTCTTCAGTTCTTGTATGACTGCATAAAACTCTTTATCATACGTGTAATAATTTCTCTTGGCATCATTCATCTTCTCACTGAAGTATGAAACTGGTCTATTGTCTTGACTTAAGACTACTCCAATTGCAAATCCACTTGTGTCACATCTCACTTGAAATATCTTACTGAAATCTAGAAAAACCAGAACTAGTTGTCCAGTTATCTTCTCCTTCAAAAACTTGAAACTTTTATCTGCCTCCTCTGTCTAATGAAAATATTTATGTCTCTTCTTCACTGTGTCCATCATTGATGCAGAAATTCCACTAAAATTTCTGATGAACTTTCTGTAAAAACTGGCTATTCCATGGAAGCTTCTAACTTCAAAGATATTCCTTGGTGACGACCACTCTTTGATTGCTCTTACCTTCTCAGGATCCATCTTCAACTCATTCTAAGATATCACAAACCCAAAATAAATGATTTATGTCTTCATGAAATATGACTTCTTCAGATTTATCATCAACTTCTCTTGCTGCAACCTTCTCATTACTAGATTTAATTGTCTCAAATGTTCTTCATCAGTCTTACTAAAGATCAATATATCATCGAGATACATGATTACAAACTTCCCAATGAAATCTTTCAAGACTTCGTTCATTAATCTCATAAAAGTACTTGGCACATTTGTGAAACCAAACAGCATGACAAGCCATTCATACAGTCCTTCATTCGTCTTGAATGTTGTCTTCCATTCATCACCTTCCCTCATTATAATCTCATGATATCCACTTTTCAAATCAATTTTTGAAAACAAATTTGCTCCACTCAAGCAATCCATCAAGTCATCCATCCTGGGTAAAGGAAATCTGTACCTGATAGTGATTTTGTTTTTATCCCTCGAGTCTGTACACATCCTCCATCCACCATACTTCTTTGGACTTAACACTGTTGGCACAACGCATGGACTCAAGCCTTCTCTAACCAACCCTTTTTTCCATCAAATCCTGGACTTTCTTATTAACCTCTTCATTCTCCCGTGACATTAATCTATACGTTGCTTTGTTTGGAAAAATATCTCCTGGTATAAGGTCGATGTGATGGCTTATACTTCTGATGGGCAGCAATGAACAAGGTAAATCGTCCACCACTATATCATCGAAATTCTCCAGCAGTTCCTGAATCTCCTCAGGTAGATCATCTATTGAGGTACTGGTCAAGATGAATCTAGGTTTTCTCACCACAACAAACTTCATTTCTTCATCCTTATTGACTTCATCCAAAAGTTTCTTCCCACTCATGAGAAGTATATTATTTCTTGTTTCTTCTTTCACCTTCTTGCCCTCAATTGGCAACAACATATGCGCTCTACCATTCTACTCCAAGGTGTAAGTGTTCTTTCTTCTGTCATGGACAACATTTATGTCATATTTCCATGGTATTCCCAACAAAAGATGACAGAAATCCATGGGAATAACATCACATAAGATATCATCTATGTATCCCCCTATCTTAAATTTGAATAAACATTGTTTAGTGACTGTTACCTGGTGTCCTTTTTTCAACCACGAAACCTTGTATGGGCTTGGATGTGAAACTGTCTCCAATTCCATCTTTTCCACCATTTCTATGGATACTAGATTATCTGTGCTTCCACTTCCAACTATCACCTTTCATACCTTATCCTTGGTCTTGCAAGAAGACCTAAATAAACTTGTCCTATGGACTAGATTCTCCACCTCCTTCTCTGGCTTCAAGAAAATTTTCCTCATCATTAAGGATCTCCCACCTTCTACATCTTATGCCTCAACATTTCGCCTTTTCTCTTATGAATGTGACTTCGCCTCCTCCATATATTGTTCTATCGGGACATTACCAAGACTTGTGTATGATCTTTCCACAGAAAAAACACTTTATTTCACCTCCTCTACCTATTCCTCTTCCTCTTTCTCAAGGAAAATTTTTCTTATCGACATATTGTCCTCCTTGTGAGCTTACTCCCCTTTCTAGGTGATTATGAGGATTCTTTTCTTCATCCTTGGGCTTCTATACTTCGTCTTGGGCAATTGCTTTGCCTCTGCTCTGACTTCTACCTTTTCCCCTTTGACCTTTCTTTTGGGCCAATTTCACTTCTTCCTTTGAAGCGATTTGATAAGCATCTTCCACATTTCTGATTGTCACCATGCTCATCTCATCTTGAATATCATATCTCAATCCATTCATGTATTTGGTGAATTTTTCATCATCACTCTTGCGATGACCAGCTCTGATGTTTAGTCTATAAAATTCCTCAGTGTATTCCTTCATTGTCATCCCTTTCTGTCTCAAATTATGCATTCTTCGAAATAGATTTATTTGTCTTTCATCTTGGCAACCATCCTGTCCTAGATTTTAATTCTTTGTTTTCCTTTGCAACGCTTGTCGGCCTGTAGTTCATCCCACCACAGTGTCGCATGCCCTTTCAGTCTAGTGACAACATGATTTACCTTCTTATCTTCTTCAATATCCTCATAGTCGAAGTATTTATCTAGAGCTCTAAACCAATATAGCATCTCCTCAACATCTAAGTTTCCTTCACACATCGAGATGTCCATTTTTTCTCTGGCACCTATTCTTGCAACATATTTGAATAGACATTTTTCTGTAGCATCTTCGGCTACAACTTCTTCTTTGGCTCCAGCTTCATTTTTTCTTTCAGCCTCACTGATATCTCTAGTATCATGTGTTCTCCTATGTGATGTCTCCATAGCATCCAATCGAGCACAAAGTTCTCTCATTTTCCTTTCCATGGCTGGATCAAGCAAATTTCTTTCTGGACGTCTCCTTGGCAGCATTGTTTTGTCTTTTCACGCAAACTCAAATCACAACTTGCCTTATGTCCTCTCTCTCCTATAGAAAAAAATGATTGTAAGCTTTGATACCACCTGACACAGCACCCCCACCTCAGTAGGGATCTCCTTGACCTCCCGGTCTTTGGATCTTTTTTTTCCCCTGAGCCAGAATGGATCTTTAGTTTCCACTAGAACCTTCAATGCATATAATACCATAGGTCCTTCTACAATTTATGCTCGTACGAACAAGCACTAGGCACGGACCTCTACTTCCACATGACCACTGACTTAACCCAAAGGGCTCTTCCATTTTGCATTTCATGATTTTTGGAACTCTGTTGTGAGTCATCCTGACTCCTCCACTTCCAAAAACCCCAAAATGGGCTATCGGTTCACTAGCTCCTCCCTTATGCCTCAACCATATGACCTCGAGTCAAGTCATGGGGCCTTACTTCCGAGCGCGTCGTGATTTTGGGACTCGTGAGTTTGTGATGCGAATCTTCTCCCTTTTCCCAAAGTCCGAACTCACGACTTCTTTGCTACGAATCAACAGTCCTGAACCTCCTAAGATCTGACAGTCCAGATGGCGTCGGGATTTCGCATATCAGGGATTCCTGAAAATAACTTCCTCCACACTTTCGACTTCCAAAACGTTGATATCTCAAAGCACCCAATGAACGGATCTCATTGCTCCATATCTAACAGTTGCTAATCCTCCCAAGATTGCGAGTGTTGAAAGACACCTAGCCTTAACCTTCCCGTTGATCCACTGGATCCAATGACCCATGAATATCTACGCTGCTTCCTCTAAGAAATTTAAGTGTTCATTCAAGTTATCAAAGACTCCTAGCCAAATAACTTGGTGTCTTTCCTCCTAAGCTTGGTTTCTGCGAGGTGGCCTCGACCCTCATCCTTCCTTGGAACTTTCCAAGACTCTGTCCCTCATGATCTTGATTCTGGATGCAAACTCAAGGATTCCAAGGGATTATTTCATGCACTCCTTGCGGATTTCATGATAATCTCTGATTATCTGATATATCCAACTCTGCACCCTCCCTGCGATAGAAGATCTTCAACCGCTCACTTGGGTTGGAAAAGTCTAAGACTTCAACCTGCTTGTGCACACCTTGCACATCTCTATGATATATTGACACTTATGTTGGGATAAGGACAACTCTATCTCTCCTGATATTTTCTGAGGTAAAACTTAGAACCTTGTCAACACACTCCTTGCAGACTTTCACTGCACTCCTTGTAGGAATTCTCAGGACAAGAAGAAATTGAAACTTATCCTCTCCCTCTCATAGACTTCATACATTCAACATGAAATCATACACTTAAAGCATTGAAACAAATTCACAACAAAGTATATAAGAAAACTATACAAATATCATTCAATAGATGCAAACCGTAACCATAACAACACCATGAAATTGGGTCAAAGAATTATTATATTAATTCCAGTGCTTTTGTACATGGTTTTCTATAGCAATAGCTATTTGGTTATACAAATTATACGAGATTTGTTCTTCCTTGCTCTCTTATGATCTCTTTCTCTACATCTACTACTCTTACAATGAAAATAATCATACAATACAATACATACGAGGGAGTTTTCCTGAGTTTTTCCTCCTACAACTCTAAGTTATCTTATCGAATTAAAATCTCTACAACTACTTTAAATTTATTACATTAAATGGCTCCAACTGACGTATGAGAGAAACCGCTCAAGATATGTGTTACAATCCCCAAAACATTTAAGGGCACTTATGTCTCTCCAGATATTACATCGATGTGGCATCCTTTGAAATTCAAAATATCTTCAAAATGTGCACTGGTGCATATCCAGTTGTCCCCCACTTGTGCTTTCTTGCAATGCTCCTGCATTAGTTTCGCTCCTAAATATGGATTAGTGGTATCAGAGCGATCTTTTCTTCATTTATTTTCTTCATGCATGTCCCCGACAAGGTATGGGTACAACAAGTTGGGACTCGAACCAATCGAGCCATTACTAGATCGGTTGCACCGAGCCTGACAACAACCCATGGGAGATGAAAAGAAATATGATGGAGCAGGAGATCCTATTAAAATGTTTCTCAAGGAATCCCTCGTGCGACAAAGGAACAAAATAATGGACAAATTCACGTAGATCCTTCGACAGTTTCCCATGGGAGAAGCGTCTTCATCAAGCAGCCATGCAACCCCCTTCAACGTACAGGTAAATTTTGATATTCCATTATTTGAAGGACTGATAGATGTAGATGTTGTAGATAAATGGTTGAATCTACTCGAAGGATATTTATGGTCCACAATTTTTTCGATAAGGAAAATATCACTTTTTCACTCCTCAAGGTTGTTACCCATGTTAAAGACTGGTGGGATACGTACTCTGAATAAAGGGTCATGGAGGAATCTGCACTTTTTGTGGTGGACCCTACATGGGATTCCTTCCGAGATGTTATTAAAGAACAATACTACCCTGTTGGAAGCTATGAGGACCAGTACACCAGATGGACCACCCTACGTCAAGAAAGGGACCAAACAGTACCAGACTTCACCAATATGTTCCATACCCTACGCACCAAATTGGGTGTCAAATATTATGAGCGTCATCTGGTGCTCAAATACTGTGGTTGTTTGCATAGATACATTCAAACAGAAATGGAGTTCCTAGACTTTGCTTCATTGGGCATGGATTATAGATACGCTGTCAAGCTCAAGAAAAAATTTAAGCAGAAATGATGAGAGTTTGGATCTGCAAACCCCTCACAATCGAAGAAAGGAAAAGGCAACCCCAACCCACAAAACAAGGGACAAAGTCGATATGGTTTCCCTCAGGACAATCCATCCAAGCCACAACACAATAAAGGCAACGAGAAGATGAAGGAAACGAGAAAATGGTGTGAGTACCATAAAAGTCCTTGGCACAACACTGACAAATGTCGCTCCAAGCAATCCCTCATGGTCGAGTTGAAGGCTTCCGAGTCAGAGGTCAATTCTTATTCTGAGTCAAATCTTGAAGGAGGGAAGCAGATTATCGATGTTGAACCCAGTGATATGGTCGCTACCACCAAAGTCTGTCCAAGTGAACCAGAAGAACCAGAGGAAGGAGAATGCCTCTTTCACTCCTAGATGTGGGTCAAGGGGGCTCTGATTCATTTCATTATCGATAGTGGTATTTAGAAGAACCTGATTTCAGCAGAGGTCATCAAGTGGTTGAACCTACCAACGACACTATGCCTACAACCCTACACCATCATCTGGCTTCGTCAAGGAAGAGATCTTTGTGTCAGGCAATAGTGTCGTTTGACCTTATGGAATCAAGCCTTTCAAAGATGAGGTATTGTGTGATATTTATCCCCTTGAAGTTTGTGATGTTATTTTAGGACAACCATATTTGTGGAAGCGTCATGTTGTGTATGAGTCTAGACCTCACAGTGTTATTATTACTTTGGGTAGACAATTGTATAGGATCCCATAGGTGGCACCACCTACTATTATTTCTTTAATCTCTGCTAAGAAATGTAGTAAGGTCATTTCACAGACCGGAAAGTTAAACTTCTTTGTGATCCATGCTCACAGTAAGAAGAAGGTCATTGCCACATCTGTTGCCTCTACACAATGCCTCTCCTTGCAACAGAAGCAAGTCGATGGGATCGTGGAAGAATACAGAGACATCTTCGCCTCATCTATAAGGGTGTCGAAACACTACCAAGTCAAGCATCCAATTGATCTAACCCCGGGTGCACCTCTACCTAATGGACCTATCTATCGACACTCGCTGATGGAGAATGATGAAATAAATCACTAGATCCAAGAGATTCTTCAAAAGGGGCGCATTAGACCCAGCTCCTCCCCTTGCGGAAGCCTGATTGTACTGGTGCAAAATAAGGATGGGACTTGGCGACTTTACATTGATTATAGAGCCTTAAACAAAATCATAGTCAGGAACTGCTACCCCATTTCCAGGATTGATGACCTTCTTGAAAAACTCAAGGGGGGAAATTTATTCAACAAGATTGACCTGAAGTATGGCTACCACCAGGTTCCCATCGAACCAATTGATGTTTGGAAGACAACCTTCAAGTCTAAAGAAGGTTTCTACGAATGGCTAGTCATGCCCTTTGGCTTAACAAATGCACCAGCCACTTTCATGAGGTTGATGGAAGATGTATTGAGACCCTTCGCCAACTCTTTTGTGGTAGTATATTTGGATGAAATCCCCATCTTTAGCAGAACGTGGGAGGAGCACATGCGACATAGTCAACAGGTTTTGAGCACTCTGCAGTAGCACAAGCTCTATGCCAACTTGGAAAAATTCTCTTTTGGCATGAATAGGGTCCAATACTTGGGCTATATTGTTGATGAGCATGGGGTACATTTTGATCCAGCTAAGATCCAAGTCATTTGTGACTGTCCAACCTTGACCACACTGACTGAGCTTCGTAGCTTCTTGGGACTAGCCAATTTCTACCGACGGTTCATGTTGGGATTCTCCCATATTGCATGGGCCCTCAACCAAGTGACCAAGGGTGGTGGAAGGGAAAATTTTGTGTGGGGAAAGGAGCAGTAACGAGAATTCGATGATCTAAAACATCGTTTGTGCTCAGCTCCAGTAATCGTCTTGCCTGATCTGCAACAACCATTCGAGATTGAAACTGATGCATCTGACTTTGATGTGGATGTAGTTCTCACTCAGCATGAGCATCTAGTGGCATACCATAGTGAGACACTCTTCGATACTGTCTGGAAATACCCCACCTATAACAAGGAAATGTATTCCATTGTACAATCTTTTCCTCAATGGAAACATTACATTCTGGGGAAATAGACGATCATACAGACTGATCACAATCCTTTGCAGTTCATACAAACATAGGGGAAATTGCAGAAAAACCACCATCAAAAGTAGTCCATCTACCTACAATAGTTCCATCTCAATATCAAGTATAATACATGTATCTCCAATCATTCCATTAACTGCCTCAGTTGGCCTCCTATGGCTTCACTCACCACTATGCTCCATTCTTGTGGACATGAAAAATCAGAGTGGCCCCAACTTTACCCACAAGATCCAGACTTCGACACCACATATCAACTCTTGGGTACAGGCTCCACTGTCAATGATTTTCACATTCAAGATAGACTCTTATTCCACCTAGTCCATCTCTGTGTTCCTACAAGTGAGCATGCAAAGATGATTTGGGATTCCCATCTCTGTGTTCCTACAAGCGAGTGTGCAAAGATGATTTGGGAATCCCACTATAGTCGGGTGGCAGGACGTCAACAATTATATCATATCTTGCATTGCCTGCACCATTTCCAATCCATCCATCAAGAAGCAAGGCTTATACACCCCTCTTCATATTCTCAAGAAGCCATGGGAATCCATATCCATGGATTACATGTCTGGTTTTTCATCCACCAAGCACATAAATGATTGTGTGTTTGTGGTCGTTGATTAGTTTTCGAAGATGGCCATCCTCACAGCCTGTAAGAAGAATATCACAGCGGAAAATACTACCAAGATCTTCTTCAAACGAGTTTGGGTCCACTTTGGTATACCATAGACCATCATCTCTGACCGAGACAATAGGTTCCTCAACACCTTTTGGTTGAGTCTCTGGTCTCTATTGGACACCAAGCTCACAAAATACACTTCTTTCCACCCCCAAACTGATGGCCAAACCGAGGTCATCAATTGGATGATTGTGCACATCCTATGCATGTACAATTCTAAGAATCCCTATACATGGAATGAGAGTCTCCCATATGTCCAATACAGTTACAACGGGTCTTTCCATAGTTCCACCAGCCATAGCCCATTTTAGGTGGATCTAAGATTCCAACCCTTGGGACTCATTGATGTTGCACTTCCTCTTGCCACCGCACAGACATACTCTTCCCCTGATCAATCTATGATCGACAAAGCCACCAGATTCATTGAGCGGATTCAACACATCCACCAATAGGTCCAGGAGATTTTGCAGAAATCCAATGCTAAGTACAAGCAGAGCCATGATCAACACAGGGTACCATCCCAGTTTCAAGTTGACGACAAAGTCTGGTTACATTTGCAGAAGGAGCATCTCACCAAGCCCCATCAGAATCTTCACCCACTTCATTATGGGCCTTACACTATCACCAAGGCTATGGGTAGAAATTCTTTTGAGCTCAACACTCCACCTTTCATTGGTTTGCATCCAGTATTCAATGTGGACCTCCTTTGGCCATATTTTCCACCGTTAATGGACACCTCTGAGATCACCGAATATATGACACCAATAGATATCAACCCTGACTACATGGAACAAGCATCCACTGATTAGATAGTGGACACACATCTCAAGGGCACTCGCCAGCAGCAAATCCAACTTTATCGGGTTGTCAAGGCATGGCAACTCCTACACCAAGGCAAGTGGCTCACTCAGGGCCAAATCCAGTAGAAGTTTCCTCCCTTGATGGGGGAACTCAACCCAATGGATACCATTGCTTCCTAAGAGGGGGGGGGATTGATCCAGGTGGATATTGGTGGCCACCCACCTATTCCAACTGGCTCCTCATGTCTGTTTTTTATTCAACAAGTCTTTCTGTACTATTTTATAATTGTGAGTTCTACGCTTCTGGGGTTGTCTGAAGCCTCACACATTCTCCAGGTGGATACGAGTGGCCTCTTTCCTAATCCAACTGGCTTATTTTGTATGTTTTCATGTTATCACATCTTGTTGTACTTCCAGGGATGTTTTGGGACCCTAAACGTTGTTTTTTTTTACTCTCCACAGTCAAACTATAGACAGAGTTTGAGTCTGATGGTGAAATGTCTAGTTCTCTGAAATACCTTTCCAATGGGCTATCACGCACCTAAAACAAAGGTCGTATGAAAACGTTATGACCCTAGGAAGTTGAGGTACCAAATTACACCAACTTACCCATAGGGCCCACATGACTTTTGGTGTTTCACCTTCTAGGGTTAGGTTTTTGGATTTCTAGGGTTTTGGCATTCATGAGTAATATCAAAAGGGCCTATGGAGCCTCATTTTAATCCATTCTTCTCAGACGCATGTGCGTATAAGACACATCTCTTCTCAGAGATAGCTACCACCATTCGAGCAAGTTTCAATTATGTAGTTTTATAGTTTCAACCTATTTCATTATTTAATAGAAGATATTGTTCACTGGATATTTGTGTTATTCTTCCTATCTTTGTATTTCTTGTATTCAGTCTGTTAATCAGTTCATTCCACTCCTAAATCCGGATCAAAAACTGTCGTGGAAATAAAACAAATAATATACACAATACAATAGATACACATATATGTGTGGTTCACCCAATATGAGCTACGTCCACCAGAAAAATTGTCTGCCCTTCCTTTATTATTATCCAGCAAATGAAGGGATACAAACTATAGCATACTCATTGTAACTTCATCTTCTTTTCTCATAATCCCCTCTCTCAAAATACAATATTCACTCACATGCATAGTCACAATACAATTCCCTAATACATAAAATATGGTTGCCTTCTAGGGGAAAAAAACCCTAACATAACTTCTACCATCAAATTTGCAACCTAATGATGAACAATTTAGATTGACTACGAAATTACGATATTTTACAAGGAAAATTTTCCAATAAATTCTCTTCGGGGGCATTGCCCCCTCCAGGGGGGGGCTCCAAAATATTTCCACCACCCCTCATTAGGAAATGGGGTCCAAACATGGCTTAAATGAGACCTATGAATCAGGAATATAATCAAGTTCCACAACCAACAATCTCCCACTTGGAGACTAATCATGGAAACTTCAGTGTTGTTGCACCTACTGGACTATGATCCACCTTGAACCCGACAAGTTTCTCATCTTCAACTTCATGCTTGAAGGCCAACTAAAAATGAGCAGGAACTCGGTTTCTTCCTGGTTACTACCTTTGGTAACATGTCTACAGGATTATGGCTAGTACGTATCTTTTCCAACTTCAATTGTTCATCTTCCAAAATGGATCGTATGAGATGGTGCATGATTTGTATATGTTTACTCTTAGAATGGAATGTTGAGTTCTTTGCAAGATGAATGGCACTCTATTTTTCACAGTACAGCCTGTTATTCTCCTATTTCTTTCCCAATTCCTCCAAAAACCTCTGTAACCAAATCATATCTTTACTAGCCTTTGTAGCAGCAACATACTTTGCTTTTGTTGTTGAATTGAAACAACCTTTTGCAGTTTTGAAATCCAAATTATTTTTAGTCCACCTACAATAAAAGCATACCATGTGGTGCTTCTCCTACTATCTTTATCATCTGTCATATCTAAATCAACATATCCCTATAGAACAATTGTTTAACCTCCAAAACATAATGCATGAGTAGTAGTACCTCTCAAATACCTGAGAATCCACTTTAATGCCTTTGAATGTTCTTTCCATGGATTTTTCATATACCTTCTCACAACTCCCACTGCATGTGCAATATTTGGTCTTGTGCACCCCATCACATACATCAAGCTACTAACTTTTGATGAATAAGGCACCTTGTACATGTATTCTATTTGTTCATGTTTCTTGGGACATGTTTCCTTGGTTAATTTGAAATGGTTGGCCAAAGGTGTACTAATTGGTTTTGCATTATGCATTCTAAACCTCTCCAACACGTTCTCTATGTACTCTCCCTGAGATAATGTCAATTTGTGATTTTTCCTGTCTCTTTTTATTCTCATACCAAGGATTTTCTTTGCAACATTCCAATGTAAATGAATTAGCTAATTTCGTTTTGAGCGCATTTATATCATGCATGTTAGACCCTGCAACAAGAATGTCATATACATGCTATAAAAAAATAATATAGCTTCAATTTTCTATCCTCTTAAAATAAACACAATGATCAAAATGACATATATTATGAACTTGTTCTATCATAAACCTATCAAATTTCAAATACGACTACCTTGGATCTTGCTTTAGGCCATGCAATCTCTTCTTCAACCTGCATATCAAATTCTCATTCCCTTTGACCTCATACTTGTTCGACAACACAGGTATTCCAACAGAGGATGAACACCTTCAGTAATCACTCACACAACCATATCAAAGATCAACACATCGATGTTTTGACATGGTAAAACCCCTACGGGGAAACATCCACAACCCCAACCAACACGACCACTTGGAGCAGTTTATTAATGCAAAAGAAAAAGATTACAGACAGATTTTACAAGAGAGTTTCTCACAATCGATCATCGCAAAATATGATCCTCCATGCGCTTTAAATATAGATCATGAACCAATTGAGTGTTAATCCATGGATTAATGGTCATTAAGATCAAGGATAATATGAACTGTCGGATCACTCTATGTCGGGAACATATCGTAATTGTTGGATTTCCTAACTACAAATACATACTAATGCATACTAAGGAACACACTTTTACCTAACGACACATTACACCAAGTAGATCTTAACTAAATCATAAGTTTCTAAATATCCTAACATCCCCCCTTAAGATACTAACAATACCCTAATATCCTAACAATACCCCTATGGATACTGCATATAAATCGCTTCCTCCAAATCCCCATGAAGAAAAGTTGTTTTATATCAACTTTTCAAGATGCAAATATTCTACTACCACAAGACTTAAAATAGTCTTAGTTAAATTTATTTTAACAACAGGAGAAAATGTTTCATCAAAATCTATACCTTTCTTCTCTGCAAACCCATTTACAACAAGTCTGACCTTGTACCTCTTTTTTCCTCCATCTTCTTCCTTCAAATTGTAAACTCATTTATTGTGCAATGATCTTTTTCTTATAGGCAACTGAACCAAGTCCCAAGTCTAGTTATTTACCAAGGCGTACATTTCCTCTTTCATGCATTTCTCCCACTTCTTTTTAGTGTCTACCTGCATTGTCTCTTCATAACTTTTTGGTTCACTAGAATCAGTCAACACTAAATAATCCAATGAATGATAGTATCATTCAGGGGTTCTACTTAACCTGGTAGATATTCTAACAAAACTTGCAGGAATTTGAGGTGTTTGTTGCTCCTGTTGTTGTACATTTTGATTTTCTGGAACCTTTGGAACTTCATTTTCTTTGATTTCATCAAACATTGTGTATTATGTTTTTCCCTTTTCTTGTTTCTTTCCCTACAATTGATCTATGTACATGAAATTTTCATTGAATACCACATATCTACTCCTAATGATTTTGTGATTTTCATAATCCCATAAGTGATAACCAAAATCATTAACATTGTATCCAATAAAGATACACTTCTTGGATTTTTCCTCAAGATTTGTTCTATTTTCTTTATCAATATGGACAAATGCTACACAATTGAAAGTCATAATAAATGAGTAGTTTACCTTTCTACCTGTCCATGCCTCCTATTGAATACCACCATCCATGGAGATTGAACGCCCTATGTTTATTAAGTAAATATGGTTATCTACTACATCTGCCCAAAATTGTAAGGGAAACCCTGCATACAATATCATACTCCTTGCACGTTTCATGATTGTCACGTTCATCCTTTATTACACACCATTTTCTTGTGGAGTTCTTGGAACTGTCTTCTCTCTACGAATCCCATGGTATGAAAAGTAATTATAAAACTCATTGTTGCGGTATTCACATCCATTATCGTATCTAAGACACTTCAACCTTTTTCCTATCTCATTACAAACTAAATATTTCCATTTCTTAAAAGTGTCAAAAGAATCATATTTTTGTCGAATGTAATCAACCCAAGTTTTCCTAGTTGCATCATCAATAAAAGTAACATAATAATGAGAGATAGCAAGAGATGATACCTGAGCTAGTCCCCATACAATTGTATGCACATAATCTATCTTTTCACTCTTCTTTTCCTTCCTGACTCTGAGAAATCTAACTCTCTTTTGTTTTCCATAAACATAGTGCTCACAAAAATCCAAATCAACTTGTTTAAGACCTGGAAACAAATTTCTTTTTTGGAGTATCTGCATCTCCTTCTCACTCATGTGTCCAAGCCTATGATTCCACAGTGTTGTATTCACTCCTATAGAAACTAAAGAGATAGAAGATTCAGCATTACAAGTACATAAATACAATGTACCTACCTTCTCTCCTTTTGTTATTACCAGTGATCCTTTAGTGATCTTCCATGCCTTTTCTGTAAATGTAGATATGCAACCTTCACTTCCCAACTGCCATGTTAAAATTAGATTTCTTCTCAAATATGGAACATGTCTCACCTCTTTCAGTAACCATCGATTTCCATTCTTTAACTTTATTCTTACCTTACCCATTCCAAAAATTTTACATGGTTCATCATCACCCAAATAAACCTGTCCAAAATCACCTTGAACATAATATTGAAAATGTTTCTTATGGGGTGTGGCAGGAAATGAATCCCATGAATATAATACCAAAGAATCAATAATATTATCTAAAGAAATAATCAAAGCATCTTGTAACACATCACCTACTACATTTTCTTCCTAATTTTTCTCCTATTGTCCATATCCTTGTTTCTTTGGAGATATGCAGTCTTTCTTCAGATATCATTTATTCCCACAATTCTAGCACTCGATCTTTGCTATTCTATATTTGGATGTGCCCTTCCTAGACTTCCCACGATTCCCTGGGATCTTTTCTCTTTCCATTTGTCTTCCCATGTTCTCCACAATCAACGCATTGCCCGATGTCACACCTGTGATTTTTCGACGCATTTCCTCGCTAAGGATAACACCAACAACATCATCAAATTTTAGAGTGTTTAAACCAGAGACAAAGCTACTTATATCCATGACCAAGTCATTCGATATTTTTGGAAATGAGCACAAGATTAAAATATCCCTAACCTCATCATCAAAGTTCACTCCTGGATAAGTTAGTTGATTAGTAACTGTATTAAATTCATTTAAATGATCAATAGAAGACCCACCTTCTGACATCTTCATATTAAATAATCGCTTCATTAGAAATACCTTGTTGGAGGCTAAGGGTTTTTCATATAGTTTAGACAATTCTTTCATCAGAGACTCCATTTTCTTTTCTTTTGAAATGTTGAAGGCCATCGACACTACCAGGTATAGTTGTATCATTCCTAGTGCCTTTCTATCAAGAACCTCCCATTCTTCATCCTTCATACTCACCAACTACTTTGATTTTCTGCTCAACAGTAGGAAAATATCATTCTGATATAGATAGTATTTCATTTTCATCTTCCATAACTGGTATTTTTGGTTGTTAAATTTCTTGACCCTAAACTTTCCATATTCCACCATAGCTCCCACTTAAACCAAGAACCCTGTTTTCTTGTGAGTCACCTTTCACTCCAATACCAATTTTAAAAAAAAGGGATCGCAGAGCAATAATATAAAATAGATGCGGAAATAAAACAAAGAAGATACACAATACAATAGACACACATATATGTGGTTCACCCAATATGAGTTATGTCCACGAGAGAAATTTCCAATCCTTCCTTTATTATTATCCAACAAAGGAAGGGATACAACCTACAACATTCCTATTGTAACTTCGTCTTCTTTTCTCGCAGTCTCCTCTCTCAAAATACAATATTCACTCACATACACAACTGCAATACAATTCCCTCATACATAAAATAGGGTTTCCTTCTAGGGAAAAAAATCCTATCATAAATTCTACCATCGCATATGCAACCTGATGATGAATGATTAATATATGTCCCCCCCCCC